>CM053626.1:271833388-271850739 GCA_028646595.1 Phalanger gymnotis
TCAAGGGAGAAAATTCAATAAAGGGGGATAAGTTAGGAAGAAGCAAAACATAGTTAGTCTTTCACAACATGAGTATTGTGGAAGGGTTATACATAATGATACGCATGTGGCCCATGTTGAATTGCTTGACTTCTTAGGGAGGGTGGATGGGAAGGGAAGAGGGGAGAGAATTTGGAACTCAAGGTTTTAAAAAAAATAGGTGTTCAAAGTTTTTTTTTTTTCATGCAACTAGAAAATAAGATGCACAGGCAATGGGGCATAGAGATTTATCTTGCCCTACAAGAAAGGAAGGGAAAGGGGGATGAGAGGGGAATGGGGGGACTGAGGGGAGGGCAGACTGGGGAACAGGGCAACCAGAGTGTATGCCATCTTGGAGTGGGGGGGTAGAAATGGGGAGAAAATTTGTAATTCAAATGCCTGTGAAAATCAATGCCGAAAACTAAACATATTAAAAAAAAGATAATGAAATAAAAAAATAGATTCTGAAAAAAAATAGTTTTGGTGATTGCTGTTTTATGTGAGAACTAAAAATGCTATTCTCCTTTAATCCTATTTTTCATTATTTCCCCTGATAGAATTCTTGTTCTTCCAAGTAAATTTTATTATTATTTTATCAAGTTCTTTAACATATCCTTTTAGTAGTTTGATTGGTATATTATTGCAACCATAAGTTAACTTTGGAAGTATTGTCATTTTTATTAATATTGACAAGGCCTCATGACAAGTACTGAACATTCCTCCAACTATTTAAGTTGTTCTTTATTTTTGAAGTAGTATTTTATAATCTAATCTATTCAAATTCACTCCCAAATAATTTATGAACTTATGGGCATTTTAATGAGATTTTTCCTTCTCTTGTTACCTCTTGAATTTTGTTATCAATATATAGAGATTCTGTTGGTTTTGTGAAATTATTTTATAAGGCTTCAATTTTGCTGAAGCTTTTGTCTCAATTAGTTTATTTGCCGTCTCCCTGGGACTTTCTAAATAAACCATTAGGTCATCAGCAAATAGAGAGAATTTTATTTCTTCTTTGCCTATCTTTATACCTTTAATTTCTTTTTCTTTTCTGCTTACTATTGCTAGAAGTTCTAGAGCTATCAGATGCCAGCAGAGTGAGTAAACCTGTTTGCTTTACTCCTGTATTTATTAGGAAAGCTTCCTGTGTATTCCCATTGCATATGATACTTTCATCCTCAGAGGGATACTTTTTATGATATTAAAAAGCATCAGTCTGTGCCTACACTTTGTAGTGTTTCTTTTTAATGCAAAAAATGAGTATTGTTCTTTGCCAAATGCTTCATCAGCATCTATTGAGATAATCATCTAGTTTGGAATGTTTTTGTTTTAATAAAATTAATTATGTTTATTACTTTCCTAATTTTGAACCATCCTTGCATCTCTGATATTAATCGGCCTTGGCTATGATACAAGTTTCTTTGGATAAATCACTATAGTTGGTCTGAGAGAGTTTTTTAAAGCTTCGAATTGACATTCATTGATACTGATTAAAATTCTCCTGAAAATCCATCTGTACTAGGAATTTTTTCTTTTTTAGTTCCTTTACAAAGGATAGTATTTCCTTTTCTGAGGTGGGATTAAGATCTTAATTCAGTCTATTGTTAGATTGGGTATTTTATGTTTATGAAGGAAAACCTCTGTTTCTTTTGCATTCTCAATTTTGTTAGCATATAACTCTACATATTAGGTTCCAATACCTCATTTTATTTCTTCTTGTTTTGTTGTGATTCCATTTTGTTCATTTGACATTTTTATTGGATTTTCTGTCATCTTTTTAAAAATCAGATTTGGCTAAAGGTTTGTCAATTTTGTTAGGCTTTCAAAAAAACAGCTCTTAGTTTTGTTCTTTCTTTCTATTTGTTGTTGTTGTTCAGTTGCTTTAGTTATGTCTGACTTTTTGTAACCCTATTTGAGGTTTTCTTGGCAAAGATAGTAGAGCGGTTTGCCATTTTATTCTCCAGCTTATTTTACAGATGAGGAAAATGAGACAAATAGGGTTAAGTGACTTGCCCAGAATCATACAACTAGTCAGTGTCTGAGTTCAATTTTGAACACTGGACTTCTTCACTCAAGGCCCTTCCACTATACCACCTAGCTACCCCATCCTTTACAATTTTTGTTTTCCAATTTACCTATTTTCTCTCTAATTTTTAGGACTTCCTTTTTGTGTGTGCATATTTTGGGTTTATTTATTTGTTTTCTATTTTTAAAACATAAATTCATTTTCTTTTTGCTTTTTTCCTCTTTTTTAGTGTACCTTTTTCAGAATATAAACTGTACCCCAGTTATTGATTTAGCTGCATCTCAGAAATTTTGATATGCCATTTCATCATTATCATCATTCAAAACATTGATGATTTTTAAATATGATTTGTCCTTTGACCAACTTGTTATTTAAGCATTTCATTTGGCTCTATATCTTTTGTTTATGTTCCTTATATTGATTACTATTTTTATTGTTAAGGTCTATGTAAAATATATTTAGTATTTCTGCCTTTTTACATTTATTTGCAATATCTATGTTTTCTAATAAGTGGTCATTTTTGGTAAAATTCCATATAGTACTGAGGAACGTATATTTTTCAACATATCTGTTAAGAAGATACCACGTGTTTTAGCTCCAGCAATTTATTCAGTTTTATAGTTTCCCTTTGTTCATATTTTGTAGGATTTATTCAAACCTAAGAGATGAACATTTAAGTCTTCAACCATTATTTTGTTACTACTTATGTCTTCTGATTCAGTTGATTATTTCTTCATATGTTTAGATGCTATTCCAATTGAAGCATATTTGTTTAATATCAATAATGATTCCTTATCATTATTGGTTCCATTAGATGTGCCAGCAGTGGCATGACTATATGATGAAGTAATTGACACAAAAAGACACAAACATGGGGCTAGGTGAGTCATATAGTCTGGCTATAGACTGATTTTAATGGAGTTACTGACAGCATTTTATACAAGTTAATTGCTGAGTCATCCTGATTTCTAAGAAGAATACAATAAAGCATTGGTTAAGTTTTTTATTTCCTTGTTTCTGGGAGCGAGACACTATTTTTCCTCAAGGCTAACCAAATTGAAACATTTATGTTGTCTCCCGTATAGATAACCAGACTGAAACATTTCTGTCATCTCCCATATAGATAATCAGCCAAGAAGGCGGGTTTTCTTTGCTATGTCTTCTTATCCTGAAACTGGCCTTTATCAATTGACCTTGCTGTGCAAAGATCTAAGAGACTGCTTTGCAGAGGTCTAATGGGGCCTAAACAGGATATAGCTGGCTCTCCACAATTAGACACACTGATATGACTTAAAAAATATTTGTCCATACTATAAATTTTTGTTTTTACTTTCTCTGATAGCATGATTGCCACTCTAATTTTTTACATTAATCTAATTCATAGCATATTTTGTTTTAGCCTCTCATTTTTATTGTTTTTGCATCTTTTCATTTTAGTAAGCAACTAATTGTGACATTGTTTTCTTATCCAAACTTTCACTTTTTTTCATTTTACTGGATTATTTAATCCATTAATATTTAAAGTTATGAAAGACTTATATTTTCTTCTATTTTAATCCATTTTTTGTAATTAGAATTTTTAATTCTCCTTCTTTGGAGCCTGTAGTTTGTCTCTATAATGATTTTTGTTTAATCCACCTCAAGGCAACTATATTCCCACAGGTTCTCTTCCCCTCACTTTCAACTCCTCCATTCCCATCCAGTTTTGTTGTTTTACTTAATATTTTGATTTGTTTTTTTTTCTTCTTTCATTTAGCTATCTAATTCTTCTCTTTTTAAATCCTTCTCTCCCCGTTAAGTAGTTAATATAAAATCATCATTCTTCTCCTTTCTTCTAACTTGTTTTTTAGTTTTTTCTCCCCACTATATTTTTTTTCCAGGAAGTATTTCTTTAATTGGTTCTCTTCATTAATTCTCTTTATGTCTATTCTAAACTTTTATTGAGTATCTTCATAGTTGTATATTCCTTCATTAGCTTCTTCGTGTTTCTCATGGAATTAAAACTAAAATACTAAGTTTGATTTCCCTCTTCTAACCTATTTCTGTGTTATTGCCTTGTAGATCATGACCCTTCACCCTTTGTTGTTGTTGTACTTCACTATTAGAAATATAATTTCACCAGAAAGGTAATGAACATTGGCCTATGGTAAAAAAAAAAAAATTCCTGTTTCCCAATTTTTGTGTTCTAATTCCACTTCCTATCACCCTTTTCAATTATTTTCCTTTCTGTCAAATAATATCCTGTTGGGGTCCGTGCCCTCACATCCTTCTAGATGTTAGCTGCTTCCAGGAAATTTGGTTTTCCTTATCCTTTGTCTCTTTAGGCACAAAATTCTCAGAGGAAATTGTTTTCCTGTGTACCAACTCCATAGAAAATTAGACCCATTATCAGACTCACATTTACCATTACAGAATATCTCTTCCTCCATGGGAATGTTGTACAGTGGAATCCTATATCCCTGTCAAGTTCACTTCTCCCACTTTTCATTTCAAGCTCTTCCTTTTGCCATCTCACACATTCCCTTAAAGCCCCACTTCTGGATGAGAGACTATGAGTTGTCTTCCCTTTGTTTATAATGGACTTGATTACTGTACATTAAACAGTCCCCTAGGCCCTCCACTTCACATCTCCCCTTTATGCACTCTCCCAGTCTGCAATTTAGTCCCACCAAATATGTTGTTTCACCTTCGGGGAGAGTTGTAAGTTTTAGTCCACAATGTTTCAGACCTGTTTCTCCACCATCATTTCTACTATTTCTTTAATTTCCATTTTTATATTTATCTCCTTTTGTACTTTTAGAAAAAAATTCTCTTAAAGGCTCCTTCTTGTTGTTTCTTTTCATTTTATCTAATAGGTATCTTTCTCTTTCTAGTTCTTTTGTTTTAATAATTTCTAAATGAGGTAATATGTTTCATTACTTGTGTTTTCCTTAGCAATTGCATTTATCTACTTTTATCATGTTTCTATTGTTTGGAACATTTTCAAGTCGAATAATCTGCTCAAATACATTTTTTTCCAGGAATGCTTCAAAAGCTTCTCTTTTACTGAATATTCACCTTTTTCATTGATAATTAAGTTTTTAGGGTATATTACTTAATATTGCATCTTTGCTTTGGGGTGAATATATTATTCTATTTCCTTCCATAGTTTCTGAAGGATAGCCTTGTGTTATTTACATTTTTTTAATATTTGAAGATCTTTATTCTGATCGTTTGCAGAATTTGTTGTTTGTCATTGGAATTTTAAAGTTTAACCAATATGTATCCTGGGGTTTGAAGCATAGATCTTTTTATTTCTGGAGGGGAATTATTTTGATTGGTGTCTATTTTCTCCTTTTTAGACATTCCAGGCAATTTTCTCAAACTATTTTTTGCTTTGTGGTGTTTGTATTTTTTGGCTTCCTGTATTCTTCTAGGAGGCCTATGATCCTTAAGTTGTCTCTATGTAACTTGTCTTTGAGATTACTGTGAATTGCTTTGCAATCATGTGTTTCCTTAATGTTATCACTTTTTTTTTGCACTTTTTTCCACATCATCCTTCAGTTTAGTACTTTTGTATTCCCAATCTGTTGCTCCTTCTTTAACTTCTTTGGAGACACTCACTTCTGAGGATTCATGATTTTATATTCCATGAATTATTTCTGTTTTTCAGACCATGAATTCTTCCTCATGTTCCCATCTAATGTCTTTTCTCAAGATTCTGATTTCTCTCTTCGATCATTCTAGAATATTATATTGTGGTTCCATGCTCTCTTGGGAATATCTCTCTGTCCTACCTCAAAATTTCAGTCATGATCAATCAATGTCCTTTTACTATTTCAGAAGGAATATTCCTCTGCTTTTCTAAGGATAACTACCTTGGCTTTTTAGTTCATATGTTTCATATCTTGTCTTGTTCCATTAATTAGATTCCTTCCTTCTTAAATTCTCAATATTTCTTTTTAGTAGCTCCTTCCTTGTTGTCTACAAACAAGATCAGTATCCCTGTACCGTATAAAATATAAAACAAAAACAAACAAAAAAACCTCCAACCCCAAAACAACCATTTTCCTCCAGTTTTACTATCTTTTAAGATACTATAAACCTTTTTCCTATTTTTTTATCTTTTTAATCAGCAGTCTTCACGGAAGAGTTGTATATACTTTGTGATGTCACTTTCTCACTATACACCCACTCCTTCATTTCTTGCATTCAGGCTATACTTAAAATTCTTCAGTGACTTCATAATGGTCACATCTAATGAAATCTTTTTGGTCTTCATTTTTATCTTAGTTGACCTCCGGTTAGTATTTGCTATTATTGACCGCTGCCTCATTCTTGGTAATCTCTGTCTCTCTAGGCTTCCGTTGTTGTTTGTTCTTTTTTCTCAAAGAGGATCAATGACATCTGGAAGGTGATGTCTTGACTTGCAAGTGAATTGAATTTAAGTGAGACAGGGCTCTGCAAAGTCACCAGCTTCACTCTCTCCTAGGGAGCCATCTCTGTCCAGTGGCAAGATATAGATCAAGACAACTAGAGACGGCCCCAGATAAAGTACAGGCTTCTATATCATTATCTTAGTCATTCTTCTACCTCTGTGATATCCATTTTATACCTCTTCTCAACCTATCAATGTGTCATAAATTTATTTATTCATCTTGCCTCTAAAACTAGTTTCTCCTTTTAAATTCCTTATGTATCTTAATGGCATAGACATTTTCCATTACTTGGGCTCAGAACATCAGAGTCATATCCAATTTCTTTCTGAATCTTGCTTCCCATTTAGTAACTTTATAGAAGACTTGAGAATCTAGTCACTTTTTTTGTGAATTATTCAACTGTCTATGAAAAATGTTTCCAAAAAGACAGTAACATTGATGTCCCTAGACTTTCCCATTTGAACTATTATTTCTAGTGATTATTTATAATTAGTTATTATTATTTAAATGTCCTAAATACAATCTTATCTAAAAGCATCTTTATAATGTCTTTGGTATCCAATTTCCCTCTTTGACTGCATGCTAACCCCCTTTTTTTTTTATCAGTACTTGTATAAAGATATAGAGAACCTGCTTATCAAATTTGCAGATGATCCAAAGCAGAGATAACTGATATGTTGATATTAAGGACTTCAAACAACAGCAGTAACCACCATCTCCACCACCACTTCCACCAAGCCAGATCATGGCAGTCAGAACATTGAATTGACTGTAAAAAAGATGGAATATAATAAAGATAAATGGAAAGTAATATTTAGGTTTAAAAAATCATCTTTATGAGTATAAGGTGGAAGCCAACTTAAAAATCAGTGCATCTGAAAAAAATAACCCATTTTCAACGCACTCCAAGCTCCATATGAGTCAACATTGTCAGATGGCCACCAAGAAAACTAATGTAATCTAAGATGGCATTAAAAGAGACATAATAGATAGGAGTAAGAAAATCATAATTCTTGTTCTGTCCTAGTCCATTCAATTCAATAAACACTTATCGGGCACCTACTATGTACTGTACTAAGCACTGGGAATACAAATAAGAAAAAGATACCCTTGCCCTCAAGGAGTTTACAATCTAACGGGAAAAGACAAGACATAAAAGGAAGCCAAAAGGCAGGGGTAGGGGAGGTAGAGGGGTGCTAATAGATCAGGGAACATCTGGCACAGGGCCATCTTGTTCCACGGAGTTGGAGCCAAGTAGAGCTGCAGATGGAAGTTTGAGTGAGCCAGAAGTCCAATTCCTACCCTTTACAAAGGAAAACTTTGGAAAAAGTTAAGTGCTCCATGCTCCAGCCCTCCCAACAGAGGGATGATCATATCTAGAGTATTGTGTTCACTTCTGGGTGTCACACTTTAGGAAAAGCATTGATAAACTGGAGAATGTACAGAGAAAGGTAACAACAATACGCAAGGGTCTCTACTTCTTGCCATATGAAGATTAAGTTGAAGGAACTGAGAGTGAATAGCTGGAGGGGAGAATACATGATCTTCTGGTTTTAGAAAGAATCTCCTTTTGCCAGCTCTTTTTTCTGACACTCTATGCTTTACAATTTCTTTGCAATTTTCTCACCCTGAAAGTCCTCTTTGTTACCATCCTCCATTTAGAGAGTTCCTGACAAAGTTCCATTTTGAGAAAGTGCCTGGGCCAGCCATCCTTCCTCCTTCATTGCTCACTGGGCTCTACTCCTAGCTTTCTAGATTTTTCCACAATATCCCTGCTCTGGTATTTTTTTCTCTCCCCCCCCTCAAACAGTTCTCAGCTCCGTTTTATGTGTTGTCTTCCTACATTAAAATGTAAAGTCCTTGAGGGCAAGAACTGTTTTTTTCTTTTTGTTTAATTTGTATTCATAGCCCTCAGCAAATAGAGAAAGTACCTAATAAATACTTAAAGGCTTTCATGTGGACACAGTATTATACTTTTCTGCCTAGCCCCAGGAGGCAAAGTTAGGAGCAATGGTTAGAAGTTTCACAGAAACACATTTAAGCTTGATGTCAGGTTAGACACAATGATCACACACACACACACACACACACACACACACACACACACACGTTAACAATTAGAGCCATCTTCAAGTGTAGTGGGCTATTGCAGGTGGTGGAAATAGTGGGTCCCTCTCTTGATATCTTCAAGCAATGGCTGATTAAGTATTTGTTGTGTACAGCCATTTTCCATTTAATGTGAATAACGAATCCCATGAAGTCTCTTCATTATCTGAATTTGCATCACATAATTTTCATTGGAGTGGAATAAATGACCATATTGGGCACAAATATAATTTTGAGTATTGAAACATTATTGATACTCATTAGGACTTGACTATACATTTTATTGGAGATCTTTTTTCAAGTTCATGTGGGAAATGATGTCCACCGAAGTCCATTCCAACTCAAAGTTTCTGTGACTTGGGGATCCTGTGAACGACTTGGAGACAATTGTTCTCATGTGATCATGATGTGCATTTTTGTCAATGCTGACTCAGAAGGGTGGTGTTGGGTGATTAAGAGGCAATGAAATGCTCTACACCTAACTGATTTGTCATTTTTGAGAATCTCCCTATTAATTCTGACACCACCCAAATTTATTTCATGTGTGCAATCCTAGGAGCCCACAGGTGGCATGGCTCTTGGCCAGTGTAGGAACCATTACTCCACCTGTAAATAACAAATAGAAGTTAACATCTACAAAATGACAACAATAAACATCAACCATTTCCATGGGTGAAAAACAGTCAATCATCTCTCTGTTAATCATTCCTTCTATAGTAATTAATTTATGTCAGCATGGCTTCGAAGAAAGGATCATTTGATATTCTTTCTGTTTCTCTTTGACTTATCCTAATCCAACAACCAATATGCATCTAGCGTTCCTATCTTTGTGTTGCTTTACCAGCTGCTGGAAATGCAAATAAATAGTTTCAGCCATTTGTTAATTTATAACATCACTAGAGAAGAGGACAAGTGAAAAGAAGAATAACAAGTGAAAAAATCATTTATAAAGCAATGTATGATAAGCACTAAGTGAGCGGTCCAGGCGATGAATATTATGATATAAGAAGGGATAATGACCAAGGGCTGACATGGAATTTTTAACCAAAATGACAAAGTTTGAGGTCAATTTAATGAGATGGTGCTATATAGTGCTTTATATAAATTAAAGCGAGAATTGATAAGTAATGAACTTCTGAGATGTGGCTAGAGAGGTGGCTTGTGTTCAGAAGACATGGGTTCAATTGTTGCTCCTGACGCTATGTGACCCTAAGGAAGTTACATAATCTTGTAATACTCTAGGCAATATACTTAGATTATACATTGCAGAGCAGGCACTGATCTATTGCAGTAGAAGGAACTTCCTCACTGGGAAAGCTCTATACTAAATGTAATAATAAGAATTTATTTACATTTATAAATATTAAATCATTAGTTTGTGTCAGTTCTTGACAAGCAGACACCACCTGACATGACCTAAAAGTTTCACAATTTTTCTGTCCTGGATGACCACTGTCAACATGTATAGGCAAGCGGTGATGGCTGCTAGCAACTCATCTTTTCCTCAGTTCCTCGAAATAGAAGGGAAGGAAGATGGTTGGCTGTGGCCAGGCAGTGAAAGGATGGGCAAGTGGGGAGAGGCTGTGCCTAGGGGCATTAGTGACACACCCTGATGCTGACAGAGACAAATATTTTTTCCCTTTTGGTTTAGTCCTGAAGCAGAAAAGCTTGTTTGAACAATACAAATGTGTTGGGAGCTGAATATCTAGGTGTGGTGTGGCATGGTCTGGGCCGGAGACAGCTGAAAGCCAGAGAAAAATCAAGTTAATGAGCATCATCTATCATTATGAGTCAGACGTGATTGCTTTAACAATACCTTATCAACCACTTTCTTGTTGTCCATGCAATATTTTTCATGGTGATACTATCAGTAAAATGAATGAGATGACCGTGGCTTAATGGCAAGCCAGTCATCTAAAAATTGGACTGATGTTCTTTTGATATGAACATCAACTTTAGTGGATCAGTGTTAATTGTCCAGCATCATGATTTACAATAGTTCAGGAAAAAAATTAAAATTTGAGGTAGCAAATTAACTAAATTGAAATCCTATATGAGTTGTGTCTTAGTAATTCTCTATGACTTTTGCTGATTAGGTTTATGAGATACTGGTTAATTTAAACCTGTTGCTAAAGGCTCGGATGAGATAATTTTGACCTTTTAAGTTATTAGCTAATTATATGTTAGCAACATGCCACACCTTACCAGGTTACCCAATTACAGAATAAATGAAGCATATAGAACATAAATTAGAACTATAGAAATATTATTAGGTTGAGTATAATTTTAGTGAAAAACATCTTGTTGACTGGATACAAGATGAAAATAAAAGTCTCAACTTAAAAAAATGATCTATGAATAATCTATTATATAATATTAGGTATGACTAAAAAGTGGTATGACTTGGTAAGCACACCAGAACTTTCTCCAAAAAGTCATTGTCCATTTCACTTATTCTAATGATGTAAATATTTCCCTTGATATTTCTGAAGCTCTTTCATATTTTCCTTAAGCATATAGAACATAAATTAGAACTATAGAAAGATTATTAGGTTGAGTATAATTTTAGTGAAAAACATCTTCTTGTTGACTGGATACAAGATGAAAATAAAAGTCTCAACTTAAGAAAATGATCTATGAATAATCTATTATATAATATTAGGTATGACTAAAAAGTGGCATGACTTGGTAAGCACACCAGAACTTTCTCCAAAAAGTCACTGTCCATTTCACTTATTCTAATGATGTAAATATTTCCCTTGATATTTCTGAAGCTCTTTCATATTTTCCTTTGGGGTCTGTGGCAGGATCTTTAGAGAGGCAGCATGATATAATGAACAGAGTATTGGACCTGATGTCAGGAAGACCTGTTCAAATTGACTTTGCCATTTGCTGTGTAATCATGACCAAGTCACTTAATCTTTTGAGCCTCAGTTTCTTCATCTGTAAAATCTAGGTAATAGTAATTGCATTACCAACACCACAGAGTTGTGGCAAGGCTCCAATGAAATAATGTATCTGTAGCATGTTGCTATAAACCAAATTTGGTATTTTGATTTTTTTCTTAGTAATTCACATTATTAAATTGGAGATATATGTCTAGGAAGCATTGTCACAGATGCTCCAAACTGCAATGCACCTCAGGAGTTACATGAGTATATCATCAATTTTGAAAGAACTACATAAATGGTGATTATTATGGCATATTCTTTGTGGTGAGAAATCTTTAGCCTTAGAAGAATGATTTGATTTTTTAAAACAGCCAAAAGTCATTATAGAATGTATGCTGATTGAGCAGGTGGTAAAACTGAGCAACAACAATTTTGTTCAAAAATGAAGTGCTGCTATAAATGAGTAAGAATGATTTTCTTTTGTATTATGTCAAGTAGATCCAAAGTCAGTTGCTAGAGAGAGAGAGATTCTAAAAATATTTTGAGTAATGGCTGTATCATTGCAACAAATTAGTATCCTCCCAAGGTGACTATTTTGAGAGAAAACACTCATTTGGGTGTATCAGCTTTGGCATGCCTATTAAAAAAATAAACCTAGTCTCGTGATTTATTAGCCATGCCTTATACAGGTATTCTTCAATTTGTGAAACATGTGAAGTCCAAATAAATTGACTTTAAAACAAAATTTGGTGTTTTGAGTCTCGTTTTGTCATTAACTCATTTAATAATTGGAATTATATGTTCAGGCGCTGCAGGAAGCAGTGTTGAAAAGAAGGAAGAGAAGGTATAGAGGCCTTCAGTCATGGCTATAGGTCTCAGGCTGGGGTTTTCCTGTACTTTGCCTCTTCTCAGTTGCTCATCCACTTCCCATTGTAGAGTTCTTAATGCGACCTCCCCCCATTGCCCATGGACATTCACACTGGCACCTTGTCAGGGAATCTTGAAATGAAATGAAAGGAGACCTTCCAATATACAAAGTTCCAACCATAGAGAACTGAAAGACATCTGGTAGATAGATGCCAAAGTACTCTCCACATATAGACTCAAAATTTTGTTTTGATACACATTGGTAGAAGTTCAACAAAATAAACGGAGATGACCCAGCTACAATGGCTTGAATTTTGCTAACTCTGTCATTCAATAATTTATTTAGTCACAACATTATATTAAAAAAACAAATGTCAGCAGTGCAAACTTGTCATAGCTAAACCATAAGAAAAACCTTGAGCTCTTATCCAATCTAACATAATTAAGGATCTACAGTGTACAAGACAATGTGCTAGAGTCTGAATACTCTTATGAATAGAAACTGAGAGAAAGCGATGGTATGGGCAAATGGAAGAGAGAAAATAACTGTTCAGGCAGTGCATTTGGAGACATGGTCTTTGCCCACTCAGTTGCTGCTGTCATTGGAAGCAATCAGTCTGGATTTCTAAGTACCAGAATCAGAGATTCTGTAGATGCTATTGATCTGACCATCTGCCTTTCTCAGCTGTGAAATTATTGCAGAGCTGAACCTCTGATTTATTGCAGTCAGAACATTGGCACAGAAATAATTTCTCTAGGAAATTCTGCATTTTAAGGTCTTGATTAATTTCTTTAACTGGATAACTGTACATTATTCTCCCTCTAGGTTACTGCTTTCAGAGATGATTCATGGGAATCATGTCCCATACTTGTGTTCTTGGAAGATCTAAAACCCTTGAATGGGGGATTACTACTTTGTTTCTTACTGTGGACAGTAAGGAGGAAAGAAGCAGGTCACTGGTTGGAGGTGGTCAGTTGGCTAGATATAACAGTTGTTGATGAAAACTGAACACAGACTAGGCTAATTCATACCTTATTTAAGAGTGTGGCTCTGTATATCCTTATCCTCTTAGAGGATAACATTTAGGGGAGAAGATAGTACTTTCAGAATATTTGAGAAAAAGAATATTGTACTTTTGTGGTTATGTTAAATATCTGAAAAACATAATAAACCAACTACAGATCCTTTTCTGTATGTTGAAATAAAATTGTATTTATTTGTATTATTTGTAATCATACTTACAAGGCTAATTATGGATATAAGTTCCATTTGAAAATAGAAGAAAATGTAAGGTATTTGATATTAAAAAAACGGACACAGAAAGATTATTTAGGAAATATCAGACTCCCTCAAAACTATGATTTTATGGAAAACTTAAGTACTATATTTCAAAAACTCATAAATAAAAACTGCTCAGATCTGTTAGAATTAGATGGTAAAATGAAGAAAGAAAAAAAATCCATCAATCACTTCCTGAAGAAACCCCAAAAAGGAATAATCTGAAGATTTTTATAGCCAAAATGCAGAGCTCCCAATCAAAATTTTAAAAATAATGTAAGTATTTACAAAGAAGCATTAAAAATACCAAGGATCCACAGTCAAGATCACACAAGACTGGATAGCTTCTACTATAAATAAGCAGAGATCTTGGAGCATAATACATATTCCAAAAGGCAAAAGATGGAATTACAACCAAGAATAACTTACCCCTAACCACTGAGAATAATCCTTTGGAGGAAAAATTACTTTTTGTGAAATAAAAACCTTTAAACTATCCCTAATAAAAAGGCTGGAACTGAGCAGGAAATTTTAAATGCGAACAGTAGGACCGAGAGAAATCTAGAAAGATCAATTTATTTGAACAATTGGAAGGGATTGTGAGATGACAAAATGCTAACATTTTAATGGCAGAGAAGAAACAAGTGTCCCTTCAGAACTTTAATGTCTTCAAAGGGAATTGAGAGAGGTAAATAGGTAAAAGAGAGAACTTGGGAACATATTGTCTCTGTTCTTAGGTTTTTAAGGAGGAAAAGAAAAGAGAGGATACAAGGAACACATTGGCATAGAAAAGAGAAAGAAGGGAGGGGAGCTTACAGTTTCACATAATTAAGGTGCAGGAAAACAAGATCATACAAAGTGGATTTTTCTGTTTTTTGTTAATTGAAGAAAGGTAGTTTGCAATGGTGAAGAAAGAAGATGAAGGAGGAAGAAGAGGAAGGAAAGGACGAGGATGAGGAGGAGGAGAAGAAGAAGGCTATTGAATTATTTTTAAAAAGTGCCCAGAGGAAGACAGAGGGAAGTTGAGATAGAAACACAGGTAAGTAGAACAGTTTTGAAAATAATGTGTTAAATTTATCATATATTTTAAAGCAAACAGTATAAAAAAGATTCAGAGTTTCATGAACAATTGTCTTTTGTATTGAACTTTAATATACAAAAATGCTCAAATTACATTAAGAAAGATGATAAGTGATTATCAGCAACATTACCTCCAAAAGTAGAGAGAAAGAGTGGAAAGCAAAACCTATTTAAATAAAGCTTGGCAAGAGATCCAACTGAACAAAAGCACTCCAAAGGCATTCAAGGATGAGAATAGTAGGAGGGTAATAATTAGAAAAAAAATGGAAAAGACCTACGAACATTTTTGTAACAATTATTTGTCATCAAGGACAGTAGAGTCCCCATACTTGGATTTTACAATCATGCCATCAGATGCACTTATTGAAGCAGCATGGTGGATACAGACTTCAAACATCCTCCTGTCTCTTTGCAGATTCCTGTCAAAATCTCACCCCCAAAGATCTATCATCTAATGATGATAAAATTTCTGTGTGTGTGTGTGTGTGTATGTGTGTGTAAAAGATGATAACATTTC
Source organism: Phalanger gymnotis (assembly GCA_028646595.1). Lineage (NCBI taxonomy): Eukaryota > Metazoa > Chordata > Mammalia > Diprotodontia > Phalangeridae > Phalanger > Phalanger gymnotis. The sequence goes on from CM053626.1 coordinate 271,848,591, forward strand.
TTCACCTTTTGCTTGTTATAGTAAAAAAAAAATCATAATTATAACCAAAGTTTATCCAGTGCTTTATATACATGATCTCATTCAATATTCATGTTAATATTACAGGGGTAAATAATTGCAAATAGACAATTTTTACTGATAATTAAATGATGACTCTGAGACGTGAAGTGACTTGCCTAAGTCAATACATGTCAGGACTTGAACCCATACCTTTTAATGTTATTCTGATGTTATTTCAACTATACCATAGCTATCCCCTAAAGGCATGAAGTAAACTAAGAACTTTTTATAGTATTTCTACTGAATGCAAGGTCTAGTATATAGTAGGAATTAAATAAATGCTTGCTTATTAAGTTACATTTCATGTTAATGTATTTGAATTATATGAAGAATAGACATTCCATTTCTAGTTTCCATTTGGACTATTTCTTTCAAAAAGAGAGCAGTGGGTCTTAATCTATGGCTGCAACTGCCCAATTGTAACATTATTTTTTACAAGAAATTATAGATTTAAATTTCATAATGTTAATTCACAATACTATCTCCAATAATATAGCCTGCCATATATATGAGGACTGCCTATAAAACTGCCATCAATAATTATTCAATTACTAGATTGTTCCTGGATCTCTACTGCAGAGAGTGCGACTCTGATGAGCATGTGTTGCTGGAATGCCAAACATATGCTTACCAAAAAGACTATTTTATGAACTCACACAGGTCAGGTGCTGGAATGGTGGTCAGAAAAAGCTACATATACAAAGATATTCACAAGGTCTCTCTTAAGAACTTTGGAATTGATTGTGTGACATGGGAGACACGGGCACAGGACTGCTCAGCATGGTGTGCCCACATCAGAGAAGGTGCTGTGCTCTGTGGGCAAAGCAGGATTGAAGTAGCTCAAAAGAAACACAAGATGTGCAAATCAGAGAATCTATCCCAAATGTTCACATGAACTGTTTGTGCCTGATATATGGTAGAACATTCTGAGTTCTTATTGGTTTGATCAGCCACAGATGCGGTATAACTTGACTCTAACATAGTGAGTCATTTCGCTCCTCTTTGAGAATGAAGGACAACAACCAACCAACCAACCAACCAACCAACCAACCAACCAACCGACCAACCAACCTGGGTTGATCTATTAGTTATCAATCTATTTATTTATTTGTTTATCCAGTATTGTTTGTTTCAGTGAAGACTTTTAGCAATCAAAATGCTACTGTAAATAACAGAATGTTGCTATGTTGGATTTTTTTCAGAGTAATTACTGAATTGTCTTAACATTCCTCTTTAAGCCATTTAAATAACCAGTTTGCTGTTCCTTGCTAAACCATAGCTGCAACCTCTGAGTTTATTAGCTTATTTTGTAGATATTAAAACAGGTAAGTGAAATGATGGAATAATAGCTTAGAAACTTATATGCAACAAGCCCCACCTGTGAATTAATTCAGTAGATTAGATTTGTCCTCCTAGTGTGGTTCAATAAATACAGAATAGATTCTGGTCTGAGCTAATAAGTAATTTTTTTTGCTACGTAAGTTCTTTGGGTTAACTTTTTTCCATTTAATAGTACTTTCAGAGTAACATTAATTTATGGCTTTGCAAAGTGCTGGCTTGCCACTATTTACCTTCATTAACTGTTAAACACCCAGGAAAATATGCCCCAGGAAATTTGAGTAATTGTCCATGGAACCAAGTAGAATGATAAAATGTTCTACAAAGAAAAGTTTCCACTCCTGCCTCCCTTGTAGGAAGTTTATTAACATTTACAATCTCCAACAGTGTTAGGTACCAACATTTATTAAAAATCACTTTGGTGGAAAGATTCCTGCTGAGCTTCATTCAAACGTGCAGTAGAATCATTTGAAATCCTTGACTCTATGCTAGTTGAGTGGAAGTGTAAATGAATCCTTTCTTATCTCCTAGAATCACTCAAGTGGTTAACAAGGAAGGGGCTTATTAGTTTGGTTGCTGGTGCTATACCTATCCTTAACCTTTCAAAATGTTCAGTTATTTGGGTGAGATTCTCTATTACAACCTAGGAAACCCTGACCATGAAAAAGCACAGCACAGTGGAAGGAGCTCTGGTTGTAGATATAGGAGTAATGGGTTCAAATTCTGCTTCTGATGCTAATCACATATATGC
>CM053626.1:271851239-271870455 GCA_028646595.1 Phalanger gymnotis
CTATTCTATGATATTGGTAGGAAGGAATATCATCACTTTGTACCAATAAATCTTGCAACAATGATTTCCCAAAACACTCTCTTTTATTCTCCTAATTACAAAGGAAAACTCTCAGCAGAAATTGGGAATTTTCCACTTTTCAAGGAGAAGTTAGCACTTTGAAACCAGAATGGAAAAGTACAAAGTGCTTCTTAACTTTGCCATAGAAATAAAACTTCATTCAAAATAAGTCATGCATAAACTTTGTTGGCTTATTTTGCAGTGAATTGATCTATCAAAGGATGTCTGAATCAACAATGTGCTTTTAAAATTACTTCAATATTTCAAGCGTATTAAATCTTTGTAGTCATCTAAGATGGGACAAAAGATTAATTCACTACATTATAGGCCAAATAAAAATATCTGGATGTTTATGTCAACAGAAAACTTATTATTTTCACTTTCACAGCAACTTGAATTTTTCCCTGATACTGATATGTTATTACTAAAATTAACAAAATCTTTCAGATAATACTTCTGTTTTAATTTAAATTTCCTTATTGTATTTTGCTGCAGGAAAAAAAATATAGTCATTTTGTAACTAGATTTAGTTTAAATCCATGAAATTTTCCAAAATTCTTTTTTTTCAATTTCATACCTAGCACCTTTCACAAACAGTAATGTTAAACCTTGACAATTCATTTCGGAGAAGGTATTTCTGGCCAGTCTATACTCTGAAGCAAAACAAATTTTTGTTTGACATCCATAATTTAGATCTATCTTTTAAAAATTATTTATTCTTGTAGGGTAATCTGTAATAATTTAAAAGAACTCTCTTAACCCCAATTGCCCTGCCTTCCCCCCTCCAAAAAAAATTTAAAAGAACAAGGAAAGGTTATTATCATATACATTAAGTACTATTAATGTAACGTATATTGGCTTTTTTTTTTCCTGCTCACTTCCCTGACCTCTCTGAACCATCTGACCTTCTTGGCCACCCTTCCTTTCCTTATACCTTCTCTTCCCTTGGCTTTTGTTATTTTTCTCTCTTGGTTATTTCATCCATTCCAATAATCCTGTCACCTCTATATAGAAGACTACAAAGTTTTTATTTCTACTTTCAATATCTCTCCTGGATTGCAGTTATATTTCTAGTTGTCAACTACATACCTCCAGTTAGCGTATTGCCAGCCCTTCAAATTCAACATGTCCAAAACTAAACTCAGCTTTCTCCTCTTCCATCTATCATACAACACTGCTGAATGATATTCATAATACTCCACTTTGTTTACATCCTTACTCCTCTCCTAAAACTTTAGTGACTCCCCATTGCATCCCAAATAAGTAACAGGCTCCTAATCATAGCATTAGAAGATTTTCACCATACATCTCCAAGCTACTCTCCAAAGTTATCTCATGTGACACCATTATATGCTTAGAGCCTAACTAGACAAGCCTAACTAGACTAATTAAACAATTTCCAGTTTTCATCATGACCTCCTCCACTTTTGATCTTTTGCTAATCCAACAATCAACAAGTAATTGTTAAGAACCTACTATGTACAGGCGTTATAGGAGGTTCTAAGGATACAGAAAAAATACATCAAAGAATTTAAACAGCAATAATATTGGCAAATCAATCAACTTTGGGATGTAGTAACACCAGTTCCCACCCCCTGTGCTTGAGTCAAGTTAAGCATGGGATCTAGTAGGTACTTAATACACATTGGATAAATGCATGAATACTTCAGTCTGACCTCCCATTCAGTCACCCACCCAGACTATTTCATGGTCTACCTGCTGTTGCTGATCTGCTTCTTGCTACCTGGACTAGCCGCCTCCATATCAGATCTGAGATTTGAACCTCCAACTTCTTCTTCCAGAATCCATGCCCTTATCCATGGGGAAGTTAAACCATTCATTTTCGGAGCTACCATCCTAGAGTCCAACTCAGGTGATTGGTGGTAATGTGTACCAACCAGCCCACTTAGCCATTACATCTAATATCTGGCTCTAGACACCAGATCATGCCTCAATTTCACTTACCATCCAGCCATATACCCAGGACATCTCATCATTTTGCCTGACCCAACACACTTTCCACCTCTCTCAAATAAAACCCTCTTACTTGATCAACACGCCCCTCCAGAAGCTGACTTCTACTATTATTAGGACATAAGCTCCTTGACAGAAAAGGCCGCCGGGAAACAAAAAAAAGGAAAGAAAGAAGTTTGTGGCCTCAGCAAAGAAGGAAACCAACACTTATTAAGCACATGCTACCATACTAAGCACTTCACAAATATTATCTCATTTGAACCTCACAACAATCCTAGAAGGTAAGTGCTATTATAATCCCCATTTTACAGTTGAAGAAACTGAGGCAGGTAGAAGCTGACTGATTTGCCTGGGGTTACACAGCTAGTAGACACCTGAGGCTAAATTTGAACTCAGGTCTTCCTGATCCCAGGTCCAGTGCACTACCCACCATACCACCTAGCTGTTCCTGAGCACTTAGCACAGTGCTTGCCATATACTAAGTACTTAATGAATGGGAGAAAGAGTGTAGAGTAAAAAAAATACATACATACATATATGTGTATATATGTTGTATGTATACATGTATGTTTGTTTGTGTGTGTATATTATACATATACATTATGTGCTTTTATAATATGTAGTGCTAGGCCTTGCTCTCAGGAAACTTGAAAAGGTGGTGCTCCAACTTTGGTACCATCTGCCATCCATCCAGTACCTACTCTATATACCAGTTCTGCAGAGGTATGTGTTTAGATGGTTTTTATGCTTAAAAGTTGATTCCTCCAAAGTACTCACGGTTAAGTGTTACTCCTTCCAGAGTATTTGCTTTAACAAGGTACTTGAAGACCAAAAAATCTTCAAGACAATATGGGGGTATGCAGGAGCAAGTTCCTATCCAGATCAATCAGTAGAGCCGATTGTTAAATTTTCAGTGTGAGCATTTACAACTCAGAAATCTGTGAACACTACAAATCAGCATTTGATTATTGTCTTGTTTATCTAGACCTAAGGAAATAATGCATTTTAAACTTAAACACATGTCATAACTTTTCTTTTTAAGAGAGTTAGTTGTTAAACATTTACCAGCACACCATTGCCTAAAGGTATGAATTTCTAAAAGTAAAATTTACATCTTTTATAAGGTAATACCTGAGGGGTAAGGGAGAGTTTTTTCAGTAAGCCTAAAGGCACACCAACTCCTCTATCTCCTCATATGGTTAATTCCATTTAATATTTTAATATTTGGGGGGGCATGTTTTGACCCATATTCCACCTAAATATGTTACAATGAAGGAGGCTGTGGCAAGGCCCTAGTATAAAATCTTTAGTTAAATGATCTAATGCTAAATGGATTTCTCAGGTTACCTAGTACAATACCTCATTATATAGATGATAAAATTCAGACCCAATAAGGTTAAATGACTTGTCTAAGGTCACAGAAGTAGTGGTGTTGCCAGGATTCAAACTGAGTTCATATAAAGTCAAGTTTCTCACCCTCCATTTCATCAAGATCTAATACTGATCATTCACATATTCTACACCACATAACAAAAACTATTATAGCAAAATTACATATAAACAGTTGAATAGTATCGTGAGATCGAAACTTTCTTTCATTCCAGTTTGCATGAAAGTACTTCTCAGAAAGGAATAGGGAAACCTATTTTTGATGCCTTTGAAAGCAACAATAATCATATAAATATTAACTAATCCCAAAATGTCAGTATCTAATGTGGACTCGTATGAGTTCAGTTTCACCAAATAGATTCAGATTAGGAGGAAACAGGTTTTCTCTAGTTTATATCTGTGTATTGGGTAAATACTTTATCTATCCCCATGCCAATTACATTAGGGTTTTCATGACAAAATGTAGAGAATGAAAGTTGGTCAATTATCCTGTTCATTTTTGGCTTGTATTGTCAAGGAAAGTAAAGTATGGTTATGATTTTACTATTTGGCAAGGAGATGTTATCCCCTAGGACATCAAGGATGCCTCCGTTGTTCATCTTTACAAAAGAAAAAGAAACAGGTTGTCCTGTAGCAATCACAGGGGTGGGGCGTGCTCTCTCTTAGTCATTGCTGGCAAGATTCTTGCCAGAGTCCTCCTTAATCAACTGATCATTCATCTGGGAGATGGTTATCTACAGAAAAGCCCATGTGGTTTCAGGAAGAGCCAAGGAATGGTCGACAGGGTGTTTGCTGCCTGACAACTCCATTCCAATTCTCATCACTAGGACACAAATTTAGGGGTGAAAGTGTTGCTGGGTCAAAAAAGGCATCCCTATGAAGAAGTCAGATAAAGACCGTAGTTAACAATAAGCAGACTATTGAAAGCAACAACATTCATACCGATATTAACTCACCTCAAAATTTCAATGCTGACTCACATGACTTCAATTTCACAAAATAGATTCAGACTATGAGGAAACAGATAATTAATTATAGGCTTTCTCTAGATTGTATTTGTATCTTGGGCAAATATTTTATCTATCCTCATGCCAATTATAACAACAGGGTTTTTGTGACAAATTATAGAGAATGAAAACTGGTCCATCATCTTTATCAGCTTTGGCTTATGCTTTCAAGAAAATTCAAGTTTGAAAATTAAAGTAAAAAAGTATATAGTCCAATGGAAAAGGTGGGAACCAACGTGTCGGGAGACCAGAGTTCCATCTTAGGATTTATTACTATAAGCTTTATAAACTCAAGAAAGTTTCTTTGGTCCTGGCGTCCAAGTTAGCCATTCCATTCATATAATGAAAGTGCTACCTGTTTTCTGTACTGAACCAGACCACTGCATAAGATAACAAAATACATATGAACTATTTAATTTATTTTGATAACTATTTTATTTATTCATTTAATAATTATTTATTTATTGTTTATTTGTTTTATGAGCTCAGTACAAGTACCAAAAAAGCTAACGTGAGAGACATAGTGTATAGGACTAGAAGAGTATTCTTCCCACTATATTTTGCCTATAGTGAACTTATGGAAGGACATGGACAAGAGTTACATAGATGGGCAGATATGGAGAGGTTTTGATCTGTATCACTGGAGGGAAATCTCAAATCTATGAGATCACAGATCTATTTAAAAGATTGTGAGAATGCTACTCAAAACTAGTCACAGAAAAAAAGTATTATCTGTTTCGAGCATAAATTTCTCACCAGTGTTGATGAAAATCATGTTTCTACTAAAGGTTTTTTGGTGTCTTTTTTTTTAAATAAGGCAAATGTACAGTGTGTAGATGATGTCATCCTGAGCATTTATGCTCAGGTACTTTCCATTTTCCTGAAATTCTTAAGGAATTTACATAATAGAGATCCTCTTTCTTTGAGGGAAGAGGATTGAAAATAAAAAAAGAGAAACCTGTTGTGTTTTCCTGTGGATCCATCACATTAATGGTCTAATTTATCTCTGCTCATTGCAATACAAATGCAGATTCAGTGACGAATGTTGGTGAGTTCAGTCTTTGCCCAAAATAGAGAGAACACTGATAGGTCCCTATGAGTTTCTGACCTCCTGATTGCCCATTTATATGAGACCCAGATTGTTTTCAGAGTTGTCCATTTAATGTCCTCTGCCTGGCACACTTAATAAATGCTTGTTGACTTGACTAAGTAGTCATGATTTAGATATTTTTGCAGGGTCTGTCAGACTCCCAAACAAACAATCAATATATAGTATGACTGTGGTATGTGACTCCTTTCTCTTCAAATTTTATTCAAATAATCTTAGATGAAGACTCCTGAAAATCCTAAAACTTGGAAGAAGGAACATGATATATTGGAGAAAGTGTGACATTTTGTAGTCCAAGAATTTGGGTTCACTTTCATGATCTGCTACATACTATTGTGCAAATTTGAGTATATATCGAGGTCTTTGGGCTTCAATTTCATTAGATTGGGCTAGATAGATGCATTAAGTCCTTAAAGGGCTGTCACCTAAAAATGGGTTTAGGCTTCTTCTGTTTGGTCTCATAGGGAAAAACTAGAAGCAAAGGATAGAAGTTACAAAGACTTAAATAAGGGGGAAAAAATCAGGAAATTTACAAATAGTACCTAATATATAAGTATTGTAACATATAATATAGATATAATATGTATAAAGGATATGAAATAAATCAATTAAATTCACTATGCATTTTATTAAGCACCAGCTATTTTTTATTTAAGTCAGTTATCAAGTATGCCAGGGACTGTGCCAGGTGCTAAGAATACAAAGACAAAAATAAAAGTCCCTGCCCTCAACAACCTAATATTTAATTTAATTTAATTTTCACTTCCTAAAAATTAGAACTATCTTTAACTGGTCTGGGATGCTTCAGAAATTAAATGAATTTTTCCCTCATTGGAGGTCATCTTTCTCATTGGAGGTCTTTTAGCAAAGCTAGGTTGAACAGCTATTAAGCATACTGAAGGGGGAGTTGTCTTTCGTCAGATAGTAGAACAATGGCCACAGAGACGTTTTCCAACTCTAAAATGTAATCCTGTGTTTCCCAAGCCCTGAATCATTAGACCCATTGTCACTTGAATGGAACTGTAACTACAACTCACATTTCTTTTATTTTTCCTTTTAATTCTTTTTTCAGTTAACAAAAATCTATTTTCCATCCCTCCTACCCCCCAACACCATTAAAACAACAACAACAAAACATTTGTAATACATATTCATAGTCAAGAAAAACAAATTTCCACATTGGCCATGTCAGAAAATAAGTGTCATTCTGTACCCTCAGTCCATCATCTTTGTGTCAGGAGCTGAGTAACATTCTTCACCATCTGAAATTGTGGGTGACCATTTCATTGATCAGATGTCCTTCAAACTTGTATAACTCATACATCTAAAGCACTTTAAGTTTTGCAAAGCATTTTCCTCCCCATGACCTAGTGACATAGGTAGTACAAATATTATCACCTCCATGTTGCCAGTAAAGAAACTCTGAGATTCCTCCATGCGACTATTAATTGCTCAAAGAAGCATTCACACTGCAGTCTTCTTATTCCAAGTTCAATCACATTTTTTACAGCTTGTTATGTAACTCTTTACTTTGTCTTTATCATAGCCTACTCAATATCACAATATATTATAACCAGGCTGCTAGACTATAAACTTCCTGAAGCTAGAAATTAATTCTTCATCTTTATGCCTTGAGCACCTACCAGAGTATTTTGCATACAATAGGTGTTTAACAAATGTGTGTCGAATTGAATGAATGTTCCCTCTCAACACTATGTTCTAATTTCTGTGTTACCATCATTTTTAAATGTTCACCATTCTTTATCTCCTCACTTCCTGCTCCCACGTTCTTTTATAACCTTCTCCTTTTTTTTAAACACCTCTTAGGGTCAGTATGTGCTTTTTGTTCACTCCAGGGGAAAAGGCAGCAGGAAACAACATGGACTCCAATCATAGCTGCCTAGACAGTTACTGCTTCGAGTTTTAGGAAGCCACTGGGAAGACCTCTGTACCCTAGTTTATGTCCTGCCCCCAGGAGGCTAATGATGTATGAAATTAAGTTAACATTTGTCTTTAAATGCTTATCTAACCTCTTTCTTCCATTTATAAGCAATAATCACTGGCAACAAAACAGAAAATAAACAAAGTTACCTAAAAGAAGACTGATACCTTGTTCTTCTGGATATACCAGAAGACTGAGGGAAAGGAATTCAAATTCTTATTGCCTTAGTGCTCTCTCACATTAATGAATCATTTCTTGTTTTCTCTGCCAATGACGAACTGCCAGATATTTGCCTTAGGGAATTTTATGGCCCCCATATCTCCTAGTTCATACATTAGGAAGGGCTTCTAGCTTTAAGGTTACCCAGCAAGACCAATCTGGCTGTTTTTCTAATAATTCCTTCCCTTATCACACACTCTGCTTGTCCTTTGTTCTCAAAGAGGACCATGACATCAAGAAGATGATGACATGACTTGCAGTTGACTTTGATTTGAGTGAGGGAGAGCTGTGCACGGTCACCCGCCTCACTTTTTCCTCCAGAGTCATCTGGGTCCATTCGCCTGATATTCATCAGGATGACTGGTGATGGCCCAGCTCATCATACACTAGATCGTCAAAAGCTCTACCTGATTTTATGAATATCAAGTGATAAGTAACCATTTTGGGAGGCAATGTGGTACAATGAAAAGACCACTGCCTGGAGTCAGGGGACCTAAGTTCAAATCCTGATTGATGTTTACTACCTGTGTTACCACAAGCAAGTCACTTCACATCCCCTAGGCCTATGTTTCTTCAATTGTAAAACAAAAGGGGCTGATTAGAAGGTATCTCCTGCCCCTTCTAGCTCCAATTCTGTAATCCTATTTGGTCTGATGCCTGAGATGAGACAGGATGAGTTGAGGTTCAAGGAACTAAGGTGAAAAGCCTTAAAGACATATATCTAGACTTAGAAGGGACAAAAGGCATCAAGTGTAATTTTATAGATGAGGAAACTGAGACCCAAGAATGTTAGGCAATTTGCCTATGCCCACACAAGCAGCAATTGTCAGAAGCAAGATTTTTAAACTCAGGTCGTTTGCTTCCAGAGTCAGTGTTCTTCCCACTATACCACGAAAAAAAGTAAACGAGTGAATAAATGAATGAATTAATGGGAACCCACTTACTAATTACTTACTCTGTGCCAAACAGAGCTAAGTGCTAGGAATAAAAAAGCAAAAGTAATTGTCCTCTGGAAACTTACATTCTAATGGGGTGTATGACACACACAAGAGTCATGGATAAGGAGGGGTATTTTGGTTTGGAAAGTTACAGGAAGGCTGAGTGGAATCTGGCTAGAAGAAGGCTGAAGAATAAGGTGTAGTATGACTGGACCTAGGTCTAGATAGATGACTAAGGCAACCACCAATCAGGCATCAAGGCCATGGGCTGGGAGTTGGGGGTGGGGGGAGGCGCAGGCTGTTCTTCCAGGGCAAGGCTTCTGGCCCCAGTAGCAAGGTAGATGGAGACAAGATAACTAGGGAGTGAACTGTGATAACAGAACATACTCCAAATTACCCTTTTTAGAATTACAAATAGGTATTATTGTATCACTAATGTGATTATGACCAGAGCAAGACATTGGTAGAAAAGGAGGCTTATACCTGCCCAGAGGAAGAGTGCTTTTCTACAAATTTATCTTCTGCTATGGGCTTTAAATGTTGAAATAATTGTGACAACCTCTTATGGGCCTATTAGTTTTACTTTCAGCTTCAATTTTCTCATTTCTAAAATGAGTATATATGTGTGTGTGTGTGTGTGTGTGTGTGTGTGTGTGTGTGTGTGTGATATCCTTACATATATGTATGTAAGTATGTATATAGCACCTAACTCACAGGGTTGTTATAAGGTTCAAATGAGATAACTTATGTAAAGCATTTTATAAACCTTCTAAGGCTATATAAATGCTAGCTATTATAACATTTTGTTAATATCATCATATTATCACTTACTTTTATTATTTTGTCATTATATTATTCTCATTAATTATCCCACCCAGAAATTATACAATCAAGAATTTCAGAGTTAGAAAGTACCTAAGAGATTAACCTAATCTGTACTGGGCTAAGGATCCCTTCTACATCATAACTGACAAGTGGCCATCGAGTTTTTGCTTGAAGACCTAAAATGAAAAAAAAAAATCTACTACCTTCCAAGGCAACTCATTCCTAGTTTGTAGGGCTTTATCTGTAAGGAAATTTTCCCTGTCATCAAGTCTATATTTGATTTTATTCCAATTTCTCTTAATTACTCCTAGTTCTGCCACCTGTGGCCACTCATTATAATTCTAATTACTCATGCTTGAAAGCCCTTCAAGTATTTGAAGACGGCTATCATGCTCAGATTATTAAATGAACTAATAATAGAACATAGTGCCTGGAACATAGAAAGTAATAAATGTTTTCTTCTTTGCTTCCTTCCTTTATTCTTTCCTTCCTTCGGTTCACCTTCAGATAACATAATTTGAGACCCTTCAGTTTCTTGGTTTTTTTCTTCTTGAAACTCTCCAGCTTTTCTATGTCCTTTCTAAAATGTGCTACCCAGAAATGAGCACAATAGTCCAGATGTGGTCTGACCAAGGAAAAATCCACTAGCATTATCCTTTTCCTTGTCTTGAGTATTGTATCCCTTATTTCAATTCGACCAACACTAATTAAATACCTACTCTGTGCAAGCTTTCTGGGCTACTATGTCACACTGTTGATGCACCTTAAGCTTGTAGTCCCCTAGGACTCCCAGGTCTTTTTTGACTAAATGGTTGTGAAGACAAATCTTTCATTTTAAACTTGTGAAGTTGATTTTTTTTTTAACCCAAGTGTAAGACATGACATTTATTCCTGTTTAATTTTGTCTTCTTAGATCTGCACCAGCCTCACAAACCCATGGAATATTCATAAAAAAAGAATTTAAAATTTTGTAGGTGGCTAAGGATATCCCAATTCTACTGGGAAAACAAACAGTACACAGCATATGTAGGGGATAATTGGCTCACCAAAGCCAAATGTTAAATATTCCATGTGAGCACTGATACTTCAGAAATGCTACAAATTAGGGGGTTGATTTATTGTTTTTTGGTTGTCTAGACTTAAGAAATAAAAAAAAACACAGATTTATCAAGAAATATTCATTGTTGCTGGATTGTAAAGTATGTTGAAGGTAGAAAAAAAGTAAGGTGACTGATAAAGTAGGTAGGGGCTAGATTGAGAAGAAAAGGAAGTGATAGAGAAAGCGTTAAATAACACAGATTAAACTTAAAAGTGTGTCAGAAGTACTTTTTTCCCCCAGAGAGAAGGAGTTGTTTAACATTTATCAGCACATTCTTAAGCATATATACTTTTAAGTTGCAACGCCCTCATATGTAATGGAGAGTTCCTCTTTTAAGTCATGAGTTGATTTACAGAATTTTTAACTAGGAGGCAGTATGTTATGAAAAAGAATACTGGATTGGATTCAAAATACCCAGCTTTTCTGGTAGTCTATCTTCCAAACAACTAGCTGTGTGATCTTCTTTTAATGTTAATGTAATTATGGCAATGACGTATTTCTGATTTTCAAGTGCTGATTAACTCCACAGGAGGAGCTGAATAATCCCAACTGTGGAAATCCACAACATTGAGTAAACTCCATTAGACTTTCTCCTAAAGATTTCAATTGTTTACTTATTTCTCAAGACTGAATTCCTAAATATATCATTTGTCTATGGGGAAACTTTTTTTTTTAATTACATTCTATGTTGGACCTTATGACATTTCTAAAATGAGTAGTATCTATTCTACCCTTTTCCCTACAAACATGGAATCTCAGTCCCAGAGAAAGACTTCAGGGAATGTTATCCTAAGTTTTCAGACAAGATGCAGAAAATCTGTTGGGCAGCTCTGAATCTGCTTTGGGTTGAAGTCATATTGCATTAATATTTTTGCAGAAAATTGAAATTTACATCAATGTTCCACTCAATTCCTACTCAGCTATCTCCTTGTAGTGTAGAGATGTCCTTAGGTTCTCAAAGCTCTGCCAGTGGATCAAAAACCCTGGGAGATCCTGCCACACTAGAATCCTTATGTGTGAAATGTAGATAACAACATATGCACTAGCTATCTCACAGGACTGTTGGGAAGATCAAATAGAATGCATAGAAACCATTTTAAATTAAAAAAAAACTCAAGGTACCATATAAAAAGCTATACAAATGTAAGAGATGATTTTATTAGAGATCATTTGGTACCTGGCCTGGACCTAATGAGGTTGGGTTACTGCATAAATGAGTTACCTTAGAGGTGTCCAAGACCTAATTTTATTCCTTAGTAAAGTCTCTTGGAAAGAGATAGTCCTTTGGTAGCCATATTCTGGCTACCTAATATTTAGCCTATAGCTCAACAGATGCAAGGACTGAATGTCAAAGTTCTGGTACCCTCAGGGGAGCAATCAAATAGGTAAGAAACACTTCCCAATCATACTCTTGATGCAAATCTTAGAGTAGGAAGAGACTCAAAGACTATATATTCCAATTCATCCCCAGAGCATCCAGACTTGGGTTGAAAACCTCCAATAAGAAGGGAGCAAACTGCATCCCCAGGTAATCCATTCTACTTTTGGATAGCCTGAATTATTACAAAGTTTTTGCTTACAGAAAACTTAAATGTGTCCCTCTGTGACTTCCATCATTTGCTCCTAAGTCTGCTCCCTCATACCAAACAAAACAAATCTAATCCTTTTTTTTCCACATGATAGCCCCCAAAACACTTGAAGACAGCTATGATGTCACTTGAGTCTTCTCTTCTCTAGGCTCGACATGCCCAGTTCCTTCTGTTTTCCTCAGCTTTCTTTTGTTAGATTCAATGCAATCTATGCTTTGGAACTCTTGACCCATGTATACCGACATATCCAAATAGGATCTGTGTAAATCTAACTATGCAAATTGTCCATAAAAGGCCTTTGTGTTTGTTGTTTAAAGGGCAAAATAAACACACATTCTCCCTTTCTTTTCTATGCAGGAGCATTTTGGGATTCAAGCTTTCAGATACCTTAAGCTACAAAATGACCGACTCCTAGGCAATGGAATAGACAAAAATAGGTAGAGGATTATAGACTTAAAGATCTAGAGTTGGAAGGGAACGTAGAGATCATTTAGTCAAATTTTCTCACTTTTACAGATGAAGAAATGAAGCCCAGAGAGATTAAATGATTTACCCAAGGTCACACATGTGGCAGAGCTGGGATCTAAGCTCAGGTTCTACAACTCCAAAGTACAGACAACACATTTTCCTCCTTAATCTCAGTGCCTTCCCTCTGATATGACACCCAATTTATCCTTTCTATATCCTGTTTATATATGGTTCTGTTTTGTTTTTTTGCACATTGTCTGCCTCATTAGACCATGAGTTCTTTGAGAGCAGGGATAATCATTTGCCTTTTCTCACATCGCTCCATCACTTTGCATGGTAACTGGCATATAGTAGGCGCTGAACAAATGTTTTGATGACTGACTGACTGGCATTTTCCATTGTACCATGTGATCCCACCAGTAGATGTTAGAAAAAAAAAAGATGAAACTCAAATATATTAAACCTGATTTCACTTCTGCTGGATTTCTCCTCCAATGCTTCATCATGGCATGGAGGTAACTTCAGATTCTTGAAGGCTTTGCCAGCAGAACAATTTCTGACAATTCTTAATAATGAAGAAAGACTGTTGAATATGAGACATGATAGCATGTATGTCTGTTTTTTGAGGACCAATCTAATTAAGTTCAGAGGGTCTTCACCAGGCAACTGGTCACCAAGAGATGAATTTGTTTTTTCTGCCACAGCAACTCCTTATGACCCTACATTAAGGTGATGAAAGGTACTGATATCCAGAGATTAAGGGAATAAGAGCACCAACTAAATCATTGATCCTTGATTTACTGAAGTTAGTCTGTATATCTGCATTACATTAATGTATACGTTTTATATATATATATATATATGTATATATATACACACACACATATACATATTAGATATATTATATTCAGTAACGATTTGCCAGTAAAATCCCCAACTATCACCAAAATGAAGCAGGTAAGGGTATGAAATGATGGGTGTGATTCCCCCTAGAGTCCACACATTTTTATATCCAAGCAAAAGCTCTAATTTTATGTCAGAGAATTAACCCATTTCTTTGGACATCTGTGAAGAGGCCACTAATATTATATCTTTCTTACATGAGGACACCACCAAATCACTATCAAGAGGACATGTGCTTCTACAAGTTTTTGTTGTTGTTGTTGTTTTTCTAATGATAATATTTAAAATATCCTCATCAGAGAGAGTAGAGCTAAGATGGCAGAGTCCAGGCAGCAATCAAGCTTAAGTCTCCCAACATTCCCATCTAAACAACTTTAAAATAACTCCTCAAAACAAAGACAACGAACGGTCAGAGGGAGGCATTTTTCCAGTTAAAGACAACTTAGAGATCTATGACATCAAGGTGGGCACTGGCTGAGGGCACAACAGCATTACAAGCAATAGTGCAGCTTCATTAGCTCTCAGCCCAGAGATGGAAAGGGAATCAGACAAATGGTCAGAAAGAGATTACAGCGGACCTTTTCCTGGCACTGAATGCAGCTAGTTTTGATTGGCAACTCATAAGCAGTTCTGGGTCACAGTTCCAGAGCAGAGAGGAAGGCTTCTGGTTGGCAAAAAGAGACCATGGCCCTGGTTACAGTTCCAAGTCAAAGAGGAACACTAACACTTGTGTCTGCAAGAGATCAGGGAACCTGGTCCACAATTCCAGAGGAATTCTAGTGCTGCAGGGGAGCAGGGGCCTTTCCTAAATAAAGACAAGTGTGCAGACCAAAAGATCAGTGAACGTACCTCTCCCAGGATCACACCACTTTAAAACCACCAAAAACTTGCAGACCCCTAGACCTAACTCTGAAAATAGCAGCAGGAAAAAAAAAAGCCTGAAGCTTCAGACAGCAACCTCCACCCCAAGGTGAGCAGTGCCCAACTTTAACGTAAAATTCAAAGTCGAAAAATAGTCTAGAAAATGAGTGAACAACAACAACAACAACAAAAAAGAACTTGACCATAAAAAGCTATAATGGCAGGGAAGACTGAAACACAAATTCAGAAGACAACAGTGTGAAACAGTTATAAGCAAAGTCTCAAAGAAAAATGCTAATTGGACCCAAGGCCAACAAAAATTCCTGAGAGAGTCAAAGGAAGTGATAAAAGTAGTAGAGGAAAAATTGAGAAAAGAAATAAGAGTAATGCAAGAAAATTATGAAAAGAGAATTAAATGCTTGGTAAAAGAGGCACAGAAAATACTGAAGAAAACAACACCTTAAAAAGATTTGGCCTAATGGTAAAATAGGTACAAAAATTCACTAAAGAAAAGAATTCCTTAAAAAGCAGAACTGGCTAAATGGAAAAAGAGGTATAAAAACTCACTAATGTAAATAATTTCTTAAAAATTAAAATTGAAATGAATATGGATACAAAAATCCTAAATAAAATACTAGCTAGGAGACTAAAATAACATACCACAAAAATTATACACTGTGACCAAGTGGGATTTATACTAGGAATTCAGGGATGGTTTAACATAATGGAAACTATTAAGATAACTGACTATATCAATAACAAAAGTAATGAAATCATATGATTATTTCAATAGGTGCAGAAAAAGCTTTTGTCAAAATACAATACTCATTCTTATTAGAAATACTTGAAAATTAGATGAGTATAAATGGATTTTTTTTCCTTAAAATGATAAGAAGCATTTACCTAAAATCATCAGTAAGTATTTTTATGATGGGGATAAGCTAGAAGCCTTCCCAATAAGATCAAGAATGAAACAAGGATGCCCATTATCACCAATACTATCCAAAATTGTATTAGAAATGCTAGCAATAGCAATAAAAGAAGAAAAAGAAATTGAGGGAATAAGAATTAGCAATGAGGCAATAAAGCAATCTTTTTTTGCAGATGATATGATGACATATTTAGAAAATCCTAGTAATTCAGCTAAAAAGCTAGATGAAAAAATAATTTTAGCAAAGTAGCAGGATAGAAAATAAATCCACATAAATCATTAGCACTTTTATATATCACCAACAAAACCCTCCAAGAAGAGATGGTAAGAAATACCCCATCTAAAATAATTGTAAATAGCATAAAATACCTGGAAGAATACTGCCAAGACAAACCTAGGACTTCAGGAATATAATTATAAAATATTTTTATACAAATAAAGTCAGACTTAAATAACTAGAGAAATATTAATTGCTCAAAGGTGTGCAGAGTCAGTATAATAAAAAAGACAATTCTATCTGAACAAATCTATTTATTATCTATGCCCATCCCAATTAAATTACCAAAAACTTATTTTATTGAGCTAGAAAATAATAACAAAATCATCTGGAAGAACAAAAGGTCAAGAATATCAAAGGGATTAATGAAAAAGAAATGTAAAAGAAAGAGGTTTAGCAGTATCAAATTATGGGCAGTAATTATCAAAACTATCCGGTACTAGCTAAGTAACAGAAGGGTGGATCAGTGGAACAGAGTAGACATACAATATTCCATATTAAATGATTATGGTAAACTTGTGTTTGACAAATTTAAAGATTTAAGCCTTTGGGATAAGAGTTCACTGTTTGGTTGAAAAAAAAATTTGGAAAAACTGAAAAGAAATCTTCAGAAATTGGATATAGACCAATATCTTACACTATTTACCAAAATAAGGTCAAAATGGATACACGACCTAGATATAAAGGGAGATATCAAAAGAAAATTAGAACATGGAGCACATTTCCCTATCAAATTTATGGATAGGAGAAGATTTGTAAATAAACAAGAGACAGAAAGCATTGTAAAAAGGTTTTGTTCAAATAAAACCAATATAGCCAAGATTAGAAGGAAAGCATAAAACTGGGGGGAGGAGGAGAGAGAATTTATAGACAGTTTCTCAGATAAAGGTCTCATATCTCAAATATATAGAGAACTTTGTTAAATTTATAAAAACTAAGAGTCATTTCCCATTAATAAATGGTGAAAGGATATGGACAGGCAGTTTTTGATGAAGAAATCAAAGCCATATATAGTCATATGCAAAAATCCTGTAAATTATTATTGATTAGAGAAATGAAAATTAAATCAACTTTGAGATATCATCTCATACCTATCAGATTGGCTAAAATGATAGAAGGGGAAAATCAAAAATGTTGGAGGGGATGTGGAAAAAATTAAAACATTAATACACTGGACCCAACCATTTTGGAGAGTAATCTGGAATTGTGTCCAAAGAGTTATAAAACTGTATATACCCTTTGACCCAACAATACCACTACTAAGTCTGTTTCCCAAGATGATTTGGAGAAAAGGGAAAGAACCTATATGTTCTAAAGTTTTTATAAGAGCTCTCTTTGTGGTGGCAAAGAACTGGAAATTCAAGGGATGTCCATCAGTTGGGGAATAGCTTAACAAGTTGTGGTATATGATTGCGATGGAATATTACAGTAAGAAGTGATATTACTGTAAGAAAATGATGAGCAATTTGATTTTAGAAAAATGTGGAAAGACTTGCATGGAATAATGAAGAGTGAAATGAACAGGAAGAAGAGAACATTGTATATAGTAATGGCAATACTGTTTGAAGAATTGTAAACAACTAAGTTATTTTGAGTATTATAAATACTCAAATCAACTACAAAGTACCTATGAAGGAAGATGCTATAGCTCCAGAGAAAGAACTGGTAAATAGAAGTATGTATAGTATGGTTTTATACATATATATATCTGTGTCAAATGTTGGGGTAGAAAGGGAGAAAGGGAGAGAGATAGTACAGAACTTAAAATGTAATAATAAAAATAAAATTTTAAAGGAGAAAAGAAAATTAAAATAAACTGAGGCACAAAAAACTAGAATTAGCAACTAGAAGGTAGTGACTTCATGAGATATCAAGAAACAATAAAACAAAGTCAAAAGAACGAAAAAATAGAAGAAAATGTGAAATAAGTTATCAGAAAAACAACTGACTTGGGAAATAGATTGAGGAGAGATACTTTAATAATTATTGGACTATCTAAAGTCATAATCAAAAAAAAAGAGCCTAGACATCATCTTTCAAGAAATCACCAAGAAAAATTGCCTCAATAAATCAGAAACAGAGGGTAAAATAGAAATTGAAAGAATCCACCAATCACCTCCTGAAAGAGATCCCAAAATGAAAACTCCCAGGAATATTAGAGCTAAATTCCAGAGCTCCCAGGTCAAGGAGAAAATATTGTAAACAGCCAAAAAGAAGCAATTCACATACTGTGGAGTCACAGTCAGGATAACTCAAGATTTAGCAGCTTCTAAATTAAAGGAGTAAAGGGCTTGGAATATGATACTACAGAAGGCAAAGGATCTAGGATTATAACCAAGAATAACCAAGAAAAACTGAGTTTAGAACTTCAGGTGAAAAAAAAAAACACATTTAACAACATAGAAGACTTTCAAGTAATTATGATGAGAAGAACAGACCTAAACAGAAAAATTAAGATTCAAATATAACTCAAGAAAGGCATAAAAAAGTAAACATCAAAGAGTAATTATAAGAGAATCGATAAATTTAATAAGGCATATGATAAATATTACTGTTGAGGTTTAGGGGTACTCTCTCAGCCAGAGAAAAACAAAGTTTACTGAAGATTCACCATATTGGGTAGACTCTTAAGGAATATGAGCATTTGTATGGCTAATGCAAGCAATTTGTATTGCTAATGAAGCTGAGCCAGATTGAATTGGAGCACTTTCTTGGAGGAAAGATGGATCTTAAATACAGAAAGACTATGGTAGGGATCTAGGGGTAATGTCAAGTAGTGTGGTGCAGGGAGGACCTTGAGGAAGAGTCTAAGGAGGATCTTGATGGGACTGAGGTAACTAGGGGTCAGACCTTGGGAACCAAGAGAAAGAAAGGGTGAGCAGTAGCTGAAGGCTACCTGGAAATAACAGACTATGGAGGGCTGGGCTATAGTAAGGGTAACAGAGATTTGGACAAAGAGGTAATGGAAAGCTTATGGCCTTAGGCAAACATCAAATCAAGTTGGAAGAAGATTCAAGGAGAGTTGAAGGGGGTTCCCAGAGCCCATATTCCATCATGACAACTTTTGACATATTTTTAAAACTTTAATAATAGCTGGCAGTCTGAGCTAATATAAAAATGACAATTTTACCTAAATTAATTTACTTATTCAGTGTCATACCAGTTGAACTACCAAAAATTATTTTGCAGAGTTGGATAAAATAATAACAAAATTAATCTGGAAGAACAAAAAAAGAACAAACAGAATATCAAGGGAATTAATGAAAAGAAATGCTAGGGAAAATGGCCTAGTCATACCATACTGTACTATAAAGTAGCAGTCATCAAAACTACTTGGTACTGGCTAAGAAACAGAATGGTGGATCAGTGGAATAGGTTAGGTACACAAGATGCAATAGTAAACAATTATAGCAATGTACTCTTTGATACACCCAAAGAATCCAGCTTCTGGGCTAAGAATTCATTATTTCACAAAAACTGCTGGGAAAATTAGAAAATGGTATGGCAGAAACTGGGCATAGACCAATATCTTATACCGTATACCAAAATAAAGTCAAAATGGATTCATGATTTAGGAATAAAGGCTGATACTAGAACCAATTTGGGAGGATAAGGAATAGTTTACC
>CM053626.1:271870955-271945661 GCA_028646595.1 Phalanger gymnotis
GATTGGCTAACATGACAAAACAGGAAAATAAATGCTGGAGAGGATGTGGGAAAATTGGAACACTGTTAAATTGTTGGTGGAGTTGTGAATGGATCCAGCCATTCTGGGGAGCAACTTGGAACTATGCCCAAAGGGCTATAAAAATGTGCATACCCTTTGACCCAGCAATAACACTTCTAGGGCTGTATCCCAAAGAGATCACACAAGTGGGAAAGGGACTCATATATACAAAAGTATTTATAGCAGCTTTTTTTGTGGTAGCAAAGAATTGGAAATCAAGGGGATGCCCATCAATTGGGGAATGGCTAAACAAGTTGTGGTATATGAATGTAATGGAATACTATTGTGCTATAAGAAATGGGGAACATACGGACTTCATAAAAACCTGGAAAAACCTACATGATATGATGCTGAGTGAGGGGAGCAGAACCAGGAGAACACTGTACACAACCAGAGACATATTGTTTCTGTGATGACTAACTTTGATAGAGTTGGCTCTCCTCAGCAATACAAGGCTCAAAGACAGCTCCAAAGGACTCATGATGGGAAGAGTTATCTACATCTAGAGAAAGAATTATGGAGTCTGAATGCAGATTGAGTGAGAAGGATATAATTTGTGAAGACTTCACAGGGTAAGAATATAGGGGCTAGTCTATTCTCATATTTCTGGAATGGGGAATGTCTGAGGGAGTAGGAGAGCCTTGGAATTTGACCATGTAGTGACTCAGCTAATTCCTGGAAAGTCAGGGCCTGAAGCTGTAGGTATCCCTCCCTTTCCCCTCTCTCAGTGCTAGCACAAGAATTTTACCAAATAGGGAGATAATGGACTACCTGTGAGCTGTTTGTTCTCTGCTCCAGGAAAGTCCCCCTCTCCTTCTTCATTCTTTCTCTTTAGCCACATCATCACCACATTAGTAACCAAATAAGGAAAGTATGTATGGATTGGCTCTGTATTTTCGCACCTAGATTGTAAGCCTGACTCCCAGCCAATGGTGAGAAGGGATAGAGGTGGTTGGGAATCTTTGCATTAAGAGTATATCTATTGCTGCATTTCCTTTGCACTTTGCCTCCCTCCACCAGTTTCCTAGTGGAGGCAACACCCAAATCTCACAAGGTTTGTGAAATAAATTCGCTTTGCTTCTCCTAAAGATGTCTCTCCCATTATTTGAATTTTCCATCCCAAATAAAATTGAGGCAAACTATTTTCTCTCTCTCTCTCTTTTTCTCTTCTTTTTTGGTTTTGTTTCTTCTTTCTCATAATTCATTCCATCGGTCATTATTCTTCTTTACAAATTGACTATTGTACAAATAAGTTTAATGAGAAGGTATATGTAGAACATGTAACAGATTCCATGCTGTCCTGGGGGGAGGGAGGAGGTGAGGGAGGGGAAGAAAATTTAGAACTCAAAAACTTGTGGAATTGAGTGTTGTAAACTAAAAATAAAAAATCTAAAAAAATTAAAAAAAAAATAATAGCTGGCAGTCGTATAATACTTTAAGGTTTGCAAAGTGCTTTACAAACAACAACCCTCCAGCTTCCAGGTTCCTCTGAAAGGCTTGGCTTGTATTCTAAGCATTAATTAGACTGTTTTGCAACAATAGTTAAATAGAAATACAATAAAATATATATAATATTAGTATGCGGTTTTCTTAGTCAATATGCAGCCCACAGAGATCCTTATGTATGGTTTACTGCTTCCTGTTTCTATTTAAATTTGACACCACTAGTCTACAAGTTAAAAAACATTACTGACTGAAGCTGAACCTATTTAATTACTTAGTTGAATTCAATAAGCAATCATTAAGTACCTACTATATGCAAGGCACTGGAATACAAAGACAAAAAAAAGAAAACAGTCCCTGCCCTCAAGATTACATTCTCTTCCTAAGTTACCTGTCTCTTCCTCTCTGCTTCCTAAGAGGCAGCTTAGTGTGTTGAAAAGCATTATGGATGGGTGTGTTGGGATGCCTGGGTTCTTGCTTTAGTCCTGCCACTAGTTACCCATGTGACTTATTTCAGCCTCAGTTTTCTCATTTACAAAATGAAAAGTTTGGATTAGATTATTTCAAAGCCCCTTTCCAGTTCTACAATTCCATGATTATCATTAGCATACACTATATTTTCAAATGAACAATTTTTAGGATTGGGGAGAGTTAAATGAATTTAATTATAAAGCTGTTTTGTAAACTAATCCATTTGATGAAGATAGACATTAAATTCTATTTTGGATAGTGTCATATAAGAGCAAACAGAAACATGTCTACATGTCCTTAACTCGTCTTTTAAGCCCAGTTTAAATGCTACCTTTCCTCTAGAAGCCTTCTCTGATTCCCCTAGTTGGTAATAACTCTCCTCCTCAGATACTCTTAAGATCACAGTTGGGAGAGCAGATTCAGGTGTGAAAGAATTCACTTAGACCTTCTCTTTTAGCCAATGGGAGCTTTTTATTTTATGTGAAAAAGCATCACAGGCTTCCTTAGCAAGAAAGCTAAATGAGACCCCGATATTTGGGAGAATTATGCTTGTATCGAAATGTTCAGGATGATGATATAATTTTAGGGTTCCTTAAGGGGGTTGAAGATTAAAGACAGGATAAGAAGAAACAAGATGAGGAAGATGGTCACTTACAAGATAAGGAAAAGTTGTCATGACACAGGATGAGGAAGAGGAATGACAGAATAGGGGAACACAGCATAAGGGAGACAAAAGCAATTCTTTTGGTACAAGTATGGTATTTCAAGATAAGAGGAAAAGGGCTTTAAGACACCCTCAAATTACAAGATCTCAAGTTATAGAATGGGATGCAGAATAAGCCTCAAATCCCCTCAGGGGGCCTGAAAAACTAACCCTTAATATGGCACTGTTTGTATCCACATCAAAACCACATAACACTTTGTGCAATATGTATTATGACATTGTTGAAAAAAATCTTTGTGAATTCAGGTTAAAAATTCAATTTTCAACAAGACAGCTTGTGAAATAGAGTAGAGGCAGAATGTGTGTATTCAGGGGGAGAGAACAGCCCAGTTTGGCTGAAGTATAGGGTAAATAGAGGTAATAATGAGATAAGACTAAAAAATAGTATGGCACCTGGTGGTGGAGGACCTTGAAGGCCAAGTAGGGGAGGAAGAATATTATTCAAGAATTTAGCACATTAGCTATTTTGATGAGCTTGAAGAAATGAAGTAAACGTTGGTTATAACTGGATTTCTTTCAGCTTTAGCCCTGAGCTACATATGCATGATTGCCCATACCCAATTCATATTAAACTACCATTTAATTTTACAACAACCCAAAACCCCAATGGATCACTTATTCACAAAATCCAACCCTCATCCTCCCTAGGGGAAAAAAAAACTTATTTCAAAGCCAAATTTTGAATTTTACTTGAGATTCTGGTGTAACACCTTTCAAAATGTGAGGTTCTCAATAGATATCTGAAAGATAATTGAAAATTTATTTTTAAAAATTACAAAGTATGATGGGCATCATGTATAGTTTGCAGTACATTAAAACAGGATTTATCTTACTGTATTAAGGCATGGATAAGATATTTGTTGGGAGATTTAAATATTCTTATTGGCATGGATGATTTTTTAAAAGGGAATATCTTCTCAAAATTTCCTTTTTTACACCTGAAATAAATTAAACAAAAAGCTACTAAGTGAAAACTACTGAACTACAGGATGCCAATTTGAAAACCTAAAACAACAAAACCAAACCAGTTTCTGCAGGTTCTCAAACTCTGAAGAGATAGAATCAAAGGGAACCACAGAAAGGATAAATACTCTGGACTCTCAGAAGAGTTCCTATCAATGTCATCATTCCTAACTCTGAGCTCCTCATTCCTTTTGTAGAAGATAAAAGTCCTGATAATAGCCAACAGCCTAAAGGATAGAGTTGAGAATAATCCCACATTGTAATACTTAAAAGATAAAAGCTAAGCGTGGAATATACAGAGCTGACTGTGGAATGCAATGTATAGAACTTGTCAGCTATGCCCAATCTAACATCCTGAGGTAGAGTCTAAGGAAAAGAGAGACCCTTTTCCAAATAATGTAAATGGCTTTGATTTAGACTTGTGAGTTACTGGACTTAGTGTCAGAAAGAACTAGCTTTAACTCTTGCTTAATATAATCACAAACTGTGTGATCCTGGACAATTCCCTTGGCCTCTGGAATCTCAGTTTCCTTGTCTGTAAAATGAACAGCACCTAACTTCTAAGGGTTGTGGTAAGGCTCAAATGAGATCATGTGTATACAGTTTTTTGTTTGGTTGGTTGTTTTGATTTTTTTTTTGGTGGGGGGCATTTCAAACATTAAAGCACAATACAAATGTGAGCTAATAAAATTTCTTCTGAGAACTCATAAAACTTCTGTTCTTTCTTCTTGACATATCTACAAAGCCAATGAAAACACAAAACCAATTAAAAAAAAGACCTATGGCAATAGAGTCACAACTGGTAGTGGAGACAAAGAGATTACAATTCAGTATTAATTTTTCAGTCTATACTTTGATAAAGACATGGCATATTAAAGCATCTTTCACTTGAAGATGTGAAAATCTTTTCAGGGAAAGGAACTAGTATTTATTAAGCTCCTACTCTATGCCAGACTCTGTATAAACATTGCCAAATATTGCCACAGCAACCCTGGGAGGTAGGTACTATTATTACCCCATCTTACAATTCAGGAAACTGGAGAAGACAGAGGTTAAGTGACTTACCCCAGAGTCACACAGCTAGTAAGTGTCTGAGACCAAACTTGAACTCAGGTCCTGCTGACTCCAGGTCTAGCACTCTATCCATAGAAGTCTCTATCTCCCTTCATATATATGTGTATGTATATACATATATATATATATATGTGTATATATATATATATATATATATATATATATATATATAAAATCTCTGATATGTAAATAGGAAGCAAAGTACATGATGATAAGGTGGAAAAGAGGGAAGCCTGATACCATCTTCAACCTTCAGAGGTCAGTCTAAGAAAGACAAATTGGATTAGGTTGCATCAATGTATATTCCTCTCAGTGGGGCATGCATGTATCCATGCATGGGAGCCAGTTTGGAACTGAGCTCCCTTTGGGACTAGGGTGCTAGCCCTTCCAATAGGCGCTGATGTCACTCCATCATCATTTCACCCTTGGACAGAGGAAATACCACCCCCAACTATCCCAGACCACTTCCAGCCTTGGGCTGCCTAAACAAAAATCTGTCTCCATCCAAGCTTGAATCAGAATACCAAGTGTTTCCCTACTTCAGGTTAAACTACTTGAAGGTTGGGGGGTGGGGGGGCTGGAGGACTGAGTAGGATAAAGAGAATCAGTACAAACTCATAATCAGTAATGTCCTTCTGAAGCAAAAAGGAACTTAAAGTCAGTTCTTTGGAAGAAGGCGTGGGGCAGGGGACGACTCTGAATGTCCAAGATATTGGTTATTAATAACCATTTTTCACATTCCACCATCTGATTCTGATGAGTGGTATGACCTCCTCGATGAATCACTAATTTGATATGGCCCACACTTATGATGTAACAATGTGAGGGGAAAAAAGGGAGAGAAATCGATTGAAGCATTTACAAAACAAAAGGGGGCAAATGCAAAGGGAAAAAGTAAACAGTGAATAATCCCACATAGGTAGTGAATATGTGATAGTTCACTTAAACCCCTAAAAACTCCAAATTAACATATATACATATCACCCCTTAAAGCAAAATTAATCTTTAAGAGTGGAGTTTGTTAAGACCAAATTTCTTCAAGATATATATAACCCCAACAAGTGATAGACAAATAACCTTAGATGAACCTCACACTACATTGTAAGTAGGCTTGAAAATTTCACTCCCGTTTTGTGCAAGGATTCTCATTTACTCAGCTGGAATTTTATAACACAGAAAATTCTTGCACCAAGTTGATAAGAATTTACGACAAGATGGTTCTAAAAATTCTTGTAGGTTAACAAAAAGGAGATTTTACAAGGTCTTTTCTTTGCATAATTACAAATTTTCCTTAAAAAAAACCTTTGTAAATACTTGATTAAAACAATAACTCCAATAGCTTAGTTAACAAACTCATAATTTTCATAAGTGGGTAGCCAAATAACTTTAGATGACACTTCCTTTTAAACATACGCAAAACTTAGAAATTTGTGATTCCTTAAATTACAGTAATTCAGAATATTATTACACATGGTCAGCAGGGTATATTTAAAACCTGAAACAAAACCAATTACTAATCAGGTGACCTTAATTTAGTTAGATGTGCTTTCAAATTATGTTACACAGAAAATCATTCATCTCATCACCATTGGCATTATATACTGATCACTCATATAAAGTATAAAACAATTTATATCTAATTAAAGATATAATAAAAACAGTTAACATTCAGATCCTATGCCAAGCACTGAAATGAGGAGGGGCCAGGTGGGGTATAGTGAAAGGAGATAAAGACACAGAGGCATTGTAGAGAAATTCCAGGGTGCCCGAAAAGAAATGAGATATAGTTAACCTGGGTGGGCACTCTCCTTATTGAGGTTTTGAGAGCAGCCATTCAATAAATGGGAGGGGCCACAGAGGGATAGAGTACTTGCAGGCAGTGAATTCCAAGGCTGAAGTGAGCTTTCAGGATGGAGAGACTTCTGAGGCATGGTAGAAAAAGGATGAAAATCCTGGAGAGGAAAGAGGAATGAACAGTCCAAAGAAATCATTCAGAAGATGTTAATATGGTATGCCTTCTCTCTCCATTTTTCTATCTACTGTAGGGCTGACAGATTTTCTTACCAATTTTACACACATACATTTGGACTAAATAAGAAACTTTTCTAATTGATTTTTTAAATCTTATTTCAGCAATTGAAATCTAAAAAATCATCGTATTGGAGAGACAATTATCTTTTATTTTGGTCTTAGGGAGATCACAGATGTGAAAGAAAGGAAAATCAAGTAAAGACAATTTGATTTTCCAAGGACGAAATCAGTCTGCCAGTCTGTAGACTTTCTGGCATAGGGTAGGGGTTGGATGAAGTATAATAAATTGCCCCTTTCCACCTTATTTCCAAACAGAACAATGGTTCGGACCCAACAAAAGTCAAGTGATTGGACTGAGGAAGCATCTTTCTATTTTTAATAAGACAGAACCTCCTTGATTCAAAAGGTTTCCTTGAATGGACAAACAAAGGAGTTGTGTTTTGTTTTGCACGCAGTCCATAAAAGACATCATTCTGTGACACATTCGTTTTGTGGGATGATCATCTTACTTTGCACTGCTCATGATGAGTGTTAGCAGAACGATCATCATGAATAACATTGCAAATTATATACCACCATCTGTTAAAAAGGATGAAAAGGGAGGCAGAAAAATTCTTGTGAAGAACTTGACAAAATCCTAACTGAAATCCACTTACACTTTGATATTTGGTGCCTTTGATATAAAAAGGCAGATTCAGAGCAGAATGGCAAAAAATATATTTGAAAATATGACATAAGTTTGAGAAATTAATCCAAAGATTTGAAGACTAATCAAAAGGCTCATGTGCATGTGTATGTATACATGTATATGTACATATATGAGTATGTCTACGTGTATATATGTACACACATTTATGTGCATATATATCTGCATATATGTGTATGTGTGTATATATGCATTCTTTTTTTTCCCAAGAGTTGGAAGGTGCTGAACTGCAAGCAGTGAACCACATCACAAAAAATGAAATTGACTGTAATTTAAGAGAGAGGAAATATTGGGTTTCAATTGTGGTAATCATGTCAACCTCAGCTGTCTGTGTATATAGTCAGACCATCAACTATTTAGAATAAAGGTCCAAATGGATCTAAAATCCAATAGATTTAACTGTAATATCTATTTGTTTTCTGGCTTTGTTTAATATAAGAATATTAATACCAACATGTTTCAGTTCCTCCATTACAATGTCAAATTCCTTGGTTATTGATAAAAAATCTCACAAGAAATATATAACAAAATATGTGAGAAATATGTACAAGAAATGAGGTGAATCATTCCACTATCACTACATTGGACTGGGTCTTTTAATGTTTCTTCTTTTTTTATGTGTTGCCATGACCAAAAGATTCAGTTCCTAGTACTGAACCTACAGATGCCTCTCCATTCTTAAGTAGAAAGGTCCTTGGACAGGACGCTTAGCCTTGTCCCTGGAGCCTTTCTACTCACAGCCTTTCCAGCCCAATAAATGTCAGAGCTCCACTGGCAGTGCCTTTATGACCCCACAGTCACATTCGCACCATGATGAAGTATCAGACTACGAGAACTTCTCCATCAAGCCAAAACCCTACTTATGGTACCCATCCTCCCCACAATGTTAAAGCCATTCAGTTTGACTTGGGGGCTACAGATGAGTGAAATTTGTTCCTTTCATACTTCTGTAACACTCCTCTTCAGATCCTTGACTATCACGGGCTAATCAGAAATAATGGTCCTCTAAGACCAGGGGAAAGGCACCTGAACAGTTTGCCACAGGAAAGAAAGCTAGGGAAGGAAATGAGGTACTTAATGGCCTGGCATGGGAAATACAAATGAAGAAATCATTTCACAATTACTCATTTCCTGACACAATACTGAACGGGTAAATACTAGCATATTGTATGATGTCAAATGATAGAAGTGATGGATGGCATGCCCACTGAAGTGTCAAGAGACTACAAGCTATACTAGATGTGCATGTGATTTTATTTGGCCCTAAAGACAGCCCTGTTACAATTCTGGGTAGATAGCATGTAAGCACCTTCAGAAAACAGCTGTGTTGCTCCCAAAGAACTGTTTGCTAAAGTGCCCAAATCAAGGAAAAAATTCATTTGGGTGACAGGATCAATTAGTTCATTTGTGTAAAGCTCTTCAGTTTTTTGAAGAGGAACCCCTATGGAAAGAAGCTCATTTTGAGGGTTATATGGCTAAGTTCAGTTATTTTCTTTCATCTTTGACTTTGTTCAGAGATCTTGTGTGCCCATATTCATTATATTATGTCATTGGATGTGTTTTACATGTTGTAATTTATAAACTGAGCAGGGTATCTTTTCCATGGGTGTAGTTTGATGTTTTATTGACAAGATCTTCCCTCCCTCTACCACATGAAACACTAGATTCTAGGGAGTATTCTGTGTGGGGAAAGAATTACCTTACAAAAGAACTGTTACTATGAAGGGGCTTATTACAAAAATGAAAGGCAGGGGCACTAGTAATTGTTTTGTCCCCATTTTCTCCCCTCTTCTCTTCCCATTACATTTCCATCATCTCTTTCCAGTGGCAGTTATAGTACTAAAGAAAGAGATTACCATAGCCCTCCCAGTTCAACCTCTCTAACATACTAACATTAGAATTACTAATGCTGGGTCAGACACATAGTTCACCCAGCCAAGGATATCAGTATTAACAAAGACACCAAGTATGTTCTATAGGAGAGGATGGCTGTCTTCCCTGAAGGGAAACTTAAAAAATAACCACAGTGGCTGGGAAAGTAGGGGTGTAGTCATATTGTGCAAGGTTTTCAGGTTGGGAAGTTACTCAAAGGAGGTGACGCCAACTTAGTGAAGCATTGACCAAGTGTCTATGACATATCAGCAGGTCAGAATGATATGGACATAAAGATCACCAATAAAAAAAAGAGAGATATAGTATGGGTATGACACAAAGCCTTCCCTGACACCAGCAGAATAAGCAATCTGATTAGGAATCAGTTAGTCAATTAATGCTCATTTATTGTCTATTATGTGCCAGACACTATGCCAAGTGTTATGGATACAAAGGAAAGATTATAATAATATAATAATAATAACTAAAAATAATAACCCCCAATGAGTTCACAATCTAATTAGTAAGACAACATGGAAACAGCCTTGCACAAACAAGATATTTACAGGATAAATTGGGGTATGGCCTCAGAAGGAAGAAACGTATTAAGATTAATGAGGCCCGGAAAAGACTTACAGCAGAAGATAGAACTTTAGCTGAGGTTTCAGGGAAGCTAGGAGGCTGAGATGAGGAGAGAAAAGTTACAGACATTTAGGACTCCCAGTTAAAATGCTCAGTTGTCAGATGGAGTGTTGTGTAAGAGAAACAAGGAGGTTGGTGTCATTGGTTCACAGCATATATTGAGGGAAGTGAGAAATGAACTGGAAAAGTAGAAAGAGGCATCAGTTTCTGCTATGACTTGGAGAATCTCACACCTGGGAGCATTCAGACCTGGAGAACTGCAGGTAGATATGGGATTCTCCTTCTGTAATAGTGTTCAATTAAATGCATTCAGCAGGGTTGTGGTAAAAATGGCGGTGCAAGTCGATAGACCTGCCCAGGAAGAAGACTGGGCCAGGTTTCTGGGTGGGAATGGGGAATAGAGAGAGGCGCTCAAACCACATGAAGTAATGGGGAGGTGGGGAGAGGAAGACAGAGGGGGAAGGAGGAGAAGAGGAGAGGGGAGAGAAAGAGGAAGAAGGAGAGGGAGGGGAAGGGGGAGGGGGAGGGGGAGAGGGAGTGAGACTAATTCAATTCCTTTAATGCCAGTGATAGGCCTGCCACCATAGTCACAGATAAAACCTGCCTCCTCTTAGTCAGCACTGGTGGCTTTGCCATGCTTGATTAACTGACTGATTTATTTTGGGTTACTAGATTGTCTTGAAGAATAACCAAGAAAATTATATATAGGGAAAAAAAAAACATTGGTTATTGTTAGGAAGAAAAAAAGAGTTGAGGAGACTAGAAAGTTGAGGAAGCTGGCAGTGCAGTGGAGTGGCCTGGAGTGAAGAAGACCTGAGTTTAAATTCAGCCTCAAATACTTACTGTGTGACCCTGAGCAAGTCACTTAACTTCTGTTTGACTCAGCTTCCTCAACTGTACAATGGCACCTAGCTCACAGGTCTGTATGTAAGGATCAAAAGATAGTATTCATAAAAAAAGCACTTAATGCTTTTAAGTGCTTTTTTAAAAAGCTGGCACATGGTGCATGCCATATTAATGCTCATTCTCTTCCCCTTCCCCCTTGTTGAATGCCAATGGTAAACTTTCATACCTTGTACCTGTAGCCTTATCAGGTGTGCAGAAAGAAGTTTGCTAACTTTTTTAAAATATCATACCTGGCACCAGTACTCAAGTAGTATCAAGCCTTGAAAAGAGATATAGAGTAATTATGTAAAAGTGTCATTTATGTTAACACAGATAGTATACATCACCATGCTTCCTGTCACATCCTGGCTGATGTTTCTGTTAAGGTCAATTTGAATATACAAAAAAAAAAACCTCTAGCAGCAATTGTGCTATATGAATATGGGGTACCTGTGAAAATAAAAGTATTCTCCAGGTGTGTTCTTAAGCAAATCAAAGAATAGGGAAGATATGGAAAGGCATCCTGTCTTATTTTTTCCCCTTTGCCTGGGAAGCTGCAGTAATGTCAAACTCAAGCAGAAATGGTAGCCACTAATCCTTACAAAATAATCCTGAAGCATATTAACTTAGAAAATCACATAATCACATTATCTGTGTTCCAGAAGGGGTGGGCAACTTGTGGCCTTGAGACCACATGTGGCCCTCTAGGTCCTCAAGTGTGGCCCTTTGACTCTAAACTTCACAGAACAATTAAGTTTGGATTCATTCAAATGGTGGCACTTGAAGACCTAGAGGGCTACATGTGGCCTTGAGGCCACAGGGTCTCCACCCCGTTCTACTGTATTTTTATTTATTTTGTTAAATTTTTTCAATTACATTTTAATCTGGTTCAGCTACTGTTTGACACTTCCATTCTAAGGATTTCCCTCCAAAAGAAGTATTGAGCTTAAATTTTTTAAATTGAATTTGGACACATCTATAGTTATAAAAATCATTGTTGATTTTCTTGTTAAATCATGCTAAACCAACAGTCTGTCACAATTTTGACATTATTTTATCTAAACGTTAAACCCATTTCCTTCCAGATATTACAGGCAAGTTTCACTATAGAACAAACAGCCTGAAAATATGAAATTATATTGATTTGCAAGAAATGTCTTCAAGGGACCAGAAAATCATCTTCCTAGTAACTTAGGGAAAATTAATAAAAGCTCAAAAATAAAATGGGGTAGTAAAATTCAATAGAACTCTCAAGAAGAGTTTCAAAATTCATCCTTGTTATCCCTTAATATCAAGGATCCTGCTTATAAGTTTTAGGGATGAATGAAAAAAATAGTTAATAATTTTTAAGATTATTGATATACATTAGAGGTATGTATTTATATACTTTATACATAAATATATTCTGCATAATTATGAAGTACACAAATATATGTATATTCATATATCCATACATCCATATAAACACAAATACCACCAAAAAAAAGTATGGTTACAGCTGCTACAGCCACTACTTAACGAGTTTTCACTGTAATTCTCTGTCCTCTCCCCACCGCAATCTTATAAAACAGTAAAATGAACCACATAAAACTAGCCATAATGATGCTTTCATGCTCCTGAGTCACCTCATGATTCCTTTCAGCAATGAGGTACTTTTCCACTTTTGCTACATAAAATGTTTCATTATCTTGCCAATGGGTTTTGGAAACTTTGGGAGTTTTTTTTATACTCCAGCCCCAGCCCCAAAGAACTTACCTATCTACATAATTTTCCTGTAAACATCAAAACTTATTAATTGTGCTTTATCCTTGGAAAGACTTTTCAAATTTGGAGTTCTGATTTGGTAAAAAATCTAGTTTTCCCTTCAAGTAGCCTTTTCTTTGCTGTTTTTCATCTTCCTGGTTATTTACTAGCATAACAGAATAGCTCCTATCACAAAAGTAACTCCTGGCCCCTGGAAAGATATTTTTTTTTAAAATATGAATTAATTTACTTATTTTTAGTTTTCAACATTCACTTCCATAAGTTTTAAATTTTCTCCACCTTCCTCCCCTCCTTCCTCCCCAAGACAGCATGCAATCCTATGTAGGTTCTACATATATATATATACATATATATGTGTATATATATATTCTTATTAAACATATTTACACATTAGCCATGTTGTATAGAAGAATTAGGACCAATGGAAGAAACCATGAGAAAGAAAAAGCAAACAAAAAAGAGTAAATACTATGCTTCGATCTGCATTCAGACTCCATATTTCTTTGTCTGGATGTGGATGGCATTTTCCATCATGAGTCTTTTGGAACTGGTTTAGGTCCTTGCATTGCTGAGAAGGGCTAAGTCAATCAAAATCAGTCATCCCATACTGTGGCTGTTACTGTGTACAATGTTTTCCTGGTTCTGCTCACTTCACTCAGCATCAGTTTATATAAGTCGTTCCAGGTTTTTCTGAAGTCTGCCTGCTCATTATTTCTTATAGCACAATAATATTCCATCCCATTCATATACCACAACTTGTTCAGCCATTCCCCAACTGATGGCATCCCCTCAATTTCCAATTCTTTGTCACCACAAAAAGAGCTGCTATAAATATTTTTGTATACGTGGGTCCTTTTCCCACTTTTATGATCTTTTTGGGATATTGCCCTAGAAGTGGTATTGCTGAGTCAAAGAATATGCACATTTTTACAGCCCTTTGGGCTTAGTTCCAAATTGCTCTCCAGAATGGTTGGATCAGTTCACAACTGCACCAATAGTTAATTAGTGTTCCAATTTTCCCACATCTTCTCCAACATTTATCATTTCCCTGTTTTGTCATGTTAGCCAAACTGATAGGTGTGATGTGGTACCTCAGAGTTGTTTAGATTTGCATCTCTCTAAGCAACAGTGATTTAGAGCATTTTTTCATATGGCTACAGACAGCTTTAATTTTTTCATCTGAAAACCACCTGTTCATATCCTTTGACCATTTATCAGTTGGGGAATGACTTGTATTCTTATGAATTTGACTCAGTTCTCTATATATTTTAGAAATGATGCCTTTATCAGAGACTCTGTTTGTAAAAATTGTTTCCCATCTTTTTGCTTCCCTTCTAATCTTGATTGCATTGGCTTTGTTTGTGCAAAACGTTTTCAATTTAGTTTAATCAAAATTATCCATTTTACATTTCATAATGTTCTCTATATCTTGTTTGGTCATAAAGTCCTCCATTCTCCATAAATCTGACAGGTAAACTATTCCTTGCTCTCCTAATTTGCTTATAGCATCAGCCTTTATATCTAAATCATGTACCCACTTGGATTATATTTTGGTATACAACATAAGATGTTACTCTATGCCCAATTTCTGCCATACTATTTTCCAGTTTTCCCAGCAGTTTTTGTCAAATAATGAGTTTTTATCCCAGAACATGGGGTCTTCGGGTTTATCAAACAGTAGATTACTATAATCATTGACTCCTGTGTCTTGTGTACTTAACCTATTCTACTGATCCACCACTCTATTTCTCAGCCAGTGACAAGGAATTTAAGATCTGGTATGGCTAGGCCACCTTCCCTAACATTTCTTTTCATTAATTCCCTTGATATTCTGGACCTTTTGTTCTTCCAGATTAATTTTGTTATTGTTTTTTCTAGCTGTATAAAATAATTTTTAGTAGCTTA
The DNA here is from genome assembly GCA_028646595.1 of Phalanger gymnotis. Taxonomy (NCBI): domain Eukaryota; kingdom Metazoa; phylum Chordata; class Mammalia; order Diprotodontia; family Phalangeridae; genus Phalanger; species Phalanger gymnotis. The sequence continues at coordinate 271,885,496 of CM053626.1, forward strand.
ATTGGCACTGAATAAGTAAATTAATTTAGGTAGATTTGTCATTTTTATTATATTAGTTCAGCCTACCCACAAGCAACTGATGTTTTTCCAGTTATTAAGATCTGACTTTATTTGTGTGAAAAGTGTTTTGTAATTGCATTCATATAGTTCCTGGGTTTGTTTTGGCATAGAAAGATATTAAAAAAAAAATAGGGAGGGGACAACAAAAAAAGGGAGGGGACAAAGAGAGAATGGTTAAGTACTACTAGATTTAAATGCTTTGAGATCATCTACTGTGTCTTATTCATCTTTGAGTAAATTCATTTACCCTTAGTTTGACTCTAACACACTATTTAATGAGCTACTGCATCTAACAAAATATTTATCTTCTTTGGTCACCTGAAACTTCTATTGGAATTTAAGTCTTAAGAGATCACAGATACAAAAGAATTTCTTGAAATTTTTGAGTAGAGAGAACATACCATGACTATATCTCAAATCTTTGACATTTGGCACTATGTGTGATCAAGATAGGACCTGAAGGTTTCAGTTCCAAAGGGTGTTGTGTATGTCTGAAAAAACCTGCCATGCAAAACTAATAAGTATTTTCCAGCATTAAATGAGATGCTGGCCTCTGGACTAATTGACTAGTATTACACTGTGCCAGAAAAGCTTTCCTACTTCATAGGAGGTTAGATCTAGATTACACTAGATTATTTATTATATTTCCATCAGCAGTTATTACATTGGATTTCCATCATGACCTGGGGTTCAAATTCTATCTTGGGGGAGGGGAGGGGAAGGAAAGGGAGGAGAGGGGAGGAAAGGACAGGACAGGGGAGGGGAGGAGAGCACTGCTAGAACTGTGATTTCATTGGTACAAGGAACTCTTCCACGAGGAAATTCCTTCTATCAGGGCTAAGCGGCACCTTCTCTTTCTATAGTCTAATAGTCTTCTGGACCACCTAGAGCACTGAGAAGTTACTTGACTTGGCCAGGATCACATAACATGAAGCCCTACAAAGAGAAGCTAAATAAAGTTTACTAATGATATATGACAGCAATTTATCCATTACATTTACTGTCACCTGCAATTAACTAGAATAATTTATAGTTCACTCATATATATACAAATTGTTACAAATGGGAAAAAGTTTGATTTCTTTGCACAGACAAATTATCTTTCCCTGTTATAAGAACAAGCTGACCTCTGTAGAATTTCCTTTGTAAAAACAGGACTATCTTGTACCAGCAGAATTATCATGTATTGATTCCCACAATTACCCTATAAAATCCAGAGGTCAAGCTATAGACATCAACTCTCAAAGCTATCTTGCTACAGACCTAACAGATCAAAAATACACTCACCCACCGCCCTTTCCAGTAGTGAATGTTGCCTGTGACCAAGGTTATATGTTATCACCCAATTAGCATATGTGCCAGATAATCCACTATTTTTCCTATATAAGCTTTTTAGCATCATTCCTGTTAAGTAGCCAAGTTCCCTAAGAAGCTCTGCTCTTGGCGTTAAAATAAACCTTTGCCAACTTGACTTAAAGAATTCCTGAATACATGAATTCGCTCAAAAAGACCCTATCCTGTCCTTCAGTACTTGAGGGGTCCCTGAACCTCTGAAACGCATCACTACCATCCAAATATATTAACTGGCTGCCAAAGATAAAGCGTACATAATACAAGCAATACATTCACACGCTACATCCTTTGCAGGTACGGCCAGGCAGGGTCACACAAAGTAGGCAGTTGGAGAATACATCAATTCCCGAGGGAAAAGGCACCCTTTCCCACCCCACTCTAAGGTCACTCCTCGAACGGAGCTCCAGACTACCACCCGGGGTGCGGTGCCGCGATGCCGGGATGCTGATACAGGCACTTCGCCTCCTCTCTAGAACATCTTCAGGCAGACAGATGAGGCCACTGGATCGGCGCGGGTCGGGCGCCCCTACACTGCAGTGTCACAGCTCCCTAGCTCGCCTGCCGCTGACTGTGGGTAATTTTTCCCGGTTTCCGCTGGCTGAGGCCAGGTTTGCCCCGGGAGGCAAAGAGGAAGGTCATTTGGGGAGGGGGGAAGGTAGCCTAGAAAGTTAGGGGAGGTGAGGAGTTGGGGGTTTTCAAAGTATGGAGTGGGAAGCTCAACAAACTCATCGCGCACTCATCTAGTAGAGAGGGCAAGTTGGCGGATGCTTTCGCAACCAGCTTCGTCATCTCATCACGTGGGGAGCTGGAGTTGCTTTAAAACTGAGAGGCTGCAAGGCAGTCAGTTAGTTCTGAACAGCCAGAGCAAGAGCAAGAGCAAGAGCGACTGGAAAACGATAGGACTTTCCCTACTGGCAATCGCTCCTCCCTCCACCGTGACGATGAAAAGGATCTTACGCCTGCTAGCCTTGGCGTCTGTAGCGTTGACGCTCAGCCATTCAGGTGAGTCCCAGCGACGCCCCCGGGTCCCCAGAGCGGAGCAGGGTGAGCTCAGGTCGCTGCTGTGCTTCCACCATCCCCAGCTCCCTGCGGTTGACTACTCTTCGGTTTGGGCTGGAGAGCATCATACGTCCCATTTATTTTTACCAGCCAGGTTGCCACAATGTTACCATGTAAAGAAAGCTCTTAGCTGTTTGGCTAGGTCCCATTATTAGAAGCAGGTCATTTTCCTTTTTAGAGTTCCAACATACTGGAACCAATCAAATTCGTTTGAGTCTCGTTAAGATGTTAATGGGGAAAGGAAAAAAAGAAAATAATTGATATGTAAGAACTTCGAGATGTCTCTTCCCCCCAGAGTGGATGTTTCACTTGGTACCCTTATTTAGATACAGACATTGGTCTAAGAATAACTTAGCTGTTCTGTTCAGAATGGCACAAATTGCCATTTCCCCTTAACTACTTCTGTATGCTTGTAATTGTGAAATTGGCCTATAATATGCTGTAAGGAATAAGGTAAAGATGAGGCTGTTGAAGGTGTGATTGACTGCCTCCTTTCATTTTAGCAAACCCTTGCTGCTCAAACCCATGTCAAAACCGAGGTGTATGTATGACCACGGGAATTGATGGATACCAGTGTGACTGTACCAGGACAGGATTCTATGGAGAAAATTGTACAACTCGTAAGTTTTCCTCTTAAGTTTTGTAATTTTGAAATCATTCATAGAGACACACCTAAAATATTCACTTGCCTCCCTTTTTTCCTCTCACTATCACAGCTGAATTTCTGACAAAGTTAAAATTGATGCTGAAACCCACTCCAGACACAGTTCACTACATCCTCACCCACTTCAAGGGAGTGTGGAATATAGTGAACAGTATCTCTTTTCTGCGAAACATGGTGATGAAATACGTGTTGACGTGTAAGTAACCTAGCTTTTCTTCAAGGGCTCAGACAATCACAAAGAAAACTGCAATATTATAGATTAGTAAATAAAGTTTCCAAAAATATACTTACTAATTTTAAAAACAAAAATGACTGGAACACACCAGTCATAAGTCAGTTGAGCAGCGAATGGATTTATTCTCATTTGTTTTGTAAAAGTACAGCTTCCTTTATTTCAAACCCGATATTAAAAGGTGCATTTTAATATCTTAAAATTCACTCTCTTTTGCTACTAGAAGTAGTAATTCAAACTCTTGGCCTAAAATTGTCACAGGTTTTAACACTTTGTGATACTTTTCTTTTTTAATACTGCTATTTCTATAAATAAAACAAATATTTTTTAAAATGCTGCTTCTGGAAATGTCTGAGACATATTTTCTCTTTAAATTTCAGCAAGAGCAAATCTGGTTGATAGCCCACCGACGTATAATGTTCACTATGGTTACAAAAGTTGGGAAGCTTTATCTAATCTCTCTTACTACACTAGAGCTCTTCCTCCAGTGAGAGATGACTGCCCAGTTCCAATGGGTGTAAAAGGTAAGACAAGGCCCTCAGAGTCCTTGCTATTGTGAATTTAGAGGTTTTTATTTGAGCTTTTAGACTTTGGAATACTATGAAGAGATTAGTTAATCAGTTCGCAAAACTATCATCCAAAACCATTGTTTGGTATTCTTACTAAAATGTAGATTGATAACAGATTATCATTTGGCAAAAACCATTCTATCATAGTAAGTTTCAGCATCTGAAAAATCATAAGTTTTGTAAAGTTCCACTTTCATGAACATTCCATAAATATTCCATTAGGTTGATAACAGATTATCATTTGGCAAAAACCATTCTATCATAGTAAGTTTCAGTATCTGAAAAATCATAAGTTTTGGAAAGTTCCACTTTCATGAATATTCCATTTAACTCCGCTTAGTTGGAATTATTGTCTGGTTTTAATGGGATTGACTGAAAGAATGATTGCAGTTTGCCAATTTTGCTATAATCCTCCCAAAGTTTAATATCCAAAAAGAAAAGGGCATCAAAGGAAACATAGGAAAAGGGCATCAAGTCTGCTTCCTCAACAATATGGGATTATAAACTAAAATTCTTCGTTTTGTAGGTAAAAAACAGCTGCCTGAATCCAAAGAGGTTGTGGAAAAAGTTCTTCTGAGGAGGAAGTTTATTCCTGATCCCCAAGGCACAAATATGATGTTTGCATTCTTTGCCCAACATTTCACTCACCAGTTCTTTAAGACAGACCATCACCGAGGCCCAGGCTTCACAAAAGCACTAGGGCATGGGGTAAGTCCAGGAGACAAAGAGTTAAAATTATAGCAAATCACAGTAATTTGGTAATTGCCCATGTTGACAAAAGAAAGTGTGATCTCAGTTTTGAGGGTGTATAAAATTTACATAAGCAGTGTGTTTCATGCATATGGCCATTACCATAATTGCTGCATCTCTCCCTTTGATGTCTACCTTAGTGGATTTTTCTATTTTTCACACTTTGAGGTATGATCACAGAATCACCAAATTCCAGAGGCTACACAGTCCAGCCTCTCCCTGTGAAAGATCTATAACATGCCCAACAAATGGTTTTTCAGCCTTTGCTTGAAAAACTCACTTGAGCGAGATACACCCTTCCCTCACCAAAGCAGCCCTTTCCAGTTTTGACTAGCTTTGATTGTAGAGAGGTTTTATTTGGGATTTTTCCTTATATCAATTCTAAATTTGCCACTCTGCAACTTTTATTCGTGGCTCCTACTTGTGTCCTACTTGTGCTCACTTCCTCTGGCTTGTCCCTAAAGACTTTGTATCTTCAATTTAAAATGTCTGTCCTTCCCAAAACTTGCCTTCAGGTGCATTCAGTACCCTAATTGTCATCCTTTAAAATAACTATTCTATTTGAAATTTGGATACAGCTATAAATGACCTCATTAAGAAATTCTGTTTGACAATATTAGGGCAGTCATTCTGAAAGTTTAGATCATTGGCATTTTTCCTTTACTTATTTAACAGATGCTATGTAATTATGAAATAATAAGTTCATAAATTTGTGAGAAATAACTATTAAACACATTTGACCTAAGTTTCTGCCTTCATTAGTGAAACAACTTAATCCATATCATTATAGAAGATGGTTATTAAAAAATGAATTTCTCATGAGAAATGATCATTGAATTTTTAAAATACACACTTTCTAATGGGCAATAATTTAAATGACTGCATAAAAACTTTAACAATCATAAAAATATATTCATAATACTCCCCAAACCGACATTTTATAAGCAAAAAGCAAGCCCTTAAGCAGCAACAAATTTAATTTTCCCCCAATTATTTTTGTAGGTTGATTTAAATCATATTTATGGAGAAAATTTGGAAAGACAACATAAACTGCGGCTTTTCAAGGATGGAAAAATGAAATATCAGGTATGTTTTGGTTAGAGAATAAAGCTTAGATATTAATAATCACAGAGTTATATTAGCACTAATATGTCATTAATCTTTTTAAATCCTACTAGCCTTAATAATTTTACCTGTATAAGTTTTATATTATATATATATATAGGATATATATGTAATCTTAAATTTTAAATATTTATTTTCTTTGTTTTTTTGCTTTTTGGTTTTTTTTTTCCTTTTAGGTAATTGATGGAGAAGTATATCCGCCCTTAGTGAAAGATACACAGGCAGAAATGATCTACCCACCTCATGTCCCTGAGCATCTGAGATTTGCTGTTGGGCAAGAAGTATTTGGCCTGGTTCCAGGTTTGATGATGTATGCTACAATATGGCTTCGAGAGCATAACCGAGTGTGTGATGTCCTTAAACAGGAACATCCTGAGTGGGATGATGAGCAATTGTTCCAGACTAGCAGACTCATATTGATTGGTAAGTCATATTTTTGCATTATAGTATCTTAGATAAGTAATGATTGATATCAGCTTCTTTACTTGTAAAGAAGAGCTTTGTTATATTCAGCTTCTTTTGAAAAATTAAGGGGTAGGCTACAACAGATTATTATGTTCTATATGAATTCAAATGGAACAGACTCACTGAACTTGTTTTCTCCGATGACGATACATTCTTCTCATTCATTAAATGTTTTTTCCAATCCAGACTTGTGATTTTGCCAGTATAGGAAAGGCCCAAATGAGGAAGTTCCTTCTATCGATGCATCTTGTATTGGTAGAAGTTCCTTCTACTAGTGAGCTGCTCTTCAACATTTGTCTGTATTCTAGAGTCACCTCAGACACTGAGATGTTAAGTGATCTTTCCCAAGATCATATTGCCAGTTTGTATCAGAGGTTGTAAATGAACCCAGATCTTCTATAGCCATCTCCCTATCCCCTCTGCCTCATTGCCTCTCACTATCTTAAATAAAATAGTCAATTTTATTTTGCTCAGTAAAAGAGGAAAGGCACATCAAATAGAGGAGATCATAAAAACAATATGAAAACCATCCTAAAGCTTTCTCCTAAGATTAAGGATCTTTGACATTTTCTAAGAGAGAGACAAAGATGCTCACTCTTAGTATTTTGGTTTAATCCTTTTGGTTTAATTTTGTTTTATGTAAATAGGTGAGACCATTAAGATTGTGATTGAAGATTATGTCCAACACTTAAGTGGTTATCACTTCAAACTGAAGTTCGACCCAGAACTGCTGTTCAGCCAGCCCTTCCAGTACCAAAACCGAATTGCTGCTGAGTTTAACACTCTTTATCACTGGCATCCTCTACTCCCTGATACCTTCCAAATCAAAGACAAAGAATATACTTATCAGCAGTTCATCTACAACAACTCTATATTACTGGAACATGGAATTTCCCACATGGTGGAATCATTTTCTAGGCAAATCGCTGGCCGGGTAAGGAACTGATTTAAAACTTTTGTAGTTTTCAAGATCCCTAAGGCACATATAGCATTATTCTTGTATCCCACTATTCAAAGGATAACAATAAACATTTCCTATGTGATTGCTTTGCTTTTCCTAAAATCAGAGGAAAAGTTCTAAGAGTTTAATCTAAAAAAGACTAAAATGAACTGAAAACCACAACTATCCAAATTTGCATATCTTAGCAAAGTTTTCAGCTTTTAAGAAGAGCTCTTTAATCTCACTACAGACATTACTAATTTAAACATTGATTTCATTTATATAAGTATAAAACATCTAAATTCATTCTTAGCTGCTCCTTTAAGATTGATACAAAACTCCCTACTGAAATTTTCCTGTTTGTTTCTTTTTTTCAGAGAAAAGGAAAATAACACCTAACTTTTATTCAAAGGCTGTGTACAATTACTATTCTCAAAATAAAACTGTTGTAATTTACTTAACATTTTCATTTATACTATTATTTTTTTTTCAACAGGTTGCTGGGGGCAAGAATGTTCCACCTGCAGTACAGAAGGTTGCCATGGCTTCAATAGACCAGAGCAGACAAATGAAATACCAGTCTCTTAACGAATACCGAAAACGCTTCATGCTCAAGCCTTTTAGTTCGTTTGAAGATCTGACAGGTAAAAAGAAAGTGTAGGAATGTGAAGTGACAATTGTGGAGATAGACACACAAAATGCTAGTTTGTGATGTTTTCCATGTATTAAGTCAGTCTTTTTCATCATGACAGGAGAGAAAGAAATGGCTGCTGAGTTGGAAGCCCTCTATGGTGATATTGATGCTATGGAGTTGTATCCTGCTTTTCTAGTAGAAAAACCTCGCCCAGGTGCCATCTTTGGAGAGACCATGGTAGAACTTGGAGCACCCTTCTCACTCAAAGGACTCATGGGTAACCCAATCTGTTCCCCTGACTACTGGAAGCCTAGCACTTTTGGTGGACAGAGAGGTTTTGAAATTATCAATACAGCCTCAATCCAGTCACTAATCTGCAATAATGTAAAGGGATGTCCCTTTACTGCATTCAGTGTTCAAGATTCCCAACTTGCCAAAACAGCAACTATTAATGCCAGCTCATCACACTCTGGACTAGATGACATCAATCCCACAGTACTGCTAAAAGAACGTTCAACTGAACTATAGACATCTATTGAATATATTTATTTATTTAAGTAAGGTATTTCTTTAAGTTATCTATTTAAGAATATTTGTATGAAGATCCCCACGTTACTTGATATCTTCTGTAACAGAAGATAGTAGGTACTCCTGTTGGAGAAATAATTCATATAAAGTGGGAGTTTTATTTGTGTTGATATTTTAAAGACAAGTATTTCCTTCTTAAGTTTGAGAGGGAAACATTTTTTTTTGTTCCTTTAGAGAAATTAGATTATGTTACAGCAAGAAAAAATGTAAGGTATTTATTTGATCTTTGTCATTGGTATTATAATATTGAAAAGCTCTGTGAATAACTACACTACCTTCTTAAAAGATTTTATATATATGCATATATATATATGCATATGTGTGTGTATGTGTGTGTGTGTGTGTGTGTGTGTGTGTAGCACCTCACTCTTTGAAACTCAAAGTGCTGTAACATGTTTTCATATTCAAAATTTGCATCACTTGGAAACATTACAAAATGTAATGAACCAAAAATATTCAAGCAACACCAAACATCAAAGTTGTAGGCTCATGGACATAGAGCTGGGAGGGACCTCAGGATTCATCCGATTCATTTCCCTCATTTTACAGAGGAAACTGAGGCCCAGGGAGGTCAACTGACTTGCCTCAGGTCAGTCACACACTGAGTAGCAGAGCCAGAATTTGAATTCATATCCTACAACTCTAAGGTTAGCACACTTTCTAGTATACTATGCCAAAAAGCATCGATTTTGGACTACCAAAGGGATAACTGAATTGGAAACCTTTGAAATTTCCTGGCTAATATAACTCATATTTCCTCATGGTATAAATCAAGGTTCAATCTCAGGTATCTGAAGGTGCATATGAAATTTTGAGTTGTTTTCACTACATTGTGCTGCCATTAATCATTTTAAAATATTAGATGAATCTATTTGAAACTATGGTAGTATCTTCCTTTGGAAATATCAGAATGGCAAGGCCAACAAGAGAATCAATTGTGGAATCAGTGGAAGAGTAACTTGCCTTAAATTAAAATAGCACCTTTTACCTAAAAATAGTCCATTTTTATATCACTACCAGTAAACAAAATATGCACTGGCAATATATGGGAAAATTTTATCATAGTTTGTTTTAGAGTAAGTACCTGCAAGATAGGGATATTATTTCTTCAAATTGGTATGTATAGTAGCACAATGTCATGTGCTTCAGACTGGTCCAATTTTCTTAAGCATGATCAGTTATAAAACTGGATTGGGGCACAAAACTGAGAATCTTATTCTTATATTTTTACAAAAACTTCGTTTTCTCAGATTGGCTCATAGTACTATTTAGCAGTCCATGTTACAAGTCAACCTCCTTAAGAGGAGTATATTTGATATTCACAAATTCATTATATCTTCTTAATTACTTCCATATCTTTTTGACTTACATATCAATAGGGATACCTTTTGAAGTCCCTACCATCTGCTATGTTTGCTGCTTCTTTGTTCAGTTTTTCATTGAACAAACATTTTATTGAGTGCCTGCTTTTTGCAAGATGTAGGGCTTGTGTAACCTTCCTTCCTGTTGCCATATTGCTAAAGTATACTTTCCTCTTTGTGTCTTCCTCATCTAATTTTACATTCCCAGGGAGTTGTTTGGTCTAGATATTCTCTTTATTCCTTCTCTCTTTCCTTCTTTTCCTTCTTTATGCTTTTATCTTCAGGACTTTACTTCAGTAAAGTCAGAAACAATTCCCATGGCAGACAACTTCTCAGCTTAGCGTGGCATGGGGGAGGGAGGGGCAATCAGAACTGGGGCATAGGGTGGGAAGAGATTTTTAAAGTAATGAAATGCAATACCATAAGTATAAAGGCATAGAATTGTCCTTATACTAAACCTTTACACCAGTACCATTGATAACTGGGAAAAGGCCAGTAAATCAAAGGAATAGGACTATGTAAGAAGAGACAAAGTAACCAACTCTGAATGTATTTTCAAAGAAGTATTGAATGCACCTCTAGTGAAATGTCTCTTTTTTGTCCACATTTCACTAGTAGGCAGTACTGTATTTTACTTATGGAATTTTAATGTTTGTTTTAGTTAAAAGTTATTTTCTGAAAAAAATTATGGAGTTTTTATAAAATTTCTTTTTAAAAAATTTCGTTCTAAAGTATGATTTTAATTGCATTTAAATTCATTTTTAAATTTCATTCTTAAATGTGATTTTAATGCTTTTTTTTGGTCCAGAATTTCTTTTTTGAGAATATATGTCTGCAAATATGATTCAATTTACATGTGTTTTCAGGAAAGACCATCTATTATGTAAATGAGGTTCACCTTTATTAGGGTAGCAAAGAGTGGAGTATACATCTGCCTGACAGAAAGAAATAGTGGCTGACCTCATTCTACCCTCTACATAATTTTATCTACAAATTAAAAATTTTAGCTTGGTATTTTAGCACCATGAAAAGCAAGATCTGCACCATTTTTGTTAAATGCTATAATGTGTAATTGTGAATGCTTAGTGCTAACATCTTTCAAAACATAAATTCTGGCAACAGCTAGAATTCGTCTTTGTGATAATAAGACAATGGTTCTGTATGTCTTTGGGAAACTGAGAAAGTAGGGAACCACTGTTACAGAGGGGGGATATCTCAGGGGTTTTATAAGGGTTTTGTTTGGGCTTATGGGTTTTTTTTGTTTGTTTTTTTAACAAGAAATAGGCAAACTTAGGAACACTAGTAATGTGACTTATAGAACTGCCTTTTTCAAGAAACTTGATTGTTAAACTGATTTTTATACCAGCCTCCTGACTGCAGTTGGGACTTTGGGATGATATATGTTGATTGTTTCTGTGAACTGAAAAAAAATCCATATTTAAATTAACTTATTTGAAAAAACTGTTTGAAATAAGTGTCTTTATTTTTATATTATTTAAGAATTTTAAAATGTGTTTCATAAATTAAAAAAAAAATTCATAAATACCTCTCTGTATCTCTGACTTTATTTAACACAGATTGGAAAAAGCATCCCATTGTGATTAGGGTAACACCTTTTTATGATGTGAAAAATCTCATGCTACACTCTAACAAACTAATTCAGTCTCCTTGGTACTAGTTACCTGAGTCCAGGTGAAATAATTGTACTGCTCTTGGCCACATATAGGCTTGGTCATTTCATGAGTTTCATACTCTTTTTTCATACTCAGAAAGGACCTTGTAGAATCATTTCTGAATTAAATATTATACTGACATAGGAGCAGTTCCCCAAACTATCTTTAGCTTTACCCCTCACCATCTTCCAAATAATTAAGGCAATTCAACCTTATTTGATTTATCTCGATTTGCTTATGATGCTTCACATCAAAAGACAAAAATGAAGATAATCTCTGCCCTCGAGTATCTTACCTTTCCCTTAAGGAACCAGGGAAAGATTACTGAAAAACAGGCACTGGAAATAATATGTTAAAACTGAGCTGATCCTTTTCCTAGGCCATTCGTTTCTCCCAAATAGGCATCCTTTTCCAGTTGCCTTATTGTCAAGGCTACCACCTTTATTCCATTTTTTCTTTTATTCATAATCAGATGAATCTGTCTTTTTGATTGGCAAGTTCCTTCCAGTGCTGCTCACAAATCATCCACATCTGCCCATCTTGAGAGACTCTAGTTCCTGTCCTCACATAAATTCACTACAGGGAATACATCTAATATGACGGAAGCCTTCTCTCTTCCACTTGACTTAAAGAGCATGTTACTTTGGCTGTCTGCCTATGATCCCTCACCTTTGTCACATGACTGCCTTTCCTATTTTAGCCCTCATCCAGTACTATTCTCCCAATATGTACTCATGCTAATAGGTTGGGTCCCCTGAGGGGTGACTACCCAGGTTTTTAGGAGTATCCCTGTATATGGATACTCCTACTAAAGCCACTCATGAGCCTCCACCAATGTGCTTCTAACTAAGCATGCTGGTAGGCTTAATTAGCTTTAGCAAAGGTTTGTTTTTTTTTTTTATTAAGATGGCATATGAGAATATACTAAAAATGACACAAGCATTCCTACCAAAAGCCTGGGCCTCATCCTTCCACAAAAACACATAGTATCCATGAGAAGTGTGGGCTCAAACTTCAAAGTGTTTTCTCAGTGAAACACACCTGGAGGATACACATTTGACAAAGGGTAGCCCACAACTTCTGGTACTGACAGGACTAGAAGTCCTTTTTTCATAGAGTACTCACACATCTCCCTGCAAGCACATCATCTCTACCGGGTGGACTCCCATGGTATACTCCATTATTAGGTCCACAGGCATCATTGTTCTCTTCTTACAGAAGTCACACTCTTTGAAGCCGCTTTTTCCTTTAAATGATTATCTCTCTGTATACACCTGTCTTCCAAAGTATGTCTGTTCTCAACTATGTGCATTGTGTCCCATTGGTCCAATAGCTCTAAGAACATGGTGGATGGAGTGAGGAGGAAGAGAAAAGAGAAACCCTTCACTCACACTCACATACACACATGCACTTACACATGTACACACATGCACACACGTCTAGTAATTCCTGTTCAGGACCTGATTCTTCCACCACTTCTGGGCTGCCAGATTGGAACCTTAAATTCTTATACTTATCATATTAAAAAAAACTAATTGTTTTTAAAAATAGCCTAAAGAAGGTAACTAGTTATCTCAGCCAAACATTTTTTTCTTCCTTGACTTGAAGCATTTACACCTGATAAAGGAATATGGGCATTGACAAATATTTTTTACACATTAAAACTTTATTATGTATGACTACATTGTTGTGGAGTTTTAGGAAAATTCTTTGGCACCTGCTCTACACTATGTGATTATATTCTGGTTCTGTCGGTTGATTGATACTATGATTGCATTAATCTGAAGTGGGAGAGAAAACTTACCTTTTCTTATATTTACTTAATGACATCTTTGTCTCTTGTTCTTCAAAGCTCACCATAAGTCTGCCCATTGCCATTGGAGACTGCTATATTCCTGGTCTTAATGAAATCCAGCAAAACCAGTAGAATATTAGTATTTGAAAGGGAGAGGTAGTCTTTCTTGTAAAGATTGGAATCACTCAAGGAGTTTTGCAGTTTTCTGAAAATAATACAGTCTGCTCTCCTCATTTTCAACTCTGGGCCCAACTTGCAACTATTAATCAGTCGACAAGCATTTATTTAGTACCTTTTATGCGTCAGGTATGGTGCTATGATATGGCCAATGCATCATGAAAGGAGACTAATAAGGAATTGGTCAGACAGGCTGAAGGAGAACCAAGAGAGTACAGTGGCATAAAATCCCAGAAATGAGAAAGTGACCCAGAGAAGAGTTTAGTCAACAATGTCAAACGTAGCAGAGAGGTCAAGAATGATGAGGACTTAGAAAAGACAATCATCTTTGGCAATTAAGAAACAACTTGCTCTTATAAAATCGTATTATCAACCACATACTATATGCAGGTACTGTGCTCGATGCTGGGAATACAAAGACCAAAAAAAAAGAGGGTTTTTTTCCCATCAAGTAGTTCACATTTTACTGGGAGGAAGGGGGACAGGAACAATATGAAAGCAAATAAAGAATCAGCCCCATGTCTCCCTTTTCTTCTCTCAGACCCACAGAATTCCAAACACTTGTGGTGGCCACTGTGAGCCAGCATGAGTCTCTAAGAAAAAGTAATAATAAATGAAACTAATTTCTTCTTTAAAAAAAAAATAGAACGGATATGTAGGGAGCAACTCCCAAGGGCTCACGGCTGGCCTATTTCCAAAGGTCTCTCCCTCACACTTTTGCTGTCAGGAGAATGAAGGTGATGATGTTGGTGGTGGTGGTGATGATGATGATGACAGTGACGATACTTTAGCCTAGGCTGAAGTGAACTACAGTGAAGCCACTGCTAGGGGAAAAAGTCTCGCCCTATCAGAAATGTGGAGAATATCTTGGCTAGGTTCCTGACCACAGAGAGTCAAGTTAGAAGCCATACCAACTCAGGAGTTGCAGGATAAATCACACAAAGTGCCTGAACTGACGTGTTGGGAGACAATGTTACCCAAAGCAATGAGGAATGCTGTGTGTTTTAGGAGACCGTAGACACACAATTTTCCTAACTCCGCTCTAACTATAGAGAAAGACTTGTTAAAGCATGAATGTTTTAGAGGAGCTCATTTCCCATGGTACTCTAAAGGGACTTAGAGAAGAAATGGAAAGTCTCTATTCAATAGGAAAAGAAGCTAATATCAATCTCATTACTTACTATTCATTTCTTTTTGGTTAAATGCTTCACTCTTCAATACTTTTCCTTTGCTGGGTTTATTAGCATGAAGAGCATATGAATAAGGAGATTTGTTCTGTGAAGTTTGGATTCGGTCAAATGGCTGCACTTGAGGACCTAGTGTAGCTTCAACGCCACAGGTTCCCCACCCCTGACCTAGGCCTACATTAATTTCAGATGTTTTTAGTTTGGCTTTTTAAAATGGGAGGGGGCAAACAAGCCAGGTTAGATCACTTACCATCAAAACCCCTCATGATTTGAACTGAAGTTGTAGAGAATACATGAAGGGGGAATCCATGGAAGACCACCAGATTGAGAAGCAGTGTAGTATTGCAGAAAAAGGGATGAACTTGGAGTCAGGATTGGATTAAAATCATTCCTCCACATCTGTTAGCTGTTGGACTATGAGCAAGTCACTTAAATTCTATAAACCTATGTTTCCGTGTCGGTAAAAAAAAAATAACCTAAGATTGTTGTCAGGATCAAATGAGACAATGAATATAGACCTTTCCAACCCCTGAAGCCCTATTTAAATGTCAGTTACCACTAACAGGTCCAGGAAATGAAATAGATGTAATATTTCTAGACTTCAATAAGTCTTCTTCCACTCCACCAAAAAGAGTTAACAAATATGGGACACAGGAGGAAGAACTAATTTGTAAGGAAGATAATAAATTCAGTTTTAGATGTAAGAAATCATACCTCTTTTAGAGTTAAGCACTTTCCTCATCTCACTCCCCTGCTTAAAAGCCTTTATGGTCTCTGAGATAAAATATAAGATCCTTAATCTGCCATTTAATTATTCTCAGTCTACCCTTGCAGTCTTACTTCAGATTATTCCTGTTCTTGGGAAAGATTATACTGGCAGTTGTTCATCAAATTTGGCATTCCATCTCCCATCTGCTTGCATTTGTTCAAGCCACACTCCATACTTGGAATACATTCTGTTCTCATCTCTATCTTTCATATCCATGTTTTTTTAAAAGTTAGCTTAGGTATCAATTCCTATGAAGCGTTCTCTTATCTTTCAAGTTGTTAATGCTCTTACTATTCAAACTGCTTTGTGTTTACAGACCTATGAAGAATGCAAGGTCCTAAAGTTCAGAAACTGGTTCATTATTATTTTTGTATTCCACTACCTAGCGTAAGCATCTTTCACATAGGTAGGTGCTTAATTGAATTAAATTCACACACACACATACCCCTCACAGACTGCAATAGTATAGAGCATTAACATTTTTTCAAGTGTAGAGCCTACCCAGTCAATTGAAACAAAGTATTAATGTCATATTTATAAGATTGACAACTTTTTACATGAAGCAAATCAGCAATTCTTTGAAAGAACAGCATTAGAGATTTGCTAATTGAGATGTGAATTAATTGGTGGGTCACAACATTTTCTTGTGACTCTTTGTGACCCCATTTGGGGTTTTCTTGGCAAAGCTACTGAAATGATTTGCCATTTCCTTTTCCAGCTCATTCTACAGATGAGTAACTGAGGCAAACAGGGTTAAGTGATTTGCCCAGGGTCACACAACTGGAAAGTGTCAGAGGTCAGATTTGAACTCACGAAGAGGATTTTTTCTGATTCTCAATACAGTAATCTAACCACTGTGCCACCTAGCTTCCAGTTTCCTCATCTGTAAATTAATTTATAGAGCTAGAAAAAATAATAACAAAATTCATCTGGAAGAACAAAAGGTCCAGAATATCAAGAGAATCAGTGAAAAGAAATGTTAGGGAAGGTGGCCTAGCCATACCAGATCTTAAATTGTATTATAAAGCAGCAGTCATCAAAACTACTTGGGATTGGCTAAGAAATAGAGGTGTAGATCACTGGAATAGGTTAGGGACACAAGACACAATAGTGAATGACTATAGTAATCTACTGTTTGATAAACCCAAAGACTCCAGATTCTAGGATAAGAACTCACTATTTGATAAAAACTGCTGGGAAAACTGGAAAATAGTATGGCAGAAATTGGGCATAGACCAACATCTTACATTATTTACCAAAATAAAGTCCAAATGGGTACACAATTCAAACATAAAGGCTGATTCTATAAGCAAATTAAGAGAACAAGAAATATTTTACCTGTCAGATTTATGGAGAATGGAGGAATTTATGACCAAACAAGAGACAGAGAACATTATGAAATATAAAATGGATAATTTTGATTACATTAAATTGAAAAGGTTTTGCACAAAGCCAATGCAACTAAAATTAGGAGGGAAGCAGAAAACTAGGAAAGACTTTCTACAACCAGTATCTCTGATAAAGGTCTCATTTCTAATGTAGAGAAATGAGTCAAATAAGAATACAAGTCATTCCTCAATTGACAAATGGTCAAAGGAAATGAACAGGCAGTTTTCAGAGGAAAAAATTAAAGCTGTCTATAGTCATATGAAAAATCACTATTGATTAGAGAAATGCAAATCAAAACAACTCTGAGGTACCACATCGCACCTATCAGTTAGGCTAACATGACAAAACAGGAAAATGATAAATGTTGGAGAAGATGTAGGAAAACTGGAATACTAATGCACTGTTGGTGGAGTTGTGAACTGATCCAACGATTCTGGAGAGTAATTTGGAACTATGCACAAAGGGCTATAAAAATGTGCCTACCCTTTGACCCAGCAATACCACTTCTAGGGCAAAGAGATCATAAAAATGGGAAAAGCACCCACATGTACAAAAATACTTATAGCGGCTCTTTTTGTGGTGGCAAAGAATTGGAAATTGAGGGTGCTGAGGTCCAAGTTGGGAGAGCTGGTTCATCAAATGTGAAAGAATTCACTTAGACCTTCTCTATAGCCATTGGGAGCTTTATCGATGCAAAAACAGCGGGCCTGAGATTTAGCAAGGAGCTAAACAAAGGGCACTGATGTAGGGAAGGAACCAGACTTATACAGACAAAAAGCTATACAGCCTGTAGGATGATTTTAGGGTTTCTTATGGGGGTTGGAGATTTAGGGATACAATAAGTCTTACGGGAGAAGGACGCAGGTAGAGGACAACCAAGACACACGATAAGGGAGACCGGAATTTGGAATTTACGGTAAGTTAGGTGACATTTCAAGATAAGGGGAGGAGACGTTAGGGCATCAGGGAGAGAGAAACTCACCCCTTAAGGCACCTTTGCATCAAGAGACTTCAAGGTGTCTCCAAGTTAGAGGACAAACCAGGGAAAAGGCAATTTAGTCCTTAGGGCACTGTTTGCCTCCACATCAAGGAAATGCCCATCAGTTGGGAAATTGTTGAACAAGTTGTGGTATATATGAATGTAATGGAATACTATTGTGCTATAAGAAATGATGAGAAGGCAGACTTCAGAAAAACCTGGAAAGACTTGAATGAATTGATGCTGATTGAAATGAGCAGAACCAGGAGAACACTGTTCACAGTAACAGCCACAACGTGTGATGACTGACTTTGATAGACTTATCTCTTCTTAGCAATGCAAGGATCCAAGACAACTCCAAAGAACTCATGATGGAAAGTGCTGTCCACATACAGAAAAAGAATTATGGAGTCTGGATGCAGATTGAAACATATTGGTTACTCTCTCCCTTTTTTCATTTTTTTGTGTTTGTTTCTTCTTTCTCATGGTTTCTCTCATTGGTTCTAATTCTTCTTTACAACATGACTAATGTGAAAATAGGTTCAATATGCATGTATATGGAAAGCATATATCAAAATACATACCATCTTGGGAGGAGGGGAGGGGAGAAATGGGGAGAAAATTTGGAACTCAAAATCTTATGGAAGTGAATGTTGAAAACTAAAAATAAATTAACTCATTAAAAAGTAGCAACAAAAAGTTAAGATGTGCCATTGAGCTAGCATATAAATCAGAAGGGAACCTAGTTCTCTCATTACACTAAATTGTAAAACTAAATACTCAACCTTGTGACCCAACTGAATGGAGTTTATTTGTATAATCTACTCAGTTTATGGTAGAGTTGTTCAGAAAATAGCTGTATGTTCTTCAAATACCATAGCAATAGAATGTAATTTCCTAATTTCCTCAAGAGCAGAGAATGTTTTACTTTTGCATTCGTATACTTGTAATAGTAATTAAGGTGGGACTTTTTGCTGTTCTTCTCTTGTGTACCTTTAATGATTCTGGCCTTTGTTGGAATGGGGCAGATAAAGTGGGATCTTTTTGTCTCAGAGTATTTCTCAGCACTGAGACAATTGGGAGTCATTGATTTGTGTATGATGTGATACTGAGGATGGGGAACTTTCCCAGATCCAGCCTGGGTGAGGTCAGAGCCCTCAGGGCTCCAAACTGGATATAATTGAGGAGAGCTTGGCATTTGAATTTTGGGGTACACTCATGGTAGAAGTGTTGAGACTCTGGGCAAGCTGCAAACTGCCCCCCAGCTTTGCAACCCAGAAGTTGGCACTGGTAACTATGTATTGTGATTTGAATCAGACAAGGTCTGTCTGTTGCTGTTTGTATTTGCCTTGAAGTTCAGGGGGCTGATCTTTTCCCCCTGAACTGTAAATGATATTCGTATATTTGATTAAATTGAGATTGTTAACCCCTTAAAGTTACTTTCCTTAGTAAAGCAGATCAAAGAACCATGGTGGCAGCTTCCCGTGTGCTGGTTGTTGGTGGGTCTCGCACCCCTCCAGCAGCTGCTAGCAGACCGTTACTATAATACCTCAACCCCTACCACAATGTTTGGCCCATAGTAGATGCTTAAAGTCTTATTGACTGTTTGGTTCATTGATACAGGTAATCAAGACATATTGCTTAAATGTTCAAATAAAAAGAGCAAGAACGATTGTCTTCCCTCCTCCCTTTCCTTGTGTCCTTACCATAATCATAATATATCCCCATATATGCATATATATATAGGGATATATTATGGGATATATATATATATTACTCAGAATATGTACATATATATATACATATATATATATAGGGCTATATCCCTATATATATATAGGGATATGATATATACAAGACATAATAATCCCAAATAATCCTTCCTAACAGTTTTATAGACCATCAATTTAAAACGAGATATTATGATTTCAAACCTAACATTGTCTCAGCTGTACCATGCTGCCATTCAGAGCACTAAAGGACTAATGGAAAGGGGAGCAAAGCTCACGTGGAACACAACCTGAGGGGCACTGGCTGATTAACTGATTCATCACATGCGTAGGTGGGTTGTATCTCGTGCCTCAGCATACCCAAGTTAGGTGTAGACAGGCTGGCTGACAATCACTTGTTGTGTAACTTCTGATTTTGGCAATTCTTTATGTAAAAACAGTACAATATTCTTTCCCTCATCCCCCTCCATTCATTACTCAGAATGTGAACACTATGACAACCATTCAGAAAACACAGGGCGTGGAGCAATTTCACATGCTTTACCTGCTCTAGAAAGAGGCTTTACATTTAAACAATACCATGGGAGCAGCATAGCAATAAGACCAGAGGGCAAGGAATCTTCCCCCTTATAGTAGAGGCAAGATAAGGATGATCCAAATGAGAAGAATTTTCCATTCCATCACCTGCATGCTAGGTATTAATGTAAATATCATGTGATATGATTACCAGGCACTTTTGTTAGACTTAATACGGCAATAAAATTTACTCTTGTATGCTGAGTGGGTCCTGAAATATCTTCAGGATTGCCTAAGCTTCAAAGATGGTTTGTAATTCTTAACCCCCTTAAAGCCCCATCCATCTTTTATCTGGCTCATTATTGTGATCATAATAATTATTATTATTATTATTAATCTTCTTATCTCCTTGATAGGGTTCAGATAGAAACAGTCCCGGGACAAGTTCCTATGCTGATATGGTTCTTTTAGACAGAATCTTCTGTGTGCCATTGCCCAAGTAGATAAAACAACCAGCGGGTCATTGTTGTGATCATCATCTCATTCTCATGTTTTTCAATGGCGTCCAGATTTTTTTAAATGGTGCTAAGACAAGTTGCTATCCTTCTATTATCTTATTACAGTTAATGTTCTCTGGATTAATGCACAGGTGGATAAAATAACTGCATTTTGTAAAAACATTAAACGGTAGGCATGCCGTCTTTATGCTTGTTGAAAGGTTCCTAAGTATAATTTCAGAAGCATATCAGACAATGTTGATAACATGGAACTCACTGTGCACATGTTATTTTGTTTTCCTCTGCTGTTTCTCTATATTGAGAACTTTTTATTCTATGTAGCTTGAACAGCATGAATATTTTGTATGGCGATTTCCATCAAAAATTTATGTATCGGTGTCACATCTAGGTGATTGTGAGCAACAATTCAGTAAATCATAATTGTCATTTTGACTATTTGCTATCTGCACCCAGAAAAAGAGCTATAAATAGAAATAAGTATGGTATGGATTTACATATATTTGAATATATACATACATATATATTTGTGTCTAATGGTAGCCATCTCTAGGGTAGGGGGGAGGGAAAAAAAGAAAGTTACATGATAACTTTACTATACATTTAAAAGGAAAAGCAAGTCGAATATAATAGATTTGTATTTTCATACCCAATCCTTTTTTCTATTCTACTTTGTTATGGAAATGCTTGTTTTATTTCTTAAGTCCAGAATTTTAATCTAAAACAACAACACTGGGAAATAGGTGCTATTATTATTATAATAGCTGCCAGCACCTCCTCACTTCCCTTTTACAGTTGAGGAAACTGAGACAGAGATTAAGTGACTTGCCCAAGGCACATACAGCTATTATGTGTCTATGGCTGGATTTGAACTCAGTTCTTCAGACTCCAGGTCCAGCACTCTTTCTATTATACCACCTAACTGTTTCAATAACACCTTTACATGAAGTATCCTATAACATTGATGACCAGATTACCAACAGAAAGAAATCCCACGCTACTGGAAAAACTTTAGTTTAATTATGTATACTAGAAATAATCAAACTGGTTTTTGGTTTGGAATGAGGGAAAATATAAGTAATTCCATTGTCAAATAATGTGACACATTCTAAAAAAGGTGATATTTATTTTAACATCGTGAAGCAAGTCATTGAGAAATTGGTTGCTTCGACCTTCCTCTCTAGCATTCTTCATTTGATGAAACTACAAATACCTCCCATACTAGGCTTGTTTTTGTTCGATATGTACACACTGACATCACACCTTTTGCAAAAAAAAAAAAAAAAACAACTCACTTTGAATGGAAAGAAGAGTTTCATAATCTTTGCACAGATGGAGCTCCTCTCATGTTTTGTACTAGTTTTGCTATTTTAGTGAAAGAAGCCCCTCATGACATGGTTACTCATTGCTTTTTACTCAGACCTGTACTGCTCTTGAAATTCTCCCAGTTGGGATTCTCTCAATGACCCTGAAAGAAGTTTTGTTATCAGTAATAAAAGTCATCAACTCTACCAGAAGGAGGTCTTGAATCATTATATTTTAAATGCTTTTGTTAAGAAATGAGGGCAGAATATTAAGTGATTCTCAGTAGTTATTCTTGTTCTGTAAAACTTGGATTCAGTCAAAAGGCCACACCCAAGGAGCTAGAAGACCATCCCTGGACTACTCCAATAGCTTCCTAATTGGATTTCTAGCTTCTGGTCTGTCCCCTCTCCTATTCATCCTCCACTTAGCAACCAAATTAATCTTGAATTGAAAGTTTCACCACAACACTGCTCATTAAACTCCTGTGGCTCTCTATTACCTCTAAGATTAAATACAAATTATTCAATTTGCCATTTAAAGCTCTTCACAATATGAATCCAGCTTACCTCTCCAAATTTACTGCACATTATTCCTCTTCCTTCAAAGTTCAACTCATCTACTGTCTCCTACAAAAAGCCTTTCCTGATTCCCTCTAGCTGCCAGCACCTCCTCACTTCCCAATCTGCTTATATTGTTATCCATTTTATATGGATATAATGGGGTTTAGACTGCAGGAATCCCCTTGGAGCCCAAAAGAATTTGGGTCCGATTTGTTTGAGGGGGAATGATGAAGGTACGTCTCTGGGAACCCCCTTGAACCTGATAGAGTACAGTCTCTGGAAAACCCCTTGAACTCTCCTTGAATCTTCCAACTAGATCTGGCCTTCCCCTAAGGCCATTAACCTTACATTATCATTAAGCCCAAATCTCTGCCTTGCCCTTTATTGTCCAGCTACTTCCCACCCTTAATCACATTCTCTTGGTTCCTGGAGTCTGACCACATCTCAGTCCCATCAAGCTCCTTCTTAGACTCCTCCTTAAGACCCTTCCTAAACCCCTTCTCTAGTCACCCCAGACCACCCGTCAATCTCTCCCACAATCTTTCTGTATATAATCTCCATCTTGCCTCCATGAAGGTGCTCAGATTCAATCTAGCTCAGCTCAGATTAAATCTGGCCTGCTTGTGAAAACAAGCTTCAACAAAGGGTGGGATTTCTTAAGACAATGCATTGTGGCAAACCTTAATAAACTTTTATCTTTTTCCTTGGCTGAGAAGGCTTGAGTCGAATTCTTTCAGCAGGACCCAGCATGTCAGTATTTTGGGGTCTCGAGCACCCCTAAAAACCTATGGTTCCCTACCAACATTATTTTTCTTAAACCTCATCATTTTGGTTCCCTGAGATAGGGAATACTGCTAATCTCGAGTTCTTCTCCAGCCAAGACTGGAGGTAAGCCACTCCCTCTCCCAATCCCCTTCTCGCTGTCCAAGCATTTTGGAGGTGCTTTTCAGGCTGGACTTCCCAGGTCCCCAGTAGGTCAGACAGCTGCTCGCAGTCTCGGATTCAGCCTGACGCTCTCAGATTCTCGGTCCAGTGGTTTATGTTCGGTCCAGTGATTTATGTTTGAGGCCACGGACCTGGGCACACCTTCTGAAGCATAGAGGACAAGGACTGATGCCCTATCCGGAAGTGCACGCCAAATTTTCTCAGTCTTTCATAGGACCCAAGGGGATTCCCACAGTCTAAACTCCATCAGATATATATATTTGAATGTGTGTGTATATATATATATGTGTGTGTATGTGTATACATACATGTATGTATATGTGTGTGAATTTATATTTGTATATGTACCTGTTGCCTTCCCTAACCAGCCTATAAATTCCTTAAGCATAGGAACTATATTTGATTTTGGTCTTTGTATACTCAGTGCCTACCTCAATGCCTACAGTACCTGGCACATAACAGGCACTTAACAAATGCTTGTTTTTGGATTGATTGAATGAAAATTGTTGTTCAAGTCAGCGATACATGCCATCTCTTCCTCAATTTTGCTTTACTCCCTGGATCTTTCACTCAATTAAGCAGGAGTGTGATCCTTCCTTTCCACACTGACTACCTTAGATACTAGTTGCTGTTTATTAATCCCAGTAATCAATTGTGGAAATACCATTCAGTACTCAGGAGTGATACGTACAGTCAAGTTTTATGACTCATGAATGTGATGGGGATTCCACTTCCCTGCAGCAAAATATTATTTCATAAGCTTAATCACCATCTTTTTTCACTGAGCCCAAATATCATTTAAAAAAACTATTTCATAATTTGTATGTAAGCCATTTAAATAACCCTCTAGTACTTAAGCAGTGATCATAAAGGTAGTCTTTTCTCTCCATCCAGTCATTCAACACCACCATAATTTGGCCTTAAGCTTTGTCTATTTCTTCATAAATCAGTCTTTTTAGCATTTGTGGAGACAACTTGATGCCAACTGCTATTGTTTCCACTACATCTTTAAAAAAGGAGATACCATTGGCAGGCCAGATTGTTTTGTTTACTTTCTCCAGTATTTCTCAGCAACGGATTTCCTTCATTTCCTAAAGCCCTTTTCTGCTCTTCATGCAAGTCCTTCCAGGATAACATTCCCTACATTTTCTGGTGGTGTGGCTCGGTTACCAATTATACCTGTGTGCTTGTTTCCAAAATACTGCTTGTTGTGACTTGCAGGGCTCTCAGAGGTTCATTATACTAAATCATACTTTAAAATGCAACATTTGCCTTTCCTGTAGGCATGAGTTTACAGTGCCCTGCCCTTCCGACCCATTTAATAGTTTGGGAGGGCTGGGTAATAGCAAGGCATATGTTTATTTTCTTATGATCATTGCTGCAGCTGCAGAGCTAGCTAGTTCAAATACTCCTCAAGAGGCATTTTATTATAGATAGGTAGATAGACAGATATAGATAGATTAATATATATAAATATATAAAGAAAGAAAAAGAGAAATGAATATGTAGATAGATAAGCAAGTAGATAATGGATAAATAGATGAATAAAGATATCATTTGCTCTTAAAATTTTCTTTCAAGTCTTAGGAGAAGCTGTAACCTGCCACCTTAGATGACATGATGCCTAGAAACAGACTGAAAACTAAACAGAGGCTGTAAACACAACCCCAATTATTAATTTCATCAGCAAAACTACACCTTAAACTAAGAGGGTGGACCTGTGCCCTTTTTTGTACTTGCTCTCCTGCTGCCACTAGGGGAACTAGCCATTCGAAGAAGGGATACCCAGAAAAAAAAAAGCCACATGGGCAGGTCACACCAGTTGCCTTTTGAAAGAACTAACCAAGCTGAAAGGTTGTTTGGACTAACAGGCATTCTCAGTTTTTTATTGTGTCATGGGTCCCACTGGCAGTCTGATGGAGTTTATCAACCCCCTTCTCAAAACTGTGTTTTTACGTTCATAAAAATAAAAAAAGTATGAAGTAAACGAAGTAAACTAATTATGTCAAAATGTAGTTATCAAAATGGGGAGAGGAGCTCACATATCCAAGGTTAATTAGCAGAAAAAACACTGGGCTCAAAAGTCACAACATCTGGTTGTGACTCACTAACCAAGTGACTTTAGACAAATTTCACCTTCCTGAGGTAGAGTTTCCTCATACATAAAATAAACATGACAATCTTATGAGGTTATCATGGAGTTCTCACGATCGAATGTATGGAATTATCATAAGTGATCGCCATCTTCATTATGGTCCCAAACAAATAGGTGACTTTTTGTAAAACCTTACATTAAACTAGTATTATGTTATGTTTTTATATATACTTGTTCATGACCCTGGAATTTCCTTTGCAGAAGCACACATAATTTTTGTTTAAGAATCTATTCAAAGTGATATTTCTTCCAATGCAACACTCCCAACAATTAATCTACATTGTGTATCAAGTGCCCATGGCGTGCAGAATTCTTGCCTCAGCTTCAATACTGAGTCAAGGTATACTTGTCCACAGCAATAGAGAAGACTAGTGTGGTGACTTGACCGTTGGAGGCCCAAGTCAATAGACTCCATAACTTCTTGACTGCCCTTCCCATATGAGTAGTGACTGCTTTTCTCTGCAATGAATTCCTGGAAATTGCACCATTAGCAAAGTGAATTTTTCCAAAGAAATAATGCCATAATCAGGAGCATGCCTTACTGATGAAGGAGACAACATCAAACAAATCATAACCATGACCAACAATTTGTCATTGCAAATGAAGCTGCAAAAACTGTATAGGACAGATGACAGCAAGAACTGACTTCATAAATAAGTCCTAGGGAATTGCCTGAGGCACATACAGGTTCAATGACATGCCCAGAGTTAGCATAGTTGGTAAATGATCAGATATAGAAATTGAATCTAGTTCTTCCTGACTCCACACCCAGTGAGATACCAATATATTGAAACAAGTGTAAGACTATAATTATTATAAATGGTTAAAGTAGGCCTCAGGTCCTAAAAAATGGGGAGAAATATAACATATATTTTTATTATACAAGGATTCCTCTTCATCTTTTCTTTGTTTCTTGTTCACTTAATGAGGATAATAGTAGTACCTATATCTCAGGGTTGTTTTGAGGATCAAATTAGGTAATATTTGTAAAGTGTTTAACATAGTGTTTGGCACATAGTAAGGGCTTAATAAATACTCCCTTTCTTTTTTCATTTGTTCTTGTTCATTTATTCCTTCCTTCCTTTCCCCCATATCTGGAATGTTCATTTTTCTACATAAGAAGTTTCCCAATCTCTTCCTCTACCCCTTGTCAGCATTTTCTGTCTCATTAAATTACTTTGTAATTACTTACTTACTATTCTTAGTAGAATACAAGCTTCTTGAAGACAAAAAAAAAAAATTGTTTTGGCCTTTGAATCTTCAGTGTTTTACACAAAGTAGGTCTTAATGAATATTGATTGACTTAATTGAGCTGAATAAGAAAGTAAAGGTTAGAAGTAAAGCCTAGATACTAATTAAATAGCATTGAATTAGTAGGGGGTGAAATAGAATCAGGGATGTCTGTAGAGCTTCAGAGGGTTTCATTCTGAAGCTTTCAATGGAAGCCTGATTTTCTGATTTATAGTTCAAGATGTTTTCTTTGCAATTCAATGAAACAAAGAATTAATATGCCAGTATCTGGAATATGTGATCTGTCTCATATTAATTTTTTTTAAAACATCTTAAAGTTCTTTCTTGTCTTCTAGATTATGTTCCTCTTTGAGTCTGGATGGAGAGGTGTATGTCTCACAAAGCACATGTAATTAGTCAAGGCTGAATACAGGCCCACACCTTTCTCTCTTCTCTTTTTATCCTCATATGTTATATTTATAGAGGATTCATGGAATAGTGAATAAAGTGCAAGACTTAAACCCAGAAAAACCTGGATTCAAATCTTACCTCTGACACTTACTGGTTGAGTGACCCTGGTCAAGTCATTTATCCTTGGTGGGTTTCAGACAACTCCCCAGGATTTATTTACTAAGCTGTATATTAGATTGAGCCGTGGAGGTGTTTTTCTACACCATAAAAGCACAAATCTTTTGTGCATGTTGTCATCAACCTCTATTAAGCAATAGGTAAAAAAAAGTCAATGCTGACTATTTCCATTTAATTCACTTTCTTTGTACTAGGCTTATTTTCTGGTCAAATAATTTCTGTTAAAATGCATAGTTTTTGTTTTGTTGTCTTTTCTTGCTAACTTCTTAGTAAAAGATATTTTTGCATAATGGCATCTTGTTTCCATTTCAAGAAATGGTAACCTTTTCTTTTCTAGGTATTTTGCTAAATTCTCTGTGACTCAGTTTCTTCTACCTCTTAAAGATGAATAACACTATCATGGCCCTATTAATATTGAATAGATGCTATAAAAAGTGGTCATCATACAAGAGATCTCCAAGAGATCTCCAAAGTTTGTTTGTTGTGAAGTCTCAAGCACACCTCATCCAAATCCATTACATGTGTGCGTTTGAAGAAAATTAGGGCAGATTTCATAAGTTTTACTGGTAACTAGGAACTGTACTTTTAACACTTCAAATTCTTAAATAAATTTTGTATACACTAAAGTGTAATATTTTAACATTGTCTCTTCCATTAACAATTATTCGAGAAGCACGATGAGTTCCTCGCCTCCTTTCGCCACAGTCTCCTGATTGTTACATCTCTGTGCCCTACAGAAGTCCAGTATCATTATATTGTACCCTGGTTGGCCAGAGCCCTTCATTGTATAATGCCACCCAGGCTTGCTCTTCCAACAGGCAGATAAGTATAAGAATCCTGGGAGTAATGGCACTCCCCAGACTACCTGTTCTGCTTCCAACCAGCCCTCATAGCCATCATCTGAGACAAATACTGTGGAGAAGAGGCTAACCATCCCCATCAACTGCCAATTAACCACTATTCACAGGGAAAGCAGATCTGCCTAACTGAAGGAGTGGGGCAGCCTGAGAAAGAGACAGAAGGTCATATCGTGTCAGGCAAGTCAAACCACCACCACCACTACCATAACCACCTCCCTTCAAACTTTGGTAAAGATAGCCTTTGAAATAGCAATGCTTCCAGTGAATACCCATAGCCATCATCCTGGGAGGCAACCCCTGTGGAGATTCAGTTTAGCACTTTACAAACCTTAAAGTGCTGTATAATATTGTTGTTATTATTGCGGTCGCCTTCATTGTTAGCCATTTGATGATGCCAAGAACTTTGGTGGCAAGACCTTTCTTTTCTAGATCTTTAGCAGCCATTGGTTATAGCACCAACAGTCTGGATTCAAATATCTATGTCAAACCATGTCTTTCGAAACATAATACTGCCCTCTGCTATCAGAGATACTTGATTCCTTTGACTTTTGTGACACTGCTTCCTCCCAGTTCCCCTCTTAGCTGTTTGGATGATCCTTCTCAGTCTCCTTTGCTTGGTCATCATCTGTGTTCTGCCACCTAAACATGTCCACCAAGATCCTACACTCAACCTTCTACTCCTCTCACTATGTCCACTCTTGATTATCTCATCAATTCACTTGTGTTGAGATATTTATATTTTAATAACTTATAAATCTATGCACACAGAGATATAATTTCTCTCCTGAACTTCAGATGGATTGCATCATTCCCGGGAATATTGCAGTCTCTTAAATGGGATCCATGATTACTCAGAAGAGTTTAGCCTAACTATGTAAACCGGAAAAATCAAATGAATCCAGTATTACTATTGCTTACTGATCATTTACACTTTGATGTCTTACAGGCAGCATAAGCTCAACATGTCCAAAACGGAATTCAGTATCTTCCCTCTTAAGCTTACCTGACCTCCAAACTTCCCTATTTCTGTCAGAAGTACTATCATCCTTGTAGTCACCATGGGTGTGAACCTTCATTCCTTTCTCCCTCATCTGATACATACGTTCAGTCCCCAAATGAACAAACATTTATTAGACATTTACTGTGTCCTAGGCACTACACTAAGCACTGGGATGAAAAGCTATTTGATCATACATCTACAACTCCCATTCTGTTCATCACTTTCTCTCTACACACAGTGCCACTTTTCTAGTTAAAAACTTCATCTCCACTTGCCTAGAATTTGTATTCATGTTGCCAGTCCTTCTCTCCAATCTATCTTTCACAGAACTTTCAAATGAATCCTCCTCAGATACGATTTCCTCATCATCAGGTAAGCATGCATATACTCACATGCACGCGCACATACACACAAACACACATATGCCAACACAATCACAAGTGTGGACAACTGTTTTCAAATTGTGAAATCCATGGAACAGTGTAATGATTACTGGGTTTTTTGTTGTTGTTTTTTCAAAATGATGAAAACATGAATTGGAGCTTATACCATTGAGTCATATGTTCAATCATTAGTCAAATTTTATATTTTCCAGAATTGTAAAGAATATAACAAAAAAATGTATATTTTTTAAAATGTGAGATAATCACATGACAACCATGAAGGATAATATACTCCATTAAGGTCCATTCAATGTGGAGAGAATGAATGGAAAGTCTCCACCATATGGGGCTGACCCCTTGGCATGGACTTTTGGAAGGACATGTTCATGAGTCACCCAAGATAGGCAAGTGTGGATGGGTTATGATCTGTCTTTTTGGAAGGAATTCCTCAATTAATGGAATAAATTTCAAAATAAAACGTTAGCAAAAGAACGACAGCTTTTGACTTGCTTAGAGGAGGTCTGAACCAGCTCCTTACTGGTTCTATTTTTGTTTATCATAGGAACTCCCTAGCCTTGCTCTGATACTTCTGTGTAGTCCTAAAATGGTCTCCCAGTTGTCAGATGGTCTAAAAATATAATCATATAGTTACAGATTTAGAGGTAGAAGAGACCATAGATGCCATCAGACTAAAACCTTTATTTTACAAATGAAGAAACTGTCCCAAAAAAGTTAAGTGACTTGCCCAACATCACACAGGAAGTGCCTGAAACAGGATTTTAACCCAGGTCCATATTAGGGCAATGAAAGGTAGCTCAAGTTATTTTCCAAAAATTGGGATTGCTCTGCAAATAGCTGTCAAAAATCAGGGAATTTCTAGATTCATGAGTTTTCTGATCTCATCTTAAGGTAACTCTTACATTTATATGAACCAACTGGGAACACCAAATGTTTCTCAAAATAGCCTTGGTACTTGGTCTGAGAGCTCTGGATAACATAAATGAAAAGTCAAACAAAGCCCACATTCTTGGCTCTGCTTCTCACTAGTCACTAGTTAATCAACAGTGGGCATTTTCCATCAACATGGACATGACTTCAGGATGAGGGAACTCTTCTCCTAGATCATCTGATATGTCAAAGACAGAACACAGAACAAATCCTTATATGAAGGCAATGCTAAGAGGACACAGTAATCTCTGTAAATGGATGAAATGTGAGATGAGATGAAGACCTTCTGGTAAAACTAAGGGGAGAAACGTCAATCAAGGTAATAGTCACTATTGCTAAGTACTAACATGTTAACCACTTAAAAAGTCTTCAGGGTATCAGAGCTGGCAGTAGGGGTCTGATTGTTTCTTTTGTCTAGTATTTTATGCCTTTCTAAGTAATCTTCTCAGGTAGATCTTTAAGAATTGTGGTTCAGTGAGGAAGGTGTTCAACTTGGAGTTATAGAATCTGGGTTCAAATCCACACTCTGCCACTTGTAATCTATGTGGCATTGGTAAAGTAATTTAATCTTTCTGGTCTTCAGTTTCCTTTCTTGGAAATTAAGCAGAGTTAGCACATATCATCTCTAAAGTCCCTTCCAGATCTCATCATAGCATCCTAAGAAAAGGTCAAATTGTGGCACAGTTCTGAAGTTTTATGGAACACTAGAAAAATTCATTAATATATATGCACACATACATATATTTTAAAGGATCTTTTAATAGTTTAAAAAGACAGTTTCCTATTAACACAATGGAGCAAGTTGACAGGTTTTTTTGAGTAAGAACCTACTAGTGATTCATTGTCATTTTATAATAGCTTAGTCATCAGTGAATCCTGTCCTTAAATGATGTAGGTAGGGTTGAATTAGCCTAAAGGGAAAGGAGGGATTGTGTTTACTGTACACCTCTGGGAAGGGTTGAGAAGCTTCCATTCTTCCTTTGAAAATGTCTCTTGTAGGGGGGCAGAGCCAAGATGGCAAAGAAAAGACAGGGACTCTCTTAAGCTCTCCCCAAAACCCCTCCAAACACCTATAACTAATGCCACATCACAGCCCTGGCACAGGAGAACCCACAAAAGGATGAGGTGAAATAATTTTCTATCCAAAGACAACTTAGAAGATCAACAGGAAAGGTCTATCACATTGAGTGAGAGTGGAGCATAGGCCAGCATAGGCCTCCAGCCCCAGCAAAGCAAGAACAGGCCATGGGAGCCACTGAATCAGCAGCAGCTACTGCTTCTAGAGCTCTCAGCCCACAAACCATAACAGTTTAGGACAACTGATTAAAAGGAGAATACATGGGTCTATTTGATAGTACTGGGGGCAGAACTCTGATGCTTTGTCTATACTCAGATCTGGGTCACAGTCCTGGGTGGTAGTCCCAGGGTGAGGAGGGGCATACCAGAGCTTGTGGCCACAGTGGAGCAGGAACCCTTGTCATAGTTCAAGGATAGAAAAGAGTGCTGATGGTCATTCACAGACCAGAACACGGGCCAGGAGAGTAATAAACATACCTCCCCTTAGATCATATCACCCTGAAAGAACAGAAAATTTACAAGTCCCTAGAAGTATCTCTGAAAACAGCTGAACAAAATCCCTGAAGCTTGGAATAGTGCACCCTCCACCCTAGAAGCAGAGCCCCATTTTAACAAAGAGTTAAAAGTCAAGAAATAGGCTGGGAAAACGAACAAAGCATAGAAAAAAATTCTAACCATAGAACATTACTATGGTGACAAGGAAGATCAAAACACACACTCAGAAGAAAATAACAAATCATAGTTCCTACATCCAAAGACTCCAAGAAAAATATGAATTGGTCTCAGGCCATGGAAGAGCTCAAATAGGATTTTGAAAATCAAGTAAGAGAAGTAGAGGAAAAATTAGCAAGAAAAATGAGAGTGATACAAGAAAATCATGAAAAGTGAGTCAACAGCTTGGTGAAGGAGACCCCAAAAAATACTGAAGAAAATAACACCTTAAGAGAAAGACTAGGTCAAATGGAAAAAGAGATACAAAAAGCTAATGAGGAGAAGAACACCTTAAAAAGCAGAATTGGTCAAATGGAAGGAGAGGCACAAAAATTCACTGAAGAAAAAGACTCCTTAAGATATAGAATTGGCCAAATAGAAAAGGAAGTACAAAATCTCACTGAAGAAAATAATTCCTTAAAAATTAGAACTGGTAAAATGGAAGGTAATGACTACATGAGATATCAAAAAACAATAAAACAAAATCAAAAGAATTAATAAATAGAAGATAAGGTGAAATATCTCATTGGAAAACAACTGACCTGGAAGATAGATCCAGTAAAGATAATTTGAAAATTATTGGACTACCTGAAAGCCATGATAAAAAAAAAGAGCCTAGATATCATCTTTCAAGAAATTATCAAGAAAAACTGCCCTGAAATTCTAGAACCAAAAAGTAAAGTGGAAATTGAAAGAATCTACCAATCACCTCCTGAAAGAGATCCCCAAATGAAAACTCCCAAGAATATTATAGCCAAATTCCAGAGCTCCTAGGTCAAGGAGGAAATATTGCAAATATCCAAAAAGAAACAATTCACCATATCATGGAGCCACAGTCAAGATAACACAAGATTTAGCAGCTTCTACCTAAAGGACTTAATAAGGTTAAATTCTATACATTCCTACATGGGAAGATGATATTTGTAACTCATAAAAACTTTCTCTGGGGCAGCTAGGTGGTGCAGTGAGTAGAGCACTGGCCCTGGAGTCAGGAGGACCTGAGTTCGAATCCAGCCTCAGACACTTGACACACTTTACTAGCTGTGTGACCTTGGGCAAGTCACTTAACCCGAATTACCTGGCCTTCCCCCTTCCAAAAAAAAAAAAGACTTTCTCATTGTTAGTGCAGTTAGAATATATATAGACAGAGGGCACAGATTTGGGTTGAATATGAAGGAGTGAGATCTAAAAAAATTAAATTAGTTCCGAATTTTTTTCTCCCTCCTTCCCTTCCTGCCTCCCCAAGATGACAAGCAATCTGATATAGGCTATACATGTACAATCATATTAATCATACTTCCACATTAGTCATGTTGTAAAAGAAGAATCGGAATAAAAGGGAAAAACCACAAAAAGAAAAAAAAAGAGAAAGTAGTATGTTTTGATCTGCATTCAGACTCCATAGTTCTTTCTCTGGATGTGGATGACATTTTCCATCATGAGTCCTTTGGAATTTTTTTAGGACCTTGCATTGCTGAGAAGAGCTAAGTCTGTCAAAGTAAGTCATTGCACACTGTCGCTGTTACTACATACAATGTTCTCCTGGCTGTGCTTACTTCACTCAGCATCAGTTCCTTCAAGTCCAAGGTTACATTGTTTGTGAGTGGCTAAGGCAGGATCTGGACTCAGATTTTCTTGGCTCCAAGTCTAGCATTCTTATCCACTGTGTCACCTGGCTGCTTGTCTGAAAGAAATTTCTTGGTATGAAGTTTTTAAGAAGTATAAATGATAGAAAAATTTAAGAGTTTAAAAAGCCGGACAACAGAAAGCTAGCTGCAATACAGTAATTACAGTGACCATTCTCCAAAGCAAAGTATCCTATGTATCATTATTTCCAACTATAAATCTTATTTCTATTTGGATATTCGCTATTGTGTAGCTAGATATTCATTCTTAGGCTCTCAAATTTATCAATCTAATATCCAGATGTCAATATTTCTAATAACAATGAAAATCAATGTAAAGGCATTTGATCACTACATTCATAGCTGAGGGAGATAGGGTATCCACCTAGAAGAGAGAGATGAATGGATAGATAGATAGATAGATAGATAGATAGATAGATAGATAAATAGATAAATTATGTTAACTCTATACTTTACTCCTTAGAGACAGCAACTCCCTAATAACTGAATGGCTGAAGTGCCAATATACTAGCCCTTTGACACTTTAAGGAAATAGTATTTCTGGTCTTAGTTGCCTGACGTGATTCCCATGAACAAAAATGTAGGTGTACGGGGGAGTCATTTACTAATTAATATTGTAGAGAGAACCACAAAGATTGAAGAATGGCGGTGTAGTAGAAAGAGCACAAGATTTGGAGCCAGAGGACTCGGGTATCATTTGGACTCTATGTTCTCTGAGATCCCTTCCAATTCTCAAATTCCATGATTCTACAACTCAAGTTCAAATGGCAGTTCAGGCACTTACTGCCTATAGGACCTTGAGTAAATTACTTAATCTGTAAAATTAGGAGGTAGAACTAGATGGCTTCTTATCTCTTATCCAGCTCTAAATCAATGATATGATAAACTAGAAACAAACAAGTCAGCATCATTATGCACTATGATTTTGTTTTTATCTCTTGTTAATTTATTTTAAACTTAAATACACAATAAGGAAAGAAAAAGAAACATTGTGAACTTAAATATTAAAACAAATACAAAATAAGAAAAGAAAAAAAGCATTGCCATGTACAATAACATAACATAAAAGAGGATTCAAAATATATAGCAATAAATTTCCATTTCAAGAAAGCCTGTAATATATGTTGCCTGTCAATGCCCCAATATTGTAGCCTGTCTCCTTGTTTCAACAATCTGGCTAGCAGCTGTTGTGGGGGTGAAAGACCAACAAAAGCCCCAAAACAAGAACTCTGCCAGCATGCCACAAAAGCCCAGGTTCTTTTGATCTGCTTTTCTGAGGAAAGCAATGTTAAGGGGGTTGACAAGCTTTCTTTAATTTAGCATACAAATACCATTCACTTAGTTCAAGGGAAAAAGCCAGCACCCTGAACTTCAGAGCAAAATACAAACAAATTGCAGACATTGACAGAGTCTGATTCAAATCCCAATACGTAGTTATCAGAGTTTAACAAAGTCCCAGCATCCGGGTTTACGAGCTAGAGGGTTCCACAGAGTCTCCACGCCACCAAGAGTGAGAGCCCTGTGCAAATGACTCTGTCTTCTCTTCTTACACTATTTCAAATGTCATCAAACATCATCTGAATGACCAGAACTCAGGCTCCTACAGTTGGCTCTTGAGTTAACACTTTAGTACCCTGGGAGCTTCACACCCACATAGGCTTAGCACCTAATAGGGGTTTGGGCCTGGGGCTTAGCTCCTAGTAAGACTCAATAAAATACACTGAATTAGTCAAAGGAAACAAAAGTCAAATTCTTCAAGGGCACTTGGTTGTACTGAGTGCTAAGAGCCCATTTTGCATACTAACACACTCCTCCCAAGTGTTAGTGGGGTAGGGAGAGGAAAGGAGAGGTTATCTCCCAGAGGCCCTGCTCTGGGCTCCTGGGAAACCACTCCCATTCCTGCTACTTGCCTGTTCTACCTCAGGCCTCTGGGGCTCCACAGAACCATAGCCACCACAAGTACAAAGAGCAACCCAATAACTGGGACACATCCAACCACTATCTCAGTACTCCAAAATTCCATACTTTTCCTTTTAATCTGCAGAACCTGCCAACACTATGCCATTTTGTAACAACAATGTTGCTAGCAGCTACTGTGGCTGTGTAAGACCAACAACAACCAGCACACAGAAGGGCTGCTAACACAGATTTTTTGGTCTGTTTTTCTAAGGAAAGCAACTTTAAGAGGTTAACAATCTCAGTTTAATTAAACATGCATATATCATTCACTTAGTTCAGGGGGAAAAGATCAACTCCTTGAACTTCAAGGCAAATACAAACAGAAATTACAAACATCAACAGACAGACCATGTCTGATTCAAATCACAATTCATAGTGCCAGAGAAACACCAATATCTGTCTGGGTTATCAAAGCTGGAGGGGTTATTTCAACAGCTTGCCCAGAGTCTGGTCACCTATACTCCTTCAACGAGTGTACCCCCAAAACCAAATGCCAACCTCAGATCTTATATACCTGTCTCAGGGCCCTGAGGGCTGGAGGCTCACCATCTGGGATGTGGGAAAGTCCTTGAATCACCAGGACCATATCATATACAATTCAATAACTCTGGATTGTCTTAGTGCTGAGAAACACTCCAAGGTGAAAGATCCCACTTTACCTGCCCCATCCAAAGAAAGAACAGTGAAAAGTCCCATTTTGCTTGCCATTACAACTGTGCTTCGAACAAAAAAAAAAAATCACTGTTTCTAAGAGAGAGAAGCAAGAAGGCAATGTATTCCAAGGAAGGAACTGGACAAAGGAAAAGAGATGGGAAATAGTATGTCACAAATGAAAAACAAAAAGGTCAGTTTTATTGGACTAAAAAAGTGCCTACAGGGGACTAACATACAATAAACCTGGCAAGGCTCTCTGAAGCGAGGTTGCAAAGTGCATCTAACGCCAAGGAGAAGAGTCTGCATTTTATCCTAGTGTTGATAAATATGTAATGAGGAAAGACAGCTTTAAAAAAAAAAAAGGAAAAGAAGTTTGGTTATGAAAAGAAAGA
Organism: Phalanger gymnotis; assembly: GCA_028646595.1. Classification (NCBI taxonomy): domain Eukaryota; kingdom Metazoa; phylum Chordata; class Mammalia; order Diprotodontia; family Phalangeridae; genus Phalanger; species Phalanger gymnotis. The sequence goes on from CM053626.1 coordinate 271,922,439, forward strand.
GAGATTAGGGTTATAGCTTGAGCAGATAGTAGGATTAAATGGAGATTCTTTTAACAATCAGAGAGACAGGCATGTTCATAGGGAATAAATCAGTGAATAGGAAGAAATTAAAGATGGTGGAAGGGAAGCATGATTGTAATAACCATTTTCTTCAAGAAACTGGAAGAGGTATGAACAAATGTAGATATAGGAGAATAGAAGGGACACTATTAGAAACTTGAGTAAAACGTTTAAGCTAGGATTATTTTTCGTTATAACCACATTTATTTTGATATGTCTATTAACTGTTTAATAATATATTCTTGAATATGTCATACTGGCCTAAAGTTTATAGACTGTATTCTCCTCTATAGTTTAAAAATTAAGGCAGTTATCATCCTTCTCCAGTCCTGCAATCCCTCTTTAATTCTTCATGACCTTTCAGTGATCGCTGACAGTGGCTCAGCCATCACATCCAACAATTTTTTTTCAGGCTTTAAGATTTAATTTGTCTGGTCCAGAAAAAGTTCAAAGTTCTTACAAGAAAATACTTTAAGGCTCATATTGTCTCTTAAGAATAATAACCTGCCTGGTTTAATATTACCTTAGAATGAACTTATCTTGGCTGGTAATCTGGAAACATCAGGAGGAAATGAAGAGTGGAAACTAGGTTAACTGTCCCAAGGGAAAATTAAGGAAGTTATTAAAAGGGAAGACTGCCTTAGTTTTAAAACTTTGTGTTGTTGCCTGCAATCTCCAGCTTGTTGTTGTTCAATCATTTTTTTTAGTTGTGTCTACCACTTTGTAACTCCTTTTGGAGTTTTTCTGGCAAAGATAGTGGAGGGGTTTGCCATTTCCTTCTCCAGCTCATTCTACATGTGAAGAAACTGAGGCAAATATGGCTAAGTGACTTGTCCAGGATTACACAGCTAGCAAGCATCTGAGGTTAGACTTGAACTCAGGAAGATGAGCCTTCTTGACTCCAGGCCAGGTAGTCTATCCACTGCATCAGGTAGCTACTACATGCAATCTGCAGCATGAGATCACAAACAGGAAATTAGGCAAGACAAAATCAATAGTTTGTTTGGTACATAACCACAAACCCTGTCTACTTAAAAACAAAACCAATTGCTTCAATATTTTATCATCAATTCATAGTGAAAAAATATTAAAAGATAGCAATGCTAATTACACAATCTACTTGAAAAACTAATTTTTATACATATTTTCAACAACTGATTCTTTTAGCATTATTAATCAGTTAACAATCATTTATTATTAACACTTTGTTAGGTGATAGCAATACAAAGCTGAAACAGTCTATGTGCCCTTAAGGCACTAGATGAAGAAAACAACATGTATATCTATATCTATATCTATTACTATATATTGAGAGAGACAGAGAGAGGGAGAGAGAAGAGAGGATGGGGAGAAAAGCAGTTCTAAGATCCGGGTAGCACATGAAAGTCAGAAGGTCAGAGGTCAAACTTAATTTTATCTTTAAAGTAATTTTTGATTTTATGATTATAGTTATAGATCCTAGATCTAATGCTGGAAGAGACTTCAAAGATCATCTAGTCCAATTCCTTCATTTTAAAAATTATTAAAATGACAATCATAGAAAGTAAGTGGCTTGCCCAAATAAGTGTCAGACTTTGTGCCTGGGTCTATGAAAAGTCATTTTTACCTGCTCATATGCCCAGGATGGCAGAGGGGATTCTTCAAATGGGCTCTTTATCTATGAGCTCATAATATTTGAGGAAAATGAGAACAGAGAGTCCCATAAGCCATATGAATCCAAGGCTAATGACGAACAAGAGATTGCTAAGGAATTTAACAGTGTCTAAAGGAATATTAGCTGGGAGTGGCGGTGCATGAGTATGTTAAGGATTAGTATTCTCTACTCTTAACTCATATCTGCTACCTTGTTAAGATTCTTGGTTTCTTGTCCTATTGAGACAGCAGTAATTACTCTATATCTGAAATATAATTCCTCTTTGGGGAGGGAGAGAGTTTGAAGGTGAAGACTGAAGAAAATGTCTAGTCCTCCATCTTTTTGGTCATGTGACCTGGAGTCTTTCTAATGCTATAGCTCATATACCTCATAAGCCACCAGGGAGCCTCCCCTATTGATTATCATTGATATTAATTAGTCAACCATACTTAATTCATTTTAGAAATATGTATTTACAAAGGTGGTAGGGCAGGAACAATTGGCACAAATGTTTCTCTCAAACATTTGTGACACACTCTTCCGAAAGATTTCAGTGAAAAGTGGGCATGAATTTCAAGGACAAATGTAGTAAAGAACTAACTCATGGCTTCTAGTAGTCCTTTCCCCCTTTTACAGAGCCTTGAATCTGTATCTGGTCTGTCTTTAGCTCCTGATGCAGACACTTTATTAGCTATTCTAGCAATGTTGCTAAAATGCCAATTAGCAGGTGGGAAGCCCCAAATCTTCTGGACCCTCAAAGCTCATTTTCATCCTCCAAATAATATGTGTATGGGGTAGAGTGGAGAGGATAAAAGTCTAGGCTATACATGAGTCATTTTCCTCTCCCACTAAGAAATTTCTTCTCAGGGATTTGCCTGGAATGCTCTCCTCTGGATCACCATTTGCTCCAAAATTCTTAATTCAGAATTGGCTTAACATTTTATAAATGATTCACAAGGAATAGCCAGGTTTCCTCAGCCAATCTGAATGAACTTCCTATATAATATCACTATTTGATCAAACATTTTTGATGAATTGATGGAGATGTATTCCCACCTGTTTAGCATAGCAAGGCAAAACAGTGTAATCCCTTACTTTAAGTGGGATGAGATGACTTTATTGATGTACTCTATAGATCTCCAATCTTACAAAATATGTTTCCTCTTCCTTCAGTGTAAAACCCAGGTGTTATGATGTGACATTTGCTTCTCTTTGGCTATTTGGAAGATGCTTTCAAAATACCACAGCTCATCTAAACCCAACAGGTGACAGCGATAGAGGCACGTTAACAGGATTATGGATGTCTGGGTTGAAATCTTATGAGGCTGTCTTTGTGCAACATTTTGATGTAATACTAAACTCGAAAATTAAATAATGGTCAAGGAGTTTTTTTATGTCAATTACTTCGCATTTCATAAGCCCTTACCAGTTTACAACGCACTTAAGTCATTCAACCACTTCCTTAGTAGTATGACTATATACTTCCTTTACAGTAACTTTATATCCAGAAAGAGGTGTCATTTATCATGTGGCCATCAGTGTTATTATTTACTGTTTCATGACACGTAATTTCATAGCCATGACATAAAAACAAGCCAAAGGACAAAATCACATTAGAAAAAGATAATGGTGAAAAGATAACATTCCACTCAATCACATTAACTACCATCTGACTTTTTCAAGTCCCAGATCTGCTTGACTTTAGGCAAAGAGCTCTGTCTGTGCCACCTACTGCCTCTACGCGAAAACCCTCACCCTCATGCAAGCTGCTTTTGGGAGGCACCAGAAAGCCTCGACTCAACTTTCATTTATCTTTGAGGGATGATACAACTGTATCTTCTATGGTATCAATAAAAGGAAAATAGTAGATTGATGCCTGATGACTTAATTCTTGCTCTTTCTTCAAAGTGCTCATTTGTAAAGAGGAAATAATAGCACCTACCTCACAAAGTTTCTGTGACAATAAAATTTTATGTATATATATATATGTATATGTACATATATATATGGTGCTTTATAAACTTTTAATGACCATATAAATGCTAACAATTATATTACCTTTATTTACTTTGTAGATTATTTATTTTTACTTGTGCTTCTTCTGTTTCCTCCCAGTAGAATATAAACTTCTTGTGGGTAGACATTCTTTATTGTTGTGTTCTCAGTTCCACATATAGTACCTGACACCTAGTAAGTACTTAGTAAATGTTTGTTATATGAATGAATTAATAAAATTGCTATGATTGAATCATCCCCAGGGATACTGCGGAGCCTTCTAAATGGAATCTATAGTTTTTAATCTGTAATCCTTTTCAAAGAATCTGTGGAAAGACACTGACAAGAATTCTGCAGAGGGAGTAGGCAAGGATGGGTTGTGACCCACATCATTGCCGAGAGTGTCTACATCAAGAGATCATGACTCCACTGAAGCATTGAAATGTAAGACTTTATTTGGCAGAATGCACATTATATTAAAGACCTATAACTACTACATCTTCGAAGATTAGTTATCGTGAGATAACAAAACACAGCTCTACAAAAGCAGTCCACATTCAGGGATGTGTCCAGAAGAATAATACAAATAACTCACATTTATGTACAACCTTGTAAGAAAAACTCATCTGTTTAGCGATTCACATATGTGTGTATGTGTATATGCATATGTGCATGTGTATGTATAAGTATATTGTATATATGTGTAGGTATGTATTGTATAAATATTGTAAATGCATATATATTTGCATTTATACATATTTGTGTGCATATGTACATGTTCACATAAAGTATATGTAAATATGTGTGTATGTACTATGTTCCAGGTATTATATTTGGTGCTAAGGATACAAATACATGTAATGGAACAATCTTTGTTCACAAGAAGTACAGACACATATATTTTTGTGGTTGTTGTTCATTCATTTCAATTGTGTCTAACTCTTTGTGACCCCTTTTGAGGTTTTCTTGGCAAAGATGTTGGAGTAGTTTGCCATTTCCTTCTCCAGCTCATTTTACAGATGAGGAAACTGAGGCAAACAGAGTTAAATGACTTGTCCGGGGTCACACAACTAGTAACTGTATGAGGCCAGATTTGAACTCAAGAAGATGAGACTTCCTGATTTCAGGTCTGGCATTCTATCCACTGTGCCACCTAGCTGCTCCACATATACACATGCATACACATATACATATATGTATATGCATGCACATACATATATGTATACATATATGTATGCATATATATTTGATTGTGTATGTCTATTTGTATATATGTATATGTGTGTGTATACATATATATATATACACACACACACACACATATACACATATAGATTGAGGGTAACTGAGGGGTCTCAAACCAGTCAGTGAGTTAGCGGAGTGTCCATCCCAAGCATATGAAGACCTCCTCCAGCAGAATGGACAGATGAGAACAATTTGTTCCAGTGGCCATGGAGGTGGCTGAAGTAGATGCTATGGAGCATTTAGAGCTTGGTTAAACATCAAAGATGCCATAGTCCTCTACTGCATCCCATGCCAAAAAAAAAAAAAAAACAGAGTAGGCACAGACTATCAGACATGGCACAGAGTCCTTGGGAGGAATGGAGTTGGAAACAACAATAGCGACCTACTACAGAAGACTTGCATGTCTCATGACCGCATCACTAATACTGTCTTCCATTTACCTAAATGAAATAAAACTTCATGGATGCACTCTGGCAGCAAACATTGGCATTTAATAGACTATGTCATTGTTAGAAGAGACAGACAGGATTTGAGAGTGATGAAGGCAATGTGTGGCACAGACTGCTAAAGTGATCATAGACTTATCCTCTCTGAGTTAAACATTCACATTCAAGAAAAGCATTGGCCCCAGGGCAAGATGACTGCCAGAAGAGTTAATGTCAACAGATAAGAGGCTTTTCTGAGCATGAACAGTTTGTTGCTAACTTGGAGGGAAAGCTGAGCCAACACACAGTTGGCAACAATGGAGTAGAAAAGGAGTGGCCAGCTTTCACAGACTTGGTGTGCAGCACTGCATTTACTCATCTGTGTCAGAACACTGGCAAACATTAAAAATGGTTTAACGAAAATGATGGGGAAATTCAGAAGCTGCTAAATGAAAAATTAGAACTCCACAGGGTTTACCAGCAAGAGAGTTTGTCTGTCTCTAAGAAGGCAGCATTTAACTCCACCAAAAGGAAAGTGCAAGTGAAGTTTAGAGAGATGCAGGATTCTTGGCTCAGTAAGAAGGCAGATGAAATTCAGTTTTATGCAGATAGTAACAATCCAAAGCATTTGTATGATGCCCTGAAGGCTATCTATGGACCAAAAACCTTTGGTGCATCTCAATTACTCACTGCTGATGGAGTTGCATTAATTAGTGATAAAGACCTGATCCTGGAGAGATGGGCTGAACACTTCCATAGTGTTCTCAACAGACCTTCATCAATCAATGCTGATTGACTGTATGCCTCAGGTTGAAGTTAATCTCTTGAATACCATTTGGCTCCTCTCATGTGGCAAAAAACCTGGTGTTAATTCTATGCCAGCTGTGATTTATAGGGCAGGGGGTCCACTGCTCAAACAAAAAATTTTCTGGGTTATATGGCAGGAAAAGATTATCCTTAGGATGTTCTAGAATGCCTCAATTATCCATCTCTATGAAAGAAAGACAAATGGGTTATCCTATGACAATCGCAGAGTAATCTTTCTCTTAGTCATTGCCAGCATAATTCTTGCCAGAGTCCTCCTTAATAAGCTGATTCTTCACCTGAAAGATGGTCATTTACCTGAGAACCAGTGTGGCTTCAGAAAAGGCCAAGAAATGATCAATATGGTGTTTGCTACTTAAGTCCAGGAGAAATGCCAAGAGCAGAACAGAGGTCGGTATACAATACTCATTGATCTGACCAAGACCTTTGATACTGTCAATCACGAGGGCTTGTGGAAAATTCTGGCAAAATTTGGATACCCAGAGAAGTTCGTCAGCCTCGTATATCAATTTCATGATGGCCTGCTTGCCCAGGTTCTGGATAATGCTCAATGCTCTAGCATCTTTCTACTCTCCAAAGCAGAAAAGCAAGACTGCATGCTTGCCGCCAAGCTTTTTAGCATGATGTTTTCCATTGGATGCCTTCAACAAGTTAAAAAATGGCATCAAGGTCAGCTATCCCAATGAAAGTACATTATTTAACTTGAAAAAGCTACAAAAATAATTGAAAAAATATCAGTTGCTCATGGGTAGGCCAAGCTAATATAATAAAAATGACAATTCTACCTAAACTAATTTACTAAGTGCCATATCAAACTACCAAAAAATTATTTTATAGAGCTAGAAAAAAATAATAAAATTCAGCTGGAAGAACAAAAGGTCAAGAATATAAAGGGGATTAATGGAAAAAATGCAAAGAAAGATGGCCTACCCATGTGAGATCTAAACCTATATTACGAAGTGGCAATCATCAGAACTATTTGGTACTGGCTAAGAAACAGAGTGGTTGATCAGCGGAATAGATTAGGTATACAAGACACAGTTGTCAATGACTATAGTAATCTACTGTTTTGATAAGCCCAAAGACTCTAGCTTTTTGGATAAAAACTCACTAGTTGACAAAAACTGCTGGGAAAACTAGAAAATAGCATGGCAGAAACTAGGCATAGACCAACATCTTACACCATATATCAAGATAAGGTCAAAATGGTACATGGTTTAGACATAATGGGTGATACCATAAGCAAATTAGGAGAGCAAGAAATAGTTTATCTATCAGATCTATGGAGAATGGAAGAATTTATGACCAAACAAAAGATAGAGAACATTATGAAATGCAAAGTGAATAGTTTTGATTATATTAAAGTGAAAAGGTTTGCACAAACAAAGCCAATGCAATCAAGATTAGAAGGGAAGCAGAAAGATGGGAAACAATTTTCACAACCAATGGCTCTGATAAAGGCCTGATTTCTAAAATATAGAGAGAATTGAGTCAGATTTATAAGAATACAAGTCATTTCCCAATTGATAAATGGTCAAAGATATGAACAGGCAGTTTTCAGAAGAAAAAAATCAAAGCTGTCTATAGCCATACGAAAAAAGTTCTAAATCACTATAGATTAAAAAAATGCAAATTAAAGCAGGTACTATATAAGATTTGCTAATATGACACACCAAAGAAATGATAAATGTTGGAGAAGATGTGGGGAAATTGGAACATTAATTCATTGTTGGTGGAGTTGTGAGCTGATCCAACTGTTCTGGAGAGCAATTTGGAACTATTCCCAAAGGACAACCCAACTGTTCATATCCTATGATCTAGCAATAGCACTACTAAGACTATATCCCAAAAAGATCATAAAAGTGGAAAAGGACTAACATGTACAAAAATATTTATAGCAGCTCTTTTTGTGGTGGCAAAGAATTGGAAATCGAGGGGATGCCCATCAGTCAGGGAATGGCTAAATAAATTGTCGTATATGAATGTAATGGAATGCTATTGTGCTATAAGAAATGATGAGCAGGCAGATTTCAGAAAAACCTGCAAAGACTTGAATGAACTGATACTGAGTGAAGTGAGCAGAACCAGGAGAACAATGTACACAGTAACAGCAACATTGTGAGATGATCAACTTTGATAGATTTGGCTCTTCTCAGCCGTACAATGATCTAAGACAATTCCAAAAGACCCATGATGGAAAATGTTATCCACATCCAGAGAAAGAATTACAGGGTCTAAATGTAAATCAAACCATACTATTTTCACTTTTTTGTTTTTTCTTTTTTGTGGTTTTCCACTTTTGTTCTGATTCTTCTTTCACAACCTGACTAATGTGAAAATACCTTTAATATGATTGAAAGTATATAACCTATATCAGATTGGTTGCCATCTTGGAGAGGAGGAAGAAGAGAAAGAAAGGATAAAAAAATTTGGAATGCAAAATCTTATAAAAGTGAATGTTGAAAACTATCTTTACAGTTAATTAGAAAAAATAAAAAGACTATTACATGGGGAAAGAAGAAAAGGAAGAAAAGAAAAGGTTCTAAGTCAAGACTAAAGTAGAGGGAAAGTTGGTGCATGATTTTTCATTCTCGGGTAGTTATGCACTCAATGCAGCTTCTGAGCCAGACATATGAGTATGGACTGATTCTATGCTCCTTGTGCTAATCTGGTCTAAAGATTAGCATCAAGAAAACAGAGATTCTACACTAGACAGCACTATACCATCCATATGTGGAATCATCAGTTACAGAAAATGGAAAAATTTTGGGCTGACCACCTTGTTTGAATGTCAAAAGTACATTCGCCTAAAGGACTATTTTACAAAGAATTCACACAAAGCAAGTGCTCATCTGGAGGTCAGAAGAAATGGTACAAGATCACTCTCAAAGTCTCACTGAAGAACTTGGAAATCAATTATGAGACATGGGAGACACTGGTACAGGACCATTCAGCATGGCATGCCCATATCAAAGAAGATGCTGTATTCTATGAGCAGAGCAGAATTGCAGTGGCTCAAATGAAATGTGAGAAGAGCAAATTTAGTGACATCTCCATTCCAAATGTTCATATGGACCATTTGTACCAGACCTGTGGTAGAGCCTTTTGAGCTATTGGTCTGATTGACCACAATTGGACACACTGTACCTTGACCCCAACATAGTGACATTATTTTGGTCCTCTTCAAGAATGAAGGACAACAACAAACCAACATATATCTATACATATACCTACACATAACAAATGCCCCATTGACTCTGATTCTACGGTTTTTCCTACAAGGTATTGTCCCTTTGCAGGAGAGAGTAAAAACCAGAATAGTACATTAATACTTGAAGATTATTTAGATCCTTTGGGAAAGTTGAGTTGACTGGAAAAAGGATAGCTATCTTGGCCATTTAGGGACTCTGGTTTCAGTACTTTGTTGTCTCTTTCAGGTTAAATAAAGCCTGTCCTTTATTTGATGTTTTTTTTAGCTTGAGTCCTTGAATCGGAGATGAGGGTCTCTTACCGGTTTGGTGAAGACCTAGACACAAGCCAAATTCTGACTTCCCAGGGGAGTACATGAACCAAAGAGATATTTGTGTGATATGCTCCCAAGACTAAACTAGTCCATGCAACTCAGGAGCTTTGGTTCTGACCTATAAGCAGGTGTATGCTGGAGCCAGTTCTAATAAAAAATTTTCAGTGTATATTCCAGAACATATATACCCCAGATATTAGTAATCACTACAAATTAGGGCTTGGTATATTGTTTTGCTCATTGTTTGGATTTGGGAAAATGTTAATAATGCAGGTTAAACTTAAAAGTATGTATGCATTTTAAAAAAAGAAACCCAAAGGATTTAGAGTTGGAAGAAACTTGATCAACGTTTTTCATCACAACAATAAGATTATACCTCAGCCAGTCCTTCAAATATATTTCATATTTTGAAAGTTCATTTAAAAAATAACCACAAAAATATTTATACAGCTGTGACTCTTAGCTGGCTCTATTTTGATCAATCAGAGATAGCGCGATATAATTAAAAGAGCTTTGATTTTGGAGTCAGTACAACCAAGTTCAAATCTTTCTTCTGTTATTTACTACCTATAAGACCTTGAAGAAACCACTCACCCTCTATGGGACTCAGTTTCCTCATCTGTAAAATAGGAAAGTTGGATTAACTTATTTCTGAGTTACCGTCTAGCTCTAAATCCTATATGGAGGTATAATTATAAAATAATGAAACAAATTTCCTTCTGTGGTTTATAGAGAAAGAAAATCTGTATGATTGCCCCCTCTAAAAGGCATCTAAGTGGTCATCCAGTCTGTTTGGAGACCTCCAATGAGGAAGTACCCATATCTTCCAAGATAGTCCATTCTACTAATAGATAACATACATAAGTATATAGGTGTATATATACATATATATATATCACATACACACACACATATATAATATATACACATATGTATGCATATATCTTTGTTGCCTCCCTAATTAAAATGTAAGCTCCTTGAGAATGGAGATCATTTCATTCATTGTATTAGCATTTCCAGAACGTAGCACAGTGCCTGAAGAATTATTGTTGTGTCATTTTAGTCATGTCTGACTCTGTGAACCCATTTGGGAATTTCTTGGCAAAGATACTGCAGTAGTTTTCCATTTCCTTCTCCAGCTCATTTTACAGATGAGGAAACTGAGGCAAACAGGTTTAAGTGATGTGTCCAGAATCACACAACTGGTTAAGTAGCTGAAGCCAGATCTGAACTCATGAGGATGAGTCTTCCTGACTTCAGACCCAGCCCTCTATCCACTTCAAGGCCTAGCTGCTGCCTACAACATAATAGGTATTCAATGAATACAATTTAAAGAGAAACACCAGAAACAAACTCAGAGTTAGACTGAAGTATGATAAACTGTTTAGTATCTGCATTCATTCCAAGTCAAAAATAGGCACAAGCTCTGGTATTAATGAAATCTTCCAATGTGGTTAAACTGGACAACATTGAGTTTGCACTATGTACATTACAGGGTTGGCTCACTAGGGCCTTTATTTCTCCCTTCCCATATCTTCTAACATCAACACATAGGTAATTTTATGAACTGACCAGTAAGTAGAATGATCTTTATAGAGTTTCAAGAGACTAGATAGGCCTCAAGGGTCAGCCTGGACATGCAATAACCTCAGAGCATTACTGGAGATATACTAACCAAAACACTTCAAGGCCTCTTTTACTGACAGTACCAGAATGTAGACAAATTCTATTGACTTATGCTTTGTATTCATGTATAAGTTCAAGATAACTTTCTATGGTCATTTTCCACATCCAGTAAAATCTTTCCGGGGATTTCCGTATACAATAAACACTCCCTCTTGTAGAGTTGTTTGAGAGCCATAATGAGATGCAATAGATTATAGTAGAAAGAACATTTGGTTTGGCATCAGAAGATCTGAATTTGAATACCAAGTCTGCTACTTTTTGCCTGCACAACACTGAACAAGTCATTTAACTTCTCCTTTAATTTTCTTATATGTAAAACGAATGAGTTGGTCTAGGGTTCCCTCTAGCTTTAAATCCCAAGATCCCATGAAATGGAAAGAGAACTCACTGGACCTAACATCAGAAAACAAATACAAAATTCTACAGTTAGGAGAGACCTCAAAGGCCAGCAAGCATAATCCATATGTGAAAAAGTCTTAGTCTCCCTGCCACATGACAGCCCTTTAAATATTTGAAGACAGCTATCATGTCCTCCCAGAATTATTTCTTCTCCAAGCTAAATATTCCCATTTCCTTCTACTTAACCTCAAATGATATGATTGGAATCCCTTTGCTATTTGAGTTACCCTCTTTTATCTGGTCTTTAACTTATCAATATCTTTCTTTAAATGTAGTGCTGAAAACTGAACTTAGTATTCCAGATGCAGTCTTCCTAGGGTTCATCAGGCTTATGGCTAGATGTTAAATCTCACAATCCAATCAAAGACTGCATGAACTTTCTTGGCTTCTATATGACATTGTTTACTTTTAATGACTTTACAATCTACAGAATGTTTTATATTTTTTTCAGATGAATTGCTGTTGGCTACCCTTTTACCATCCTGTATTTGTGAAATTATTATCTTTTAGACCACGTGTGAGACTTTCTACATCTATTGCAGATGGCCTTGAAATAGTAGCCTGCTCTTTTGCATAGAACTGTCCTCACTGGTGGAGACTGAATACTCCATGCTCTGAGCCTCTGAGAGTAGTAGAGGTGTCAAGAGCTTGAAAAGAGAGATCTTAGTCTTCTGGCTTCCATAATTGAGAGAGAATAAATAACATAGCTCAAGATTTTCTTCAGGGAAAATTCCCTGAAGGGAGAGAAAGACTGTGGGAAGCTAAAACCTCAATCTTGTTCCTATCTCCAGTTTATTACACTAAAAATGTTGCGGAATTTCCCTTTGGGTGAGATCTGGGACTCTGGTGTTGAGCCAATGACTAGGCTTCTCTGAGAATATTTCTTCACCAGAGAATTTAATTATAACCCTTGTCTGACTAGGTTATTGTGAGGGTCAAATGAGGTCATGGATGAGAACTACACAAGAGGCACAAAGACAGTGCTGTTGTATTCAAAAGAAATAGAGATTATCTCTAATTTAAAAGATCAGGCCTACAAGCTTGCATGGGATAGACAAAGCCAAGAAAGAAAGAATCTTCTGGTTGATTAATCAGTATGATCCAGGTCACAGGAAAAGCAACAGGAACAGTTTAATTGAGCGTAGAATTGTTGTTGAGTCTTTTCAGGCCTATCCAGTACTTCATGACCCCATTTGGGGTTTTCTTGGCTAAGATACTAGAGTGGTTTGCCATTTCCTTCTCCAGCTTGTTTTATAAATGAGGAAACTGAGGCAAATAGGGTTAAAGGATTTGCTCAAGGTGGCACAGCTAATAAGTGTCTGAGGCCAGATTTGAACTCTGCAGGATGTCTTCCTGACTTCAGGTGCGACGCTCTATCCACTACATCACTAGCTGCCCTAGCAAAGCAAGTAGTATAGTTTAATTAGAGCATAGGATTACAAAAGGATGTAATCAGGAATACACCTAGAAAGAGGTAGCTAGCTGGCATAGTTGATAGAGCATTGGGCCTGGAATCAGAAGGATCAGAATTCAAACATGACCTCAGACATTTACTACATAACCGTGGTCAAGTCACTTAACCCCTGCCCGCATAAAACTGGAGAAGGAAATGGCAAACCATTCCAGTATCTTTGCCAAAAAAAACCAAAAAAACCATGAACAGCTGGTCCCTAGGGTAAAAAAGGGTCAGACATGACTGAACAACTGAACAACAACAATGACAACAAGCCTAGAAAGTTAGATTGGGTCCAAATCACAGAAGATTTGAATGATAGATTAAGAAATTAAATTTCATATTAGAGACAAGGAGGGATAGATACTGAAGGATGTTTAACCAGCAAGTATGACCTTATCAGAGTTGTATTTTAAGGAAATTCATCTATTGGCTGCAAGGAAGACAGACCAGAGGGGAGGGACCCTGAGGGTGAGAAAGCAAACTCTTGCAACAGTCTAGGTGACAGATGACAGCCTGAACTGAAGTAGCAGTAGTGGGAATAGAAATGGAAATGGAAATAAAAGACAGATTAAGAGTTATTCTGGAGGTAAAATCAACAGGATTTGACAACTGGATAGGACAGGAGAACAATGAGTCAAAGCTGAGAGTGTTTTTGATCCTGGGTATCAAGGAGACTTGTGATGCTATGAGTAAGAACATAACCTAAAACAATAAACAGGTTTTGTGGGGAAGATGCTCGTCCACCTATCAGCTAGATGATGGAAGTGTGGATAGAACACTGGACCTGGAGAAGATCAGAGTTCCAATCTAACCTCACACACTTATTAGCTGTGTAACCTGGGGCAAGTCACTTAACCTCTCGCTCTATTTCCTTGTATGTAAAATGGAGATAATAACGGCACCTTACCTCCTAGGGTTAGTGAGGATCAAATGAGATAATATTTGTAAAATGCTTTGCAAACCTTAAAGCCCTATATAAATGCTGGATATCATTAAGTAGCTACTTTTACACACATTGAGTTTGAAGGTCCATCTACAGCCAAGTGCTCATGACCTAAGGACATTTGGAAATGTTTATGTGGGACTAGAGAAGAGGTTGTAGCTGGGAGAGGCAGCATTTCAAATCATAATACATCAGGATTTCAGCTTATACAAAGAAATCTTCCAGAGGCGCCATTCTTAGGCCCTTTTCCCTTTTCAAGAATAGCCCCTTATGGTGAATAGTTTAAAAGTCCAGAAACTGTTTGGCTATGGAAAGCTTATTGTCCATGGACAAAGGAAATGGAAATTTGTCTAGGATTCCAACATGCAAATAAAATGTAGGGCAATAAAACATGTTTTATACTCACACTTCCTGTAGTGTGTTCAGACCCTTCCTTATAACTTCTACCATTACAAGAAACCACCCAAATGGATTCTGACTTGCAACACTTTCACACAAGCGGATGCCATCATCTTTTCTTTCATGAAGCCCGTAGTCATCACCCACAACTCTCATTATTCCTTCTGGCATTGAATGACATCAGAAAATGACTTCACACAACTCCTTGAACTTCCTATATCGTGGTGGAGCCAAAATCCTCTGGAATTAGGGGAAAACCCCATATTACTTGTTTGTGTATATGTGTGGGTGGGTAGGCAGTTTGGTATCCTCTTTTAAATTTGTCAATTTAATTTCTGGATCAGTACTAAGAGACTGTAATGATTTTTCACTCAGCTTTGTGGTTGTAATGTCAGGATGCAAGTCAGGATTACGGAAGGATTTCCTAATCAGATAAATGGAAGTATGGGCTTGAGTTGGGTCCACTTCAAATTTAGTCAGGGTATCATAAACAATAACACTACTACTGAGAAAAAGATGAAGAAATCATATATAACTCTATGCGGAGATGGCAATGTTTTATTCAACTTTGTTTTTAAAACTTTGGAGATTAGAAGGGATTAGCCAATTCAAGAAGTTAAAAGATCTAGTTTCGGTGGTGGGGTGGGGGATAAAGCTGAAGAAAGAAGGAAGGAAACACTGAGAGTTCCTAGGCTAGTTAAAGAACAATCTTCAGTCATTCAGCTCTATGACCTAGTTGCCATAAAAGAATGGCAATTGCATAGTGGGTAGTACAGGGTAATGTGTAGTACAGGGCCTGGAGTTAGGAAGATGAGTTCAAATGTGACCTTGAACAGTTACTACCTATGAGACCCTGGGCAAATCACTTAACCTCTGTCCACTTAAGTCATAAGAGCACCTTCCCCACAGCATTGTGAAGATCAAATGAAATAATACAGTACTTAGCAGAGTGCCTAGCACGTAGTAGGTACCATATAAATACATATTACCCCAGAGAAAGAACTGATGGAGTCTGAATGCATATAGAAGCATACTATTTTCATTTTTTTCATGTTTTTTTTTCTTTTTGTTCTGTTTCTTCTTTCACAACATGATTGCACATCTATAGCCTTTATCAAATTTCTTACTGCTTTAGGAAGGGGAGAAGGAGGAGAGGGAGAGAGAAAATTTAGAACTTAAAATTTTATTAAAAATGAATGTTAAAAATTGTCTTTACATGTAATTAGAAAAAAATACTATTTAAAAGAAAAAAATTTAAAAAATAAATGCATATTACCTTTTCTTCCCTGCCCTTCCCGTGCTGTATAAAATGGGGTTAGAAAAGAGTTGATCAGTCAAGGGAAGAAAGTTTACTGGAGTGGTATGCTCTAGGTCTATGGTTACCAGAGTAAGGTCTTCTGCCTGAAACAAAACCATCACAGGTGAACCATCCTGATCATAATTTTTTTCACCCTTTTTTTTCCTGCCTAAGTAGCATCAGTTGGGATTTGGAACAGCCAAGTTTGACTATGCTTATACAGGGCATCCCCAAGAATCTTGGTACAGTTTTAAGTTACTAATATTAAAGACTTTGGAAACACCCTGTTTAATGCAAGGATTCTATGTTTCTTCCTCCCTCCATCTATTAAGAACAATCAAGAACGTAACAGCTTCTCCACTTTTAGCAGAGAGAGAGAGAACTTCCAGCTCAAAGTGCTCCCTCCTTACTATAACATGCCTCCTTGCTAGGTTTACAATCAGTTTCTCAAGCTCCGTGTCGATTTCCTCCTAGTCAGGTGGTCTGCCTTTTAGTCCCATCCTTTCAGTCATTCAAGGTTACCACCTTGGTGTCCTCCTTGACTCCTCACACTGACTCAACCTGTATGCAATTGTCAGAACTTATCATTTCTTACTCCACATCTGTCTGGTATATACCATTCTCTTCATTGACTCAGCCACCTTCCTAGCTTAGACCTGCATCATATCTTAGCCTGGACTGTTTCAATAGGCTCCTGGTTCATCTCTTTGACTCAAGACTGTCTCTAGTCCAATTCATCCCCTACATAGCCATCAAAGTGATTTTTTCTAGGCTATGGATCTGAAGAGGTCATCCTCTCTCCTGCTTCACACATACATATTCAATAAATTCCAATGGATCCCTACTGCCTCTATGATCAAATATAAATGTCACTGTTTAGCATTTAAAGTTCTTCACATCTGGTCCCATCCCACCACCCTAACCATATTCCACATTACCCCTTTTCACATACTCTATGATCCAGGCACATCTAACTTCTTGTAATCTTCACACGTGAGTGATGCCGCATTTCCCATCCCTGTACTGTGGCCATGACTGAAACCGTATGTGTTCTCTCCTCCATTAGAATGTGAGTTTCCTGAGAGCAAGGACTGTCATACTTCTCTATTTGTAGCCCCAGCACTTTAACCACTCACACTGTCATTCATGAAGATGTAGGAAAGGACATTGAGGAGGAATGGTCAGACAGTTAAGAAGAGAGCCAAAAGGAAACTGTCAAAAAAATTCGGAGAGGAGAAAGTATATAAGAAAAATGGTCAATAACGTCAATTGCTGCTGAGAAGTAAAGAGTGAGGATTGAGGAAAGGGCAGAGATTTGGTAAATACAAAGAGAGTGGTTGAATTATGAGACTGAAAGTCGGATTGCAGAGGGGTTTAGAAGAGATTGAAAGGAGAGGAAGTAGAAGCACAAAGTGTAGTTTTTTTCAAGGAGTTTAGCTGAGAGTGGGGAGAGAGATAAAAGATGATAACTAACTGAGATAGTAGGATCTAATGAGAGCTTTTTAAAAAAAGTTTGGGGGATATAGTCATATTTGCAGTTATCAGGGAAAGTAAGGGACTATAACAACAATGTTGCTAGCAGCTACTGTGGCTGTCTGAGACCAACAACAAAAGCACACAGAAACGGCTGCCAACACAAGTCCTTTGATCTGTTTTTCTGAGGAAAGCAACTTTAAGGGGTTAACAATCTAAGTTTAATTAAACATACATATATCATTCACTTAGTTCAGGGGGAAAAGATCAGCCCCCTGAATTTCAGGGCAAATACAAGCAGAAATTATAAATCACATACATTATAAATAGAGCAAATAACACAAGCCAGTCTATCCATATTAATATATAGTTACCAGAGAAGCACCATCATCTGTCTGGATTTATCGAAGCTGGGCAGGGAGCCTTTTTCAATGGTTTGCCCAGAGTCTTGCCACTCTTTCAGTGAGTGTACCCCCAAAACAAAATGCCAACCTAAGATCTTATATATCTGTCTCAGGGCCCTGGGGCACTTGATTACCTCAGTGCTAAGAAGCACTCAAACAAAGAATAGTGAAAAGTCCCATTTTGCTGGCCATTGCATTTGAAAGGCAAGACTCATCAAAGGTACTTGATTATCTCAGCATTCCAAAAGAGAAGACAACAAAAAAGTCCTGCCCTGATTACCATTACAGGGACCAAGTTATAGAGATAAAGAGGGGATCATAGTGAAGACAGTAATATGGAGAATATAGGAAAGGATGATTGAAGGGGACATATAGAAGGTTTGGCTTTGGGAAGAAGGGCCACAGAGACAGGAGTATAGGAGGAAAAAGTAGAAGCTGTTAGGGGGATATAATTTGAAAATGAGAGATAAGGGTAATTCTTTTTTGCCTATGAACACGTAATAGTTCAAACATGTTCAAAATTTTACCTAAGGGGAGAGAGAGAGAGAGAGTGACACAGAGAGAGAGAGAGAGAGAGAGAGAGAGAGAGAGAGAGAGAGAGAGAGAGAGAGAGAAAGAGAGAGAGAGAGAGAGACAGAGAGAGAGACAGAGAGAGGCAGAGGCATTAATGTTGCAGGTATGTAGCGAGCCTGAGGCTCAGAATCTTAGCCTTTAACATCACTAACGTAGCATTTTATATAGCTTCCTTTTGTTGTTTAATACCTTGATGGCTTAAAAGTAAAGTCATCATTTCATCAGTTTAACAAATATTTTCCAGATTTTCTCCTCCATGACATTTGGGTAAATGATGTGTCACCAATTATGCAACAGAACTTCCTGGTTTGGATGTACTGTAACGGAAGCATAGGGAAAGAGATAAATGTCCAAGGGGTCTTAGTGAGCCAAAATAGCTCACTGACTGGAAAATAAGATCCAGAAGAGATTTCTGTCACAAGGACGGAAGATCAGATATGTGCTTCTTGGCCCCAGGGGAGCAGTACAGTGGAGGAAAGTTACAAAGTAGCAAACCTACAGTCAGAAATGAAAATTTCCACATAAAGCCCAGTAAGAAGGATGCTCTGGGCAAAGAACAAATGTTATCCTGGGACTATTCAGAGGAGGAGCTGATAATGAAAATATGGAAGTTGAAGACCTATTGTCAAAGATGAAATGCTTTAGAGTGCCCTTCTCTCTTGGGCTGAGATAACACTATTGTCATTTGCTTGTTCGTCATTGGTATTGGTGACATATTGAATTGAATTGAATTTGTGGAATTAAGCAATGGTCATGACATAAAGTGAGTTGCTGGACTCATCACATGAAGAGGTTGGGGTCCTTAGGACACTGAAACTGTGTATCAGTTTTAAGAATGTTTTGACATGCTTAAATGCATTTCTTTCTGGTTTTTTTAAGTAATGTAAAATATGTAATAATTCAGCTATATTTCAATACCTCAAACATCTCTGATTTTATCAATTCTGATACTCCCTACACCAACCACAGATTATAAATCCCAATGTACCCAAGTACAAAGTCTTCCAAGTGGAAGGGGGAGAGAAAGGGGAGAGAATAAACATTTATATAACACCCTCTATGTGCCAGGCACCTAGCTAAGCAGTTTTTTATAAACATCATCTCATCTTATCCTGTCAACAACTATAGGAAACGGGTGCTATTATTCTCCCCATTTTACTAATGAAGAAACTGAAGCAGACAGAGGTTAAGTGATTTTCCCAGGGTCCCACGAGTAGTAAGTATCTGAGACCAGACCTAGCGCTTTAACCGCTGCAACACCACCCAACTCATGGCTATTCTGCTTTGTCTAAAAGAATTCATTATGCCTCAGTGACTCATCTGTAAAATGATCTAGAGAAGGAAATGGCAAACCCTTCCAGCATCTTTGCCAAGAAAACCCCAATTGGGGTCATAAAGAGTCAGACACGACTGAAAAATGTCAACTTTTAAAAGATGAAGACACAGATGATGTGTTTACCAAACCTGTACAACACACCAAAGCAGGGGGGCATGGAGTTGAGTAATTAACATGCTGAATGACAAACTAAAGATGCTGAAAGATCTCTAAGAGACCAGATAAGATGGAAAAGTAAGAGGAGCCCAGCGTCCCATCAGTTTTCCCTAGAAATTTAGAAGACACACCAGAATGAATCCCAGTTAGGAAATCCAAGGTTTTTTTTTTTTTTTTAAATTACTTTTTACAGCCCAGGTCCACATACAGTGATAGAGAGCTCTGCGTATATCGGGGTGGTGTCTAACCAGGAGGGTACTGTGTGAAGTATGCCGAAGAAGGGACTAAAGGAAGGTCTGTAGTTGTGCACTAAGGCAAAGAAAGGTTCTACATCCAACAGAGACCAAGAGCTTGGTGCTATGCAGGGAGCAGAAATAGGTGCCAACCAGCAGCTCTGTCACTCACAATCCAGAGCTGGGTCACAGAGTCAGGGCAAACAGAGACAGAGGAGGGAACCTGCACCTAGGGATGGCAGCTCAGAGCTTGAGGCTGTGTACTGGGCAAGGAGTAGGAAGAGAAGAGAGGAACAGCTATATTTCAGACTCTGCGAGTGATGTGGGGTCTCCCTATTCAGACTGAAGTCATCAGGAAAGAAGTAGCATAGGGATGGGATATGATTTTCTAGTGTCTGAATAAATGTTATACTTCTGCCTTCTTTATGGAGAGTCTCTCATACCTTGTGATATAGAACTACATTATTGTTGATGTTGTGTTTATTGCCTTCCTGTTACAGGAGCCCAGCCCAAAGGGTAGCCTACAGGCAGCTGGGCCTGGAGTCAGGAAGACTCATCTCTCTGAGTTCAAACCTGGGCTCAGACACTTACTAGATGTGTGATCTTGGGCAAGTCACTTAACTCTGTTTGCCTCAGTTTTCTCATCCATAAAATAAGCTGGAGACCAAAATGGCAAATGACTCCAGTATCTTCGCCAAAAAAAACCAAAACAGCCCAAATGGGTCATGAAAAGTCAGACATGACTGAAAATGGCTGAACAACAGAGCAATACTCCCTCTTCCTTTAAAAAAAATCCCTTCAGAGACAGACCAGAGAACAGATTTGATGTTTTCTGAAGGTTAGAGACTAGAGGGTTAGAGCTGTCTATGAGCATCTACTCTCCCATAAAAGCATATGATGGTGACTTGTGGCAGAAGCACATGGCAGAGGTAAACATATGTTTGCATGTGACCTGAAAGGATAGTGCATGCACAATATTAAGAAGGGCAGGTTTTAAATTCCCTCGCACAAGTTATCCCAGAATCTGGTCTTCTGAATAGAGAAGGGAAATTTTCTGGGCAGAACTAGCTTTGAGGGTTGCCTTGTGACTAACCCCAAACTCAAGAGTTCCTCAGTTTGAAAGTTTAGTGATCTGACCTTCTAGGGAGTTTGGCAACATTCTACAGAAGAAGAAAAAAAAAGTTTCAATGGTGTTGGAGGGTTCAAATCCTCCACTTACCCAAACTATCTGACCCTCGGGTTCCTTAACATTAAAATGAGAGGTTTGAACTAAATGACCTTTCATGTAAATCTGTGGCTCTATGGTACTATGATCTTATCAATGCAGAGAAAATGATTCCCTAATGCAATGTACCCTGAATGGAGCAGAGGACAAGATGGGGACAATTCACCAAACAAAGAAACTCACCTTTTGGAGGGTCAGCCATAAGACTGAGTCCGGTTGACGTGAGCCCAAAGTCTTTGTGAGCTTGTTAACCCGCGGAACAGGAAGGATGATGGCACTCTTGATAGAAACTGGGAAGTTTCAGAGAAGAGAGAGTTTGGGGATAGCTATGCGATCTCAAGTATAAAGTATAGTAAAGTCTGGTTTGCAAAAGTTCCTAATTCATAAAACTAGTTAGTTATTGTAAATCTGATACTTTCAAATCAAATACCAAGATTGTCATTATGACCCTCTGGAATATTTTAGCTTTCTCTATTAAGTTCTAGTAATTTAACCATCAACTGTTAAAGCTGATTATGGGAGTAAAAATTATCCCCAATACATTATGTTCTGATGTCTCCACTTCTCTGATAGAGCAACATCTATCCTTGTGCCTACTGGCAAATACCAATACAAATGTATCAGACCAGTTTGAAAAGTGAACTGAGATCTTTTTCTCCTCTGTGCTATGACAAGTTATTTAATTGTTCTTGACTCCCCTAACTTTTCCCACCACCCACCATGCTACCCCGGAGGCCCTCTATACCCTGGTCCTGGCTTCCAGCAGCTGTTTGCATAGTGGACAGTGTGTGTCTGGAACCAGGAAGATCTGAGTTCAAATCTAGCCTCAGACACTTACTAGCTATGAGACCTAGGGCAAGTTACCTGTCTGCCTCAGTTTCTTCAACTGTAAAATGGGGATAATAATGGTACCTACCTCATAGGGTGGTTTTGAGAAAACAAATGAGGAAATAATTATACAGCATTTAGCACAGTCCCTGGCTATAATAGGCACTTAATAAATCCTTCTTCCCTTTCCCCTTTCTCTTTCCCCCTTCTAGACTTCAGAAGCATGCCTCTGCCACTCTTTCATCCTAGAATTCCCCTCAGCATCTGAGGCCTCCTCACCCTGGTACACCCAACCAACCCAGTAGCCCTCTTAACTTGGACCATCCCTCTGAAAGGCTAGCCTATTTATTCCATTTTTGAGGTTATCATGGGACCTCCATTTTGTGAAGTAACCAACCTTCATTTCCTAGACCCTCTCCATTCCTGGCTTCTGGACTTCAAAACCACAATCCCACCAAGTCCCTTCATCTTCCCCTCTGCCCCTCCCCCCAGCTTTTCAGCTCCCTTTTGTGTGTGATCCTCGAGGGCAGGAACTGTCTTTCTTTTTGCTTGTATTTGCATTACCGTTACTTAGCACAGTGCCTGGCACATAGTAGATGTTAATACATGTTTATTGACTGACTGACAAAATGTCCAGAATGAAATTCATCATTATCCCCCAAAACCCTCCTCTCTTCTTAACTTTTCTATTACTATTAAGGTTACCTCCTCCCAATCACCTATGTTCACAAATTAGGTGTTATTCCCCCTAGGTCACACCCCTCCATATGCTATCGGTTGTCAAGTTCTATCATTTTCTTTACTCTCCCTTCTCTCCTCTGACAGTGCCACTACCCTGGTACAGGCCCTCATCACCTCACACCTAGACTACTGCAATATCCTTTTGGTCATATGAGTATTTTAATGCCTCCTTTACAGATGTGAAAACTGACTCTAAAAAGTTAAATAACTTCCAAAGATATGAAATGTCTCGGGTGGGATTCAAACCCAGATTTCCTGTGCCTTGTCTATTACGTCATACTGCCTATGATCAGTTTGAAATTCAGAGGAAGAAGAGTACTTTATAAAAATGCATATTCTTATAGCATTAGCATTACCTTGTTAAAAAC
>CM053626.1:271946161-271977021 GCA_028646595.1 Phalanger gymnotis
TCTTGCCCTACAAGAAAGGAAGGGATAGGGGGATGGGAGGGGAATGGGGGTATGGAGGGGAGGGCAGACTGGGGAACAGGGCAACCAGAGTGTACGCCATCTTGGAGTGGGGGGGTGGAAATGGGGAGAAAATCTGTAATTCAAACGCATGTGAAAATCAATGCTGAAAACTAAACATATTAAAAATAAATTAAAAAAAAAAAGAAAACACAATATAGGTAGAAAAGTAGTCAAAGCATTTCCAAAAGAGCCTTGATGGAAAATGCTATCCATATGCAGAGAAAGAAATGATGGAGTCTGAATGCAGACCAAGGCATACTATTTTTACTTTCTTTTTTTTTCATGTTTCTTTTTCCTTTTGTTCTGCTTCCTCTTTCACAACATGACTAATGCAGAAATATGTTAAACATGACTGCACATGTATAACCTATATCAGATTGCTTGCCATCTTGGGGGGAGGAAAAGGAGGGAGAAAGAAAAATTTGGAACTCAAAATCTTAACAAAAAATGAATGTTGAAAAAAAAAAGGTGTCTGTCAAAGGATATAAAAAGGTGACTTTCAGTTGAAGGAATGCAACCAATTGAAGCAGGAATTTTTAAAAAGCTCTCAGGTTCTATCTTACAACCAGATTGACAAGGAGGGCAAGAGAAAAAAAGGCCATTGTTGGAGGGACTGCGAGAAGAAAGGCAGAGGGGTAGACTTCCAGTGGGGCTCAGAATTAGTCCAAACCTTCTGCAAAACAATTTGGAACTATACCCCAGAAATCACGAAACTATTCATAACCAGTAAGTCTATTATATGAAGCTTATACTTCAAAAAGTCAAAGATGGAGGGAAAATACTCATACATAGAAAAGCATTTCCAGCTTTGCTCTGTTGCTGCAGAGAGCTAGAAACTAGAACCAGAAACAAAGCCTGTGGCCAGCAACGGAGGAAGAGTTGAACACAATGTGTTATGAGATGATGAATATGACAGATTCAAAGAAGTCTCAAAGATTTGAATTTTGGTCCCTATTTTTTCCATTTGTAACTAAGCCCATTAGAGGTGGTAACATAATGAATTGCTAGCTGGCCTCAGAGTTGGGAAGACCTAAATTCAAATCCTACCTGCGTTATCACAAGCAAGTCGGCACTGCAGGCTCCTTTTCTAGGACTCTAAGTTACAGTTGGATGGACTGCATATGTCTCAGGAGGAGGGGTGTCCACTGTGGGAAGCCCTTTCACACTAGTAGAATCACTTGTTAGAGCACACTTAGCAGTTGGACACAATTTCAAATGAATCATGTGTGTACTGTCCAATAAATTCATCTTAAGGCATTTCTCCCTAAGAAAAAAAACCCAGAGAAGAAACTCTTATCCTCATATCTAGCATAATTCTTCAGAACCCAACACAGTGCCATGCATAATAAATACTTAATAAATATTTTTGGCTTAAACTAAACACAATCACCATAAAGACATTTTCAGTATTATTGTTTTGCATTACTCTTTCTTTTAATAAAAATTTCTCATATCTTCTGAATTTTTATGATTTTCCTTATTGAGTAGGGTTGAAGGTGCTTAACAGCTTAATAAAAAATTGGTGCTTTGTATTACACACTGCACTCCACAAAGAATTAACAACATGTAGTTATTTTTAAACTGTTGTGTTATGTATAAAAAGTGCTTAAAATAAAAAAAACATAATACTTTTAAGAGGTCTCCTTGGAGAAACAGGCTGAGTTAGCAAGCTAAATTGCAAAGTGCTGACTGCACTGATTTATCTTCATCTTCACAGGTGGGAGGAGAAAGACTGAAGAGCAAGAGGCTAGAAAGGCAAGCAAACCACACAATAAATTCAGCATGGGTGGAAATGGGAATGCATGCTAAGAAGCCCCCTGAGCTTGATCTGATTAGACAGAGTCTAGTCATTGGGCCAGAGGAGAGGAGGCATGTTGAGGGGATAACTTCTGGAGATAGAGACTTCTGGAACTAAAAAGCTGATTAGCCACTAAGTACTCCCAGGCTTAATTATGGAGCCAAAAAAAGGCTGTTTCTGATGAAAGGACAAGCTTTGACATGTAGTTATCAGAAGAAGAAAGGCTAAAAATTTTCAAATGCCAAAGTTCTAAGTCACAGCAAACCTATTTCCTGTCGTTTTCTGAAAGTGTTTACTAGACTGGTACATCTCAGAAATGCTAGAATAGTTCAGGGTTTTAAGGGGGTATTTGATGAAGTGCTTCATGATATCCTTGTGACTGCTGTCTGATTGTAAATCATGGAATAACACACTCTGAAAAGCAGCAGAATTACAAGTAACCCAAATGGTGATGGAAAGCTGCATAGTGGAGCTTTTTTAAGTACGCTATAACCTTATCAGTGATGATGTACAATCCTGAAGTTTTACAAAAAACATTCTTGAGAACATCTAGGGCAGAAAACATGTGGCTACGTAATGAGACTAAGAGACAACAGATGGACAGCTGGAGGGCTGCGATTTTATCTCCAAAAAAAATAAAGTTTGGACCCCAGGTTAAGAAGAACTGCATCATTTGGATAATAGAAACAAGATCTCAAATGATTTGGAAAAACTGGCTTAATGAGTCAAAATTTAACAAGACATAGATGTGTGCTAAATCCTACGGTTAGGTTTAAATGGTAAATTATAAAAATACAGGATATGATGTGTGAAAAAGAGATAAGGCATTTAATTGGATGAAAATTCCAAATGACTCAACATCAAGGCATGGATGGGTTTCATCCTGGACTATATTCATAGAAGAATCAGATCCAAAAAGAAGAAGGGTAACTGATCTATTGTACCATCTTCTGTACTAGTCTAACTACGTCTGGCAAATTTTGTTCACTGAGAGAAATTATGGGACCTTCAATATCCATTCTATCTTTTTCCCTCCACTCATATGATGGCTAGCCTGGCTCAGACTTGATCACTTCTCACCTAAATTTAAACTATGGCAACAGCCTCCTCTTTAGACTCCTACTTTCCGGTCAGTCTCTCTCTCTCTCAGATCTATACTCTACAGGTGCCAAAATAATCTTCCTAAAACATGTCAGACCACATCAGCTTGCTGCTCAAGAGTCAGTGACCTCCTATATCCTCTAGGATAGAAAACAAACTGCTGATCCTATCCCCATTTGCAGTTAAACTGGCCTACTTGCTGTTCCTTGAACTCTAGCTTCCTTTCCTGCCTTTGTGTCTTTGCTCAGGCTGTACTCCATGCCTAGAATATTCTCCCTCTTTCTCTCTGGCTCTAAAAATCCTAGCTTCTGTTAAGGCCAGTTGATATACCATGCCCTCTGGAAAGCCTATAGGTTTTAGTACCCTCTATATCCTTTTCCTCAAATTATCTATATACTCATATGTTTATATGTTATATATACCCAAGAAAATGTAAAATCCCCAAAGACTGTCCTGGATGGCTCTCATCATGTGGGGCCATATTTTTAACTGCTGTGACCTATATCACATTGGGTCTTATTGGTGCATAAAGTTCTACCCATGAAGGATCAAGCCAATACTATTTTGGTTATTTTTAAATGTTATTTAACTATAACTTAATAATAAGTTTTAATTTTTAATAATTTTATTATCTTACTCTCATATTTTAAAATTATTTTGACATCATTATTATTTCTTCGATATACATTTTTAATTATATATATTTCCTATTTAATTTTTGGAGAAAGCGCAGACTATGCCAAACTGTTTATTATAACTGAAGATCTTCGATCTGAAAGTAAAACTGTTTCCATGCCTAACTCCGTACAAGTTCAGCCCCCATTTTGAGAGAATCCTTTCTCTCAAAAGAAGTCTTTGAAGCAACAGCCTAAGTAGAAAAAACTTTTGTATTAAATGTAATTTTCTGTAATACTTTTTAATTGCATACTCAAGGTAACCGTTTCCTTTGACATATGGCTGCCTGTAGCCTCCTAAGTCTGCCTATCAGAAGTTCAACAGATTTTATTTTTGTTTTCCCTTCTTATAACATTGCTTAACCCGTGTTATTAACTATCATCCTTAACTTATAAGAACCAGTCTATCCTTGCTCTCCAGGCACCTACCAAAGGTCAAAGATCAATAATAGGTGTGGAAAAGACTATCCAGGAGCCAGGCACACATACCCTGGCCAATTAACATTCAGAAAAGACTATTCTGTACCAGATGCCTGACAAATTAGTGCCCCGAAGTCTTCAAGAACACTTGAAGAGCAGGATGCCTCACTAGTAAGGACGAACAGCAGCCACCCTGCTTTTTCTTTATATAAAGAGGAGTAATCTAGACTAAGATTGCCTTGCAGCTACATTTCATGTAACTTTCCCATAGATAAGATTCTCATAGCAGAATGATTGTAACAATAGAAATGGGAAGAATAGTAACTTAAAAAAAGAGCCTAAATGCTGAATAATTATAATAACCCTTTCTGGAGACCAGAACTTGGCCTTGGAGAAGATCTGAGAAAATATACTCTCCTTCCTTCTCTACAAAGATTAGGGGCTATGGGTGTGGAATATACAATACACTATCAGATTTGATGTGTTGGTTATGGGGTTCTAGTTTTATGCCATCAAGGCCAATCCCTTCATTTTACAGATGTCAGGACCAGCTTTTTGCTAGGCCCTGGCTGATAGAAGTCATTCCATATCTGAACGCCGATTAACCTGCCTGTGTAGAAGGAAGTTCCTATGTACCCCATAACTGGTTTGCTCAGCTATATTTAGATAAGGAATGCAAAACTGTCCTAATTACAATTAGTGTAGCAAAGTTCATCTAGCCCATATATGCAAAGTTAGCCAACTTTCCTAATCACAATGCTTTCTGCTCAAGAGAAGTGGAAGGAATCGCAGTCCAATCCACCCACTCAATGGCTGTCTCTAAGGTCTCCTCATTTAATCCCTATGAACCTGCTCAGCAACATCAATCATATATAGCGGCAGAGACCCAGAAATCTGGGCTCTCATTTGGAGTACATATACCACTGTGTGCCCACATCATCACTTGTGCCCATGGGTCTATTGCTTGCTTCAGGTCATGCCTCTTATACATGCCTGAAGCAGTATTTGAAACCAAGACTTCCTGATTCCAAGTCCAACACTATTCACTACACCGTACAACCTCTCTATTAATGCAGACAATATATTATTATAATAATATATAACAAATATATTATAAATTATATTAATTATTATGTTATATATAACATATAATCTATATTATACATTATTATATTATAATATATAATAAATAATAACAATATAATATTTAGTGAAGCTTTTGGACATAGTAGGCACTAAATTCGTATTTACTGAATCCATGGATCAATGTATTAAATGAACAAACATCTCCCTAGCTTCCTTTCAGCTCCACATTGTCAGCTTATCTTGACCTACAGTATTACGTTGAATTGAATTGAGCTTATGATCAATTAAAATCCTCAGACTTTTTCATGTGCTGTCAAGTCAATTCTCTCCTGTAATAGGAAAGTTCTCGTTAACAGTCATAGGGATAAACCACTTGGTTAATGAAAAAAAAAATCTTAGGTACATTGTCAATAATGATAGTGACAATATAGTTTTCCTTTATAGAATAATGGATTATCTAGGCTTAGGACCCATGCTTCTTTCTGTTATCATTTTGTACATCATTTCTTTATTCATAGAATCACAGAGTTGGATGGCACCTGAGATGCCATTTATTCCAACCCATATCTGAACAAGAATTTTCTTTTCAGATTGGTAAGCAGCATCTTCCTATGGCCCAAGAACAGAATGACTTCAGACTTAAAATATATTTTTAAAAACACTTTGTTTTAGCAAAAGAAATTGAGTTAAAAATTATCCAGTTAAGGAAAAAGTCTTACTGTTGAACCAAAATGGAAATAGGTAGCAACTTCTATCTTTCTTGTAATTAAGCAGCCTTTGTTTGAAGACCTCTAGTGAAAGAAAACTCACTAATTCCTAAGGCAGTCCATTCCATGATGCTAAGTGGGACATTCCATTGAAAACCTGTTGCCATATAAATGATTCCATCTAATTACGTTATCACAGAATCCATACCACTCCATTTTCTCCACCAATATAAGATACCTTATTGAAGGCTTAGATAAGATCTAGGTAAATTACATTTTTAGCATTCTTTTCATTTACCTGTTTAGCAACTGTGTTAAAAAAGGAAATAAGGTGAAGAAGCTTATCCTATATGTTGAAATCCCCACTAACTAGAAGTTTCGGGAATTTCCAATCCTGCTCTGAACCTTTCCCATAAAGCTAAAAATTTCATATGAAACATTTAATTATGAAGTAAGTATTGTTAAAGAGAATTAAATCTACAATACATTTCATCATGTATTAAGTCATATTACAGAGCATGCTGATACAAAGCCAGTATCATCGTAGAAAAATTAGAATCAACTTCCTCTTTTTGGAGAGAAGGTGAGGCCTTTTGCCAGGAAAGCAAGACCAAATAACTATAGACACCATTTTGTCATTGTTTTAAAGTCATGATACTGAAAGGGACTTAGTGGTTTCCAAATGTAATTTGTGAGTCAACAGCCATAAAAATAAAATCTTAGTGACCCTGACAGCTTCCCCTCCCAGGTGCTTTCTAATGCATTATTTACAGAAAGGAACTGTGGAGCTGCCCTGGCACTATAATTATGAGAAACACAAAACAGAGATATCTGAAGGCTAAAAGGTTGGGAAATCCCAAGAGTTTTCCACATGATAGAAAAATCCCAAGAAGGAAAAAGGAGTCATAAAACAAGTATAAGCACTGCCCATATAGCCAGGGCAGTGTTAGAGAAGCCATAAAAAACTAAGGAATTGTGCTGAAGAGGTATATCTTATACCAGTAACAATGAAAAGGAGACTTTTTTCTGAAGGTGTTGCTTAGGTACCCAGATTTGAAAGATGTAATAACAGTGAATTCATTTCAAAAGTAAAACATTTGACCTCCAGTGGAATTGAATGTGAGTGCCTTCATTAAATGGACTTTGAAGTGCATCCAGCAATACTTACATTAACACCAATCATATCTTTAGTTTGTACAAACTTTTCACTAGGGTGCACGGTTATGAAAGGTAAAAGAAAATATTTTGTATTTTATTCTTTTTTGATGAATGCATATAATATCCTGTGGAGAGACAGCTGGAAGAGGGTGGGGACTGCTTTAGCCAAGCTTTAAATTAAACTTCCTCTGAAGCTGGCAGCTTCTCACAGCTGAATCCTTTTTCATCTTAAGGAACAGCAGTTTACTGTTGGCTTTCCAGTGCTCATCTCTAGCTAACAGGAGTGTTAACTAATCTTGGGTTCATCAGCTAATGAATTCCAACTCTTGGCTACCACACTAGAGTCCTAGCTGTGCCAATCAAATTAGAAATTGCATGGATTCTGCTGGATTTTTGGAGTGAGAAAATACAGATACGAATCCTGGGTCTGTCATTTACTACCTGTATGATCTTGGATTTAAGCCCTCTGGGGCCTTTGCAGCCTCACCTGTAAGATGAAGAGATTGGACCAGGTGATATCTGAGATGCCTTCCAATTCTATATCTAGACCCCTACATTTAAAAAGCTTGCATGATGTTGAAGGCTGGAATGTCATAAGCAGAGCAGGGAAAGGAAAGAAGGATGGCTGGCCTGGGCCCATCCCCAGAATGAAGATCCTGGAAGGAACTCACTATTGAGAAAAGGGGCCAACGTGGTGTAGCGATGTTATAGAGTGAGAAGGTGTTTCAATAATCTGGCTAGCAGCTGTTGTGGGGGTAAAAGACCAACACAAGCCCAACAGCAAGAACACTACCAGCACGCTGCAAAAGCCCAGGTTCTTTTGATCTGCTTAACTAAGGAAAGCAATGTTAAGGGGTTGACAAGCTTACTTTAATTCGCCCTACAAATATCATTCACTTAGTTCAGGGGAAAAGACCAGCACCCTGAACTTCAGAGCAAAATACAAACAAATTACAAACATCAACAGACAGACCCAACACAATTCATACTTACCAACATCTAGGTTCAGCCTGGGAGCTCAGAACAAAGGCTGGCCCAGAGTCACACGTGCCAATTGGTCAAGTCCTCCCAAAGAGAAATTAATTAATTCTCTCTCTCTCTCTCTCTCTCTCTCTCTCTCTCTCTCTCTCTCTCTTTCTCTGTATGTGTGTGTATGTATGTGCATGTGTGTGTTGTGTGTATGCATGCATATATACACACATATGTGTATCTATATATATATGAATGTGCCTCCCCATCTGAATAACTCATCAACTATGGTGGTAGGGGAGGATATATAAGGGGAAAAGAAAGATATGACTACTTTTTAAAAAATTTTTTTTGTTGCAGGTTCAAAAATGAAAGAAAACATTAATGTGAAAAATTAGGAAGGAATGTTTGGAAAAGTCACATAAATCTTAGAGACATGTTCAAAAACCCAAACAAATCTCAGAGCCGGAAGAGATTGTATATGACATGACTTGCCCATGGTTACACAGCTAATAAAAAACAAAGCCAGAATTTGAACCCCAGCTTTGTTAGTCCAAGATTGGTGTTCCTCCACTACACAAACCACCTCCAGTTGTCTGAGCTTTGTTGGATTTTTTCTTTGTCAAGACCTGTATTTTCATTAGTGTGGGGAATTACCAGTCTGGAGACTCCATCCACTGATGAAGATCTCCAGCTTCTTTATAACTTGGTCTCAAGAATTACCTGGGGCACTGATAGGTAAAGTCATATGCCCATGATCATGTGATAAGTATGTGTCTCAGAAGTAAGAGTTGAACCCAGGACTTCCTAATTCTATCCACTATGCCACAATGACTCTCCTACTGCTACTTAAATTTTTAAATCTTTTAAATGTCATAGGCTCTAATTCTCAAATTTGCAGCTTCTCATAGTCAAATCCAATTTGTTCTTAGCCAACTTTGTAGTTCAGTGATGCAAAACAAAAAGGTACACAAAGAATAGGTTAATGCTTGAATATAATTCTTTAAAAATTCAAGCTGTCTGATTTACAAACATCCCTTCCTTATGGTTTCCCCACCTGCAGACTCTTCTCCCAGGTTGATACCAGTTACAAGAATCCCCCTCCCCAACCATACTGCTACCAAATACTAGGAATTTATCTCTTCCTTCCCCTCAATGTTATTAACCCCTTCCTGCCCCCCCAAAAAAAGTTGTTCTAACCAGATCTATCTTTATGGCAAGTGGGATGGGTAATGTCAAACTAGAAAGGATAGAGAATGACTACTCCGACATTTTGATTAATCTGAGACAACATTAATGTATTTCCTCCAACAGTATGATTCTCAACTCACCCAAACCTTCTCATCCTATAATACTTTTATTTGTGTCCTCTCATAAATCTTCCAACATGATCCAAGGGCTTGCAACATGATGGTGGCCCCCTCTAGATATAACATCATATGGGCACTTGTCTATTTATTGAACAAACTCCATTATATCTATCTTAAAAACATTTATATACAAATATATATATATTATATATATCTGTCTCTTTATTTATGAATGAGACATCACTTTGAGTATACTCTAGCCCATGTCCTCTAGTCATAAATTTCTAAGAACTGAGTAACTTAAACTTTTCATTCCTGTAGTTCTCACCCTTCCCCCTACCACAGTCCTAATTGATGATTGCCTTTGTACCTTACTACATCCAAGCCTGGGATCCAGTGTTGCTTCATTTTACTCCCTGGATATCTTCTCTGTAGCTGCCATACCATCAACCCATCCACCACTTTCCAGTGCTACCACAATCAAATCAATTCTGTCATGTTTTTCCTACTCATTGTAAGATCCTTTAAATGCAGGTGAGATCTTTGTGTTTGTATTTGTATCTCTAACACATAGACCAACACTTGGCACAAAGTGCCTAATAAATGCTTTTTTATACATAGGTAGTAAGTCACTAACATGGGACTCTCCTCATTGGTGGAGATCAATGGCCCGATCCTCTGTGGGAGACAGGGTGAAGTTCACAAGATCAGGAGAGAGGAGAGCTCTGGTCTCTTCAGGTTCTTCAATCTATTCAGGTTGTTTGGGAACTGTGATTGCTTTAAGTGCCTCTGGCCTCCAACTTTGAGAGAGAAGATGGACAATGTCCACAGCATTTCAGGTTGCTAAAAGGAAAATAAGACTATGAAGGAGCCAAGATGAAAGGACCTGGAAGTCTCTATCGTGTCCTTTTCTAGAGGTTGCTACCCTAGAGATTTTAAGGAATTCCCTTTTGGTTGAGATCTGGGACTCTCTTGGCTGAGTTATTACCTGTCTTCCAATGGGAGAGGGCCTTCACTTTGTATAATCTGCTGTATATTCTCCTATGCATAGATACCTACTCTGATTTCTGTTTTGCTATTAACTTAAATAAATTAGTTTATCTGCTACTTGTTACATGTGTTCATTGTGGAACTGGTATTTAGTGGGAATGCAGTTAATTAAGCCTTGATTATAAAAACTGAGTATTCCTTCCCCATAAAGTAATAGTGACCAGAAGTTTAGCTTGAACCTGAAAACTGCATTCCCTAAACTAATAATATTTACAGAAGAAGATGGATATAATTCTAACCCAGTACCCCCCATCTTTGAGAGCAGTGTGGCCAAGCTTCTGGCTCCAGCCTCTGTCTCTTCAAGCCACACAATGACATGGGGGACAGCTTCACATGTTCATTCATTTAATGACATCCAATCTAGAAAAATTCAGAAAAGTTCACTGCCAATAGTTTGGCCACAAAATAATGAAATGAGGATGAGTTATCATCATAAGAGTTCACACTAGTACTGCCTTGTTATTTAATATAACAACACTATAGGTTAACTACTTCAGGTATTCTTATCCCTATTTTACAGATGAAAAAACTAAGGCAGAGTTGCCCAAAATTGCTGAGCTACTAATTCTATAATTCTAAGAACAGAGAAAGAATTTGAGCCCTCTTCCTTGGACTCTCAATCCACTATGCTGACCACTACACCATTCTAAATATGAGGGAACTCAGTGGGTCATTAGACTGGCTTCACCTACTTAAGATAGTTACCTGTGGTGATCCTGGACATGCAATTGAAATGAGATCCAGGAATTAATCCCAGGAAATCTGAGCTAAGGACAGGATCAGGATGCATCAAGGGATATCTTGGGATATAGGTAGGAATGGGGGCTGGAACTCCTTGCCAGAGCAGGCAAGCTAAGTTGAAACATAAGAATAACGCAAGGTGGATAATAGACTATGCACTCAGGTGGAATGGAGCCGCCAAGAGAATTGCTAAACCAGCATTGGGACTAGGTCACACAACTATCAGAGATTTCTCACCATAGGATGAATTTTGTCAATGAAGGACTTCTGTTTATTGACTCCTTTTAATCATGTGGTCATTCAGGGTTTTCTGGACTTAGTTCCAGGATGTAGAAATTGGGGGAGTAGCAAAGTTGTGCCAGATTTAATGGCCACCTTGGTGAAGGAAAGAGGGCAGACTGTCTCTGTTAAGGCAATGATTTTGTCTTCGTGGGGATTCTGTGAGTCAGACTCTAGAAACAAAGGAATGTCCTCAGGGCAGACAGGGGCTTTGCCAGATCCAGCAGAACTGCAGCCTCCCTTTGAGCCATTTTGTGTCATTGCTGTCTGAAGCATTACCTATGGTCAAAACTAGGGAGCTGGCAGCAAGATGTTAACATCAGAACTTCAACTACTTCTTACATTCCCTTCTGCCACCAGAACTCATCTATCCCCTAGTCCCTTCCCCTCTCGCCACCACAGCCAACCTGTTCTGTTGCTCTTCTGTCGTCACAGCTGACCCTGCCTTACTGATCGTCAGATGCTTCTGGTTTGGACCTGGGGAAAATGGTGGCAGCCTCCTTGAAGCTTCCTAACCATAAAGATGTCTGAGAAAATTCACAATTGTATTGGTTAGAGGCCCAAGGATTACCTATTTAAAGTGACTATCTTCACATTTAATGACTGAGAATGTTAAGAATTTCCTGGAAGCAAATCTGAATATTGAGCTTCTTCCAGGAATATCCGGCTCTAACCTAAACTATAAAACTCTGGCTTCCCTGACAAAGCATAGAGTAACTCACAAATGTTTGCTTAAATAATAACTGTTATGAGTGCCAGAAGGGAAAGTATATTTTTAACTACTTCAAACCACTGCTCAAGCTTTCTTTAAAGCCCAGACTATTACTCATTTTTTTATAGCAGTGTGGTTAGATTACATGGTTCTGTATTTTACTAGGAGGCACCTACTGTAAATGGTGGCAGTCGCTGGCTCCAAACAATGACGTGTAAATGTGAGGAAGGAAAGAGAAATACTCCTGGGCACCAATCTCTTCCAATTTGAACTTCATCATTTGGTCTGTGGTCATTAAGCAACATATGGAAAGTGTTGGTGATCACAGTGTGGTTTCAAAGGAGCCACGTTTTATAGTATTGTATGTTATGATTTAAGTTGGCAATAGTTTAAAGGATGGAAAGAGCAACCACATTATCAACTACCTACTTTAAGGACATTTTAAGCCAAGATGACATAGGACTGATCTCTCTGATGCCAGGATTATCTAAAATCGGTACAGGAACAAAGAAAACATGACATTGAAACAGAAACATAATAAATTAATTCCTGGTCATAGATATATATCAATCAGAAGCCAGCTAACGGTCAACAGATCTAGGGACCAACTTCACTATAATATTCTTCCAGTCAGGAGACTAGGACCGGGAGACAGGACATTTTCCTGGGATTTATTGAGAGCTTTGACATTTCCTTTTTAATATCATCCCATCACTCAGTCAGTCAGCATGCATTTATTAAGCATATATTATGCAACCTTCCTTGAGGGCACAGTCTGTTTTCACTCTTGCTTTTGGATTCCTAGTATTGAGTAAGCGGAGTACTTGACACATTGCAGGCACTTAAATTCATATTGTTTGATCGACTGAAGCACTACTCCATGGGGATCTACAGACAAAAGCGAAAATAGACCCTGCCTTCAACAAGGTGATAGTCTAACCAGGGAGACAACATTTATATAGAGATATATGCAAAATAGATACAAAGTAGATACAAGGTGATTTTGTGGGGAAGGCAACTAGAAGCTAGGAAGATCAGGAAAGAGTAGAAAGAGTCCCTTGAGCTGAACCTCCAACTCGGATTCTAAGAGACAGACATAAAGGAGTGTATTCCAAGCACGGGGAATAAAGAATGTCAGGGCAAAGAAATAGGAATGGAGTATCACGTATGGGGAAAAGTAAAAAAAAAAAAAAATTAAGCCATGGCAAGACCATATTGTGTGTGGAGAGAAATAATGTATGACAATGTGGAGAGATAGTTTGTGACCAGGTTGTCAGGGGCCATAGATATCGAATAGAATAGTATATATTTGATGCTGGAGGAGATGGGAAGCCACGGGATCTATTGAGTAGAGGAAAAGATATGGTCAAACCTTTGAGGACATCAATTTGACACTGGGGTTGTAAAGTTGGATGACTAGAGACCAGTATTATGGTACTTTTGTGTTGTTTGCTCATCTTCCTAGCCTATTACTTGTAACTGTTTGTTAAGGTAGGGCTATGCTTCCAGTGTGAAAGGCATACTGTCCCAAACTTCAGGGGTTCTGTGCTATTGTGTTCAGAGATACTGCTAGGAACCTGTAAGTTTTCAGTTCTTCCAAGGTGGCATGATCTAAGGAGAAGTGTTTACTCCTCTCCTGAACTGTGCTCTGGTCTTTGAGTGACCACAAGCACTCTTTTCTGCCCTGGAACTATGAGGAGGGTTCCCTCTCCACTGCTGCCACAAGCTCTGCTATACCAGTGTTCCTCTTCACCACAGGACTGCCACCCAGGACCTGGACCTAATCCAAGTGTGGGCAAAGCAACAGAGTCCTGTCTCAGTGCTAGCAAAGAGACTCCAATAATCTTCTCTTGATCAGTTGTTCAACCTTCTTACAGTCTGTGGGCTGGGAGCCCTGGAAGCATTCAGTCACTCCCAAGGCCTGCTCCTGACCTGCTGGGGCCAGGCTGTGCTGGACTGCAGTCCACTCCTACCCTGCTGCAACAGACCCTTCCTGCTGACCTTCTAAGATGTCCCGGGTGTCTGTGGGCCAAAAGGTCCAGAAACTGCCACAGCTGCCAGCAATTCAGTCGCCCCATGGCCTGCTCCTGGTTTGCTGGGGCCTGGTCTGTGCTGGAGAAGCTTGTGCTGGACTGCACTCTCCTTTCAGCCAGGTGCAACAGACCTTTCCTGCCGACTTTGTTAGTTGTCTTGTGCTGGAAATTTCTTTCACTCTGTCTTTTTATGGGTTCTGCTGTTCTGGAATTTTTTTAGAGTCTTTTTTTTAAATGGAGGGTTTTAGAGGGGAGCTCTGGTAAGTCCCCACCTTGACTCTACCATCTTGGCTCCTGATTGTGATGCTTTTGAAAGAAATAAGGAAATTCAGAGAAGGAGTGAGTTTGGGAGTAAAGCTATTGAGCCCTGTTTTGGATATATCAAGTTAATAAAATTATAGATTGAGAGCTACAAGAGCCCATAAAGCCCATCAAACCCGACCCATTCATTTAACAGATGAGGAAACTGCAACATAGAAAGTTGTCAAATTACTTGACAATAGCTAAACAGCTAGTAAGTGTCTAAGGCAGTATCTGAGTCCAGATCTTCCCTTCTCCAAGTTCAGTACCCTATTGACCGCACCATGTCACCTCATTTTGAGTTTGAGATGCCTACAGGATACAGGTGCCTACAGGTCAAAATATCTGGTAGGCAGCTGGTGACATGGAACAGGGGCTTGTGACAGATATATATGAGAGATAAAAGTAAAAGTCTTCTGCAAACAGGTGATGATTAAGCCCATAGTAGTTGGTGAGGACAATAAGAAAGAGAAGAAGGTCCAAGATAGAACCTTGGGGTTGCTCACAGTTAGGAGACATGTCATGAATGATTATCCAGTAAAGACGGAAAAGGAACTATCAGACAAGCTGGTGACGTGACCACTTAGATGTGACCATTTAGACTCTCAACTTCAGTTTCCTTATCTGTAAAAATAAAAGCAACAACTTTGCAAGTCTGTTGTAAGGAGATAACACATGCAAAACACTTTACAAACCTAAAAGTGCTACACAAATATCAACTTGTATTATTGCCTTAAAAATCTATAAAATGGAAATTCTACTCTGTCTCTGCCTTATTTATATGACAGAATTTTTGGATAAAAGAAATAACATATTTAAATATATTTGAAAAATTTTAAAGCCATATAATGCAAAATTTGGGGCATGTAACTCACAATAAATATTTGTTGATTAAACAAATAAGGAAAAAATGTCAACATGATTTGTAAATGATAAGGGCTATAAAGGCATACAGAGGCTGACATTGAGTACTCAATGGTATTCTCTCCAAAACATCTTCCTTCTTATTTTAATCACAGTTTTTCCTTTCATTAGTTTTGCAGAAAATGAGGAACAGTTATCAAATTAAAATATCAGAGCTTTGAGATGAAGATCTCAAAGCAACCAAAACTGTCCTTTCCAAAATCT
Source organism: Phalanger gymnotis (assembly GCA_028646595.1). NCBI lineage: Eukaryota > Metazoa > Chordata > Mammalia > Diprotodontia > Phalangeridae > Phalanger > Phalanger gymnotis. The sequence continues at coordinate 271,961,688 of CM053626.1, forward strand.
CCTAATTGCCAAATCTGATGGGCTCCTCTTAATTCTCATTCTCCTTGAACTTTCTACAGCATTTGACACTGATGACTACCTCCTACTCCTAGATACATTCACCTCCCTGAGTTTTCATGACACTGTTCTTTTCCAGCTCTTCTACTTCTTGGGCTGCTCCTTCTAGGTCTCCTTTGCAAGATCGTCATCCATGGTCCATCCCCTGTGGGTAGGGCACAGCTAGAGCTGTGTCCAGGGCCCTCTTCTCTTTCTCTCTATACTCTTTCTTAATGATCTCATCAGTTCCCCTATGTTCTCTATTAGAATAATTACAGATCCATGTATCCGGTCCTAATGTCTCTTCTGAGTGCTTATTCCACATTACAAACTATAATGGCTATTTCCAGCTGTGTGTCGCATAGACATCTCAAATTCATTATATCCAGAAAATTCATTATTCTTCTTACATCTCTCAAGAAAAAACCTCCCTTCATCCTAACTTCCTGGTTTCTTTGCAGCCTGTCTCTCTGTCTCAGATCCGTCCCCCACACAACTACCAAAATTATATTCCTAAAGCACGTCTGACCCTGGGACCCTGAGTCACAAAGCTTCATTGAGTACCTATTACCTCTAAAATAAAATGTAAATTCCTCTGTTCGTTTGTCTTTAAACCTTTCATAATCTGGCCAAAGCCTGTCTTTTCAGGATAATTTCATATAACTCCCCCTACTTACTCTATATTCTAGTAAAATTGATCTACTGGCTTCACCCATACACCACTTTCCTTTTTCCTACTTCCATCATTAACAAACTTCCTTTTACCTTTAAAATCTTCCTTTCTCCCTCTATCACCATCATTCAGCAACCTCTCCTTCTTCGGGGTTTATGTTATCACCTGTTTCAGGTCCTGGTAGCTGTTGTGTCTTCACTGCCAGTACATTCTCCTCTTCTCAATGAGTTCAGTGCCAAGCTCAGAGTCTTTTCCCCCTCCAAATCCCCTGCTCTCATAGTAAGGGGCTTCAACACAAAAATTATTAATCCCTCAAATAACCTAACTTCCCAATTCCTCAATCTGTTCAGTTCCCATTATCTACTCCTTTACTAAACCTAACCTTGGGTACACACAAAGAAGGTTATGCCCTTTACTTTGCCATAACCCACAAGTGTTCCACATCCCTATTCATTAACTCCAAAATCCTTTATCTGATCATTATACTTTGTCCTTCCATTTTTCCTTATGCCTTTTTCAACCCTTACATACCTCCCCACAACCTTCATTTCTTCAACTCCTCTGTTGTTTCCCATGGCACCACCCCTACATTATCTATACTTTCCTCGCTTTCACAACTTGACTCTTTAGTGAATCAGTTCAACTAAACACTGTCCTTTACACTGAAGTCCCTTTATCCTTTTGTTCTATGGCTGACCATGCCTTGCCAAATCCTGACCCTAGATTACTCCCACCATCCACCTCCTTCACAACTATTCACGTTCACAACAGAGATGGAAGACATCACAAAACTGTGTTTCATAGGTCATTTATAAATTTATGTTCTTTAATCTCAATGTTGGCCTCACTAAAACAAGGCAATAATTCTGTTCTTCCCTAGCCATTTTCCTATCCCTTCTCTAAAGTCACAGTCACCACCCTATTCGGGCCCCTAATTGACCTACCTTCCTCCAATCAGCTACCAATGATTTTTCAAAAGCATAAGTCTGACAATATCACTGCCCCATTCAATAAACTATAGTGGTTTCCTATTACTTCTAAGATTAAGTAGAAAGTCCTCTATTGGGCATTTGAAGCTCTTCACAACCTGGTCCCTTCCTACCTTTCCTTCTTACATTTTATTCACCTCCCTTCATTCTACAATACTGCTACAATGGCCTACTTGCTCCTCTTCCTCCAACACAATACTTTGTGCTTTGGCACTGACAATTTTCTTTGCCTAGTATGCTCTGCCTCTTGTTTGCTCTCTATCCCTTTAAAACTCAGCTTAAATCCTACATTTTGTAGGTGTTCTTTTCCAGTCCTTCCAGCTGCTTCTGTCTTCCCCTCTCAAATTTACCTTCCATGTACTCTGTGTATTTCTTCATTGCTATTTACTTACATGCTGTCTCCACAATTAAAATGTTAAGTTCTTCAAGGGCAAAGACTCCTTTTGTCTTTCTTTGTAGCTTCAATAGTTACACAGGAAACCCTTCATTTTTGCTTTTGATTAATTAATTGACTAAAGGACTATGTAGTACAATGGATTTGGAACAGGAAGACCTGGTTTTAAATTCCAGCTCTGCAACTTTCCATCTTTTCATCCTTATTATATATTACTCCCCTTCCAGCATCCTAGGGTCCAGTCAAACTGCTCCTCCTTGCTTTTCTTCACACATGACACTCCATTTCCTATCTCTATGCTTTTGTATTACCATGCTTGGAGTGGGCTTCCTCCTAACCTCTACCTCTTGGAATCCTTTGTGACCTTCAAAGTTTAGCAGAAACATCATCTTATACAGGAAGCTTTTGTGAGTCCCCCCAACTGCAAGCTTCTTCCCTCCAAAATTATCTATATTGTATTTGTCTATAAATTTCCATATTGTTTTCCCTGGAGACTGTAAATTTCTTAAGGATAAGATGCTCTACTTTTGTCTTTGATTCCTGGATACCTACCACAGTATCTGACACAGTGGAGGTGCTGAAGGGTTTGTTGACTGATTATCTGTGTGTTGACAGACTAGTCACTTAACATCTACAGGACCCAGTCTCCTTATTCATACTTGAGGATGACAAACTAGACAACATCTTAGGTCAATCCTCTTGCATCCGTCTTTAAGGTTGAGTCTATACAGCAAGGTGGCACTCCTCTTCCTGATTTCAAATCTGGCCTCAGAAACTTACTAGCTGTGTGACTCTAAGCAAGTCACTTGATGCTGTTTGCCTCAGTTTCCTCATCTGTAAAATGAGCTGGAGAAGGAAATGAAAATCTGCTCCAATATCCTTGCCAAAAAAAAAACCCCAAATGAGATCATGAAGAGTCGGACATAACTGAAAAATGACTCAACAACAAGTATACAGGCATGAATGGGCTGGGTGAGAATATTAGAGTTCCATGTAAAACTTATGATTTAGGATGCAGCAAAAGAGTGGTAGGGAATAGCGGAGCATAGGGGGTTGTGATCTCATATAATGAGCCTTTCATTCTTATTAGCCAGTCTTTATCCAGGAAATCCTCATTCCAATCAAATGGATCATTCCTTTTCTCTTCTTTTCCTCCCCAGTGGTAGGAAGGAAGGTTTAGTGTGGGCATGGGTGTGTGGGTGGATAGATGCACATAAGTGAGAGAAATAACAAGATAGCTGGGTGGCTTCAACAGAGGATACACACACACACAACACACACACGTAGGTATACATATATACATATGTATATATACCACTTTCTTTCATCACCTGTTCGTTTCTCTTACTTCCTCATTTAACCCCCCAAAAACATTTCTCCCTAATTTATAAACGGGACCTTTCAAAATGTGTTACTAAATATACACTTCATCTGAAGTTAGGTAATTTCACTACTGTTGAACATACACAATTTTCTTAGCCTCAGGGAAGAAGCAATTTCAAATGAATTTCAACCAGGAGACAGATACATGATGAAAAATTGTGGAACTGCGTGGTTCTTACTGAAAACTTTGTTTTGGATGATTGAGGCTTCTCTCTAATGCATATGGAATTTGAAGGAGTAGAGAATCTTCACAATGACTTAACTATCTGCATTCAAATATTGTTTTCTCTGTACCAAATGCTTTCATAAAAATATCACATTTTGACTACTATTCAAATATTTATATTAAGTGAGAACTATTATTCAGACTTTCCTGTATTTTTCATTTTATCCAACTTTTAGGTTAAAACGATCACTTTTTTTCCCTAGTGAATCTAGGACTCTTGTTTTGACAAAGTACGCACAGAGTAAATCTAGGAAGTTATGTTTACTTGCAATTCTGTAAATATTTAGATACTACAAATCTTATCAAATCTATATTATACACAAAACTCCATCTCCCTTCTGAGGACTTAGGCAACTGGGTGGTACAATAGGTCTGGACCAGAAGTCAGGAATACCTGAGTCTTAATCCACCCTCAGATATACCCTAACTGTATGACCCCAGGCAAATCATTTGACCTCCATTGCTTCAGTTTCTTCACCAGTAAAATGAGAATAGCACCTACTTCCCAGAGTTGCTGTGAAGATAAAATGAGGTAATATTTGAAAAGCATTTTGCAAACTTTAAAGTCCTACAGAAATGCTAGGTAGCAATTAAAAACTGAATACCACGTAAGATATCATAAATCAATATATACTGCTTCAGAGAGGATCCTGATAAATAACAAACTGTCTTAGAAGAAAACATTCTAGATATTTTGTTAAATGAGGTCCTCCTCCTCCTAAGATGACTAACGCCTCAGGTGAGGAAAATAAAAGGCAAAAACAAAAAGTTCCAGATAAAAACATCATTTTCAAAACTAGAACCAATATTTTCTCCCCACCCCTACTGTACAGATAGGCACATCACAGTACTAGAAGTTTCCACATAGAAGCCAGGAAGGTCTAAGTTTCACTTTCAGAGGTGGTACAAAAATTGTTGGCCCTAAATCTAGATGCGGTTAAATGATTTTAAAAGGCCGATGCAATGTTAGATGGGGATGACGATGATAACCAAGTATAGCAAGTTCCTTGAAGACATCTTATAGAAATGGGTTTTCTTGAGAACAGAGCTGGGAAAGCACTTTGTCTCAACCATATGTCAATAACACAGTCCATGGAGAGATTGATAGATCGTTCAGAATAGGCAATCATAGACACACCTCTTCGCGGCAGATTTCATTAAGAGCTTTGGGCGATGCTTTGGCTTCCTCTTCCCTAGCTTCTGTTGGACGTAATATAGAAGGGGAGGAAATCAAGGAATTCAAGAAGGTCAGTAGGAAAAGACAATTTTGGCCAGATCCACAACCTGTCATTGCTCCGATGGAGATGCCAGTGTTCAACGGGCAAGAATCAATTGTCAAAGCATGGGCAGTTAGAACATACCAATGTGTTCGAATGGGGAAAAGCTTGAGTGTCAGAACCAGAAGCAGCAAGAGTCAAATGGAGGGTGGTTGTAAGATTGTGAGTTCCTTGAGAGTAGGGACTATATTTTGCCTTTTTTGTATCCCCAATGCTTAGCACTGTGACTGGTACATAGTGAGCATTTAATAAACATTTATTGACTGATTGTTTGGTTGGAATTAGTACCAAGGATAAAATGAATGAAGGCAGCATGCCAAAGTAGATACCTAGAATGGAAGCTAGAAGGTACAGGCCATGTCAAATATATGTATCAGATGCCAGAACTTCAGAATTTGGGGAAGGGGTAGCTTAAAACAAAAACACAAAGTCAAGATGAATTAAATGCCTCAGGGAAGTGGTTTGAGTAAGTTAGAAGCTCTGAGTTATCAAGGATACTCAAAAAGTATGTCCTTTTATTGCAGGCCTGTATGTGATAGCCTGGTTCTTTCCAACTCTTAATGAAATAACCAGCAAATTAACAGGACTTTGAACAGGTGTCCAAATAGTGAAAATATCTCCATTGATACTAAATTTTTCCTTTATGACAGTTTTGTGAGGAATACTGGTTGTAGCACCTTAAGTCAGAGGGAAAATCATCTAAAGATTTTCAACCCCTCCATCATAGGCAAGCATAGAACTTGGACTAGCTTTGGCCAGATATTCTAGCACACCCAGCCCACACCTACGCGTGCCTATGCTCTCCACTCAGATCATTGAAAACTTCCTCCAGCTTCAGGGCAAGAACTCAACCTGGAGTAAAGCCAGGACCAAAGACAGGAAATCAAAGTGTTTGAGCCAACAGTTAGAAATGTGAAATAAGTCATCAATTGAGACTTTATAATTATTAAATATATAAAGTTCATATAAAAGTGGTCAATGCTTTCTATACATATGAAATTTTTCCCTCTTTATAGGTATTAACATTATTTTGTTGTAGTCTATTATTAAATATAAATAGACCTGCTTAAAACTTTATATTTAAATGAATTAGTTTCAAGGCCTTAAGTATCATCATTTTTTAGTAATTCCCTCTAGGTCCCTATCAGGATATAAATCCTCATAGGAGGTACCAGTAAATCCAAAAGTTGCACATATATGTGTGTAAGTGTGTGTAAGTATATATAGAGATATACACATACATAGATGTACACATACATGCATGTATGTATACACACATATGTATATACACATGCATGTGTATATGCATGCAAATATATAATATACATACACAAATTTGCATGCACTTGCCTATACATATGTACATATGTATATGTGTGCCTATGTCTGTGTGTGTATGTGTGTGTATTGTGCTGATATATTTATCTATACAAACATATATGAGTTAGCAAAATGATCACTTGTTATATATGTAGTATATACATGCTCACTTGCATATATAGTCATAGTACATTGTGTACATGTATAAAGATGTATTACATGCAAAATGTTTTATGCATCGCTATAAATATAATATACTATCATTTTCCTAACTCAGAGCTCCTAGTTTATGCATGTGTGATGTGTTCATGCATATGTGTACATGCATGTATATGCACAGGTCTCTGTGTGCATACATTTATATAAAAGTGCAAAGTAACATGTAAAAATAAAAATGGAAATATATGCATGCAATTTAGTATTTGTCTGTACCTGCTGTAGAGATATATCCAATGAGGACATAGAGAGAATGACTGAAAAGTTATAATAATAGATTTAAATAAATTAGCTTAAATCCATTTAATAAATGCGTCTTCATCCATTAATTCCAAACAACGAGAAATATCATAACCAAAGGTGTTCACCGCAGTGATGAAGGAGTTCTAGTACAGAACACAAGTTGAAGAGGGATTCTCTGTGGATGCTGATGTTCTTCAGATGCTCCTGTTTGTAGTTGACACTGTAATTGTACTGGGTGAATCAAACCCCAGAACACCGCAGAGTCTCCTGGAAGAGACGTAATTACTCAAAGGTGTTTGGCCTGTTCATCCATATAAGAAAGACCAAATGGATGAAGTATGTCTTTTGCCCAGATTATGACATGGTCAGTCTGTAGGGTTTGTCCAGTATCTAGAACCAACAGTACAGGTAAGCAATAAGCTAAGCCCAGACGTAAATGAGAGGAAGAGAGCAGGCTAAATTGTCTTCATAAAAATTGCAAAGTTCAGGGGCAGCTAGGTGTCACAGTGAGTAAAGCACCAGCCCTGGAGTCAGGAGGACCTGAGTTCAAATACAGCCTCAGACACTTGAGACAATTACTAGCAGTGTGACCTTGGGCAAGTCACTTAACTCCAATTGCCCTCCCTCCTGCCTCCAAAAAAAAAAAACCAAAAATCACAAAGTTCTTTCAATAATCTTACACTGTCTTCCAAAACAAAGGCACTTTTTTTTAAATACAAACTGTCTACTGAGATTGCTGTATTATAGTGAAACATGAAGTATGCCAGTATCCAAAGAATTGTCATCTTTTTAACACAAACTTTCTACTAAAGAGGCTGTATATGGTGAAATATGGAATGTAACAGTCTTAAAAGAATTAATAGTGAATATAACACATAGATCAATGGAGAGGTTCATGGTGGGTGTGAACAGGCTGCCACAAAGAAACAATTAAGAGCTTCGAAAGAGACAAGAATAAAAGATAACATCAAGTAAATGTACAATTGGAAGAGAAGATATGCTGGTCACGTGACAAAAATTATAAGGGGGATTAGTGATTCAGATTGTGAGCAGGACTAGATGACCTCTGAGTTCCCTCCCAACTCCAGGAGTCTCTTTTTCTATGAAAATCCCCTGAAAATAGAAGTGTGTTAATAATGCTCCTGTAAGGTATATGCATCCCATGTAAGATACGTAGGTCTACATGGATTGTCCAAATGTGACTAATGGGAAGCATTGATTGATATCCCTGGAATCTTGCCCGCTCTTTTCCAAGAAAGACTGTGATTCCCGCCTTGAGTGGAGAAGGAAAAGGGGCCACAAGGCTGGCCACTCTGTTCTCCAGTCTCTGTGAAAGTGTTAGTGGACTAGAATTATATCTATGTGCCCCACCAATATTGTTGGCATGGGGTACATAGGTTCAAAACAAAACTATTTTCCTGGTTGCATGTAAATAAAGAAGAGTTGTTCCAAGTTTACACTCAGCAACTTGTCCTTATTCCACTTCTTACACAAAAGGCAATCACAAATAGTGAATGGTGAGTATACGTATTTATCCAAGCAGACAGCAAACAAAAATCAGGAAAATGATACAGATTAAAACGTACCAGAAAAGACATAAGAGTGAATGAGCTCTATAGAGGGGAGAAAAATAAGATGTGAGCTCAGCAAAGAGAGAGACCTCAATCTCACCCAAGGTGAAATTCCCCCAAGGTCTCTAAGACAAACTAGAAATCAGAAACACGCAGAGAAGCTGGCTCTCTGTACGTATCCGCAACTTCCAAAGTCAATCTTTCTCTTCTCACTTGTCTGGAGTTGAACTAGAAGAGAGTCTGTAACTCCCACATATGACTCTCTTTCAAAGAAAAACATCTTTCTTTTCCAAAGCTCTTGCAACCAGCATTCTCTCCCTGAAAGCCAAAGCCATATTCTACAGACAGCATGCATCACAAAGCTTCCCCTCTCCTGACTTGGGTAGGAGTCAGGTCACACTAAATATTATCACATAATACTTATAGGAAATTTGGCATAAGGAATAGAGTCTGAGACCCAGGTTCAAGTCCTGACTCATAAATATATCCTAGGAGACCATGTCACAGTCTCTCAGTTCCTTAATTGATTCTCTAAAGATTCTAAAGCACAGACGAGTTGCAGATCTGCATCTCTGCAGATCTGGACAAATACAGATAGACTGTACTAAGACTTTTGGGACAGAATACAGTATGTATGACATATACGTTTGTATATATACATGTATGTATATACATATATACATATATGTGTATGTGTGTAAATATATACATATGTATGTATATATGCACTAGTGAAGTGAACAGGACCAGAAAAACATTGTACACAATAACAGCAATATTGTTTGATGAATAACTGTGAATGATTTGGCTATTCTCAGCAATACAATGATCCCAGACAATCCCAAAGGACTAATGATGAAGCATCCTCTCCTCCTCCAGAGAAAGAACTGAATTGTTTGAATATAGACTGAAGCATTGCTATTTTTCACTCTTTCATTTTTTTCTTTTATTCGAATCTTCTTGTACAATATGGCTAATATCGAAATATTTTACATAGTTGCACATGTATAACCTATATCTGCTTACTATCTCAAGGAGGGGGGGTAGGGAGGGAGGAAGGGTGGGATAGAATTGAGAACTCAAAATTTTAAATAAAAATCTTTAAAATTGGAAAAAATATATGCACTATATACATGTAAATATATACATGTGTATATGTATATGTGTATGTACAAGTATGCATACATACATATAAATACGCATTACTATGTTTCAAATGGGAAGCAACTTTTTAGCTCCTTTTACCTCTGGGGCAGCTAGATGACACAGAGGATAGAGTGTTGGGCCTGGAGTCAGGAAGATTCATCTTTCTGAGTTCTACTCTGGCCTCAGACACTAGTTGTATGACCCTGGGCAAGTCATTTAACCCTTTTGGCCTCAATTTCTGCATCTGTAAAACGAGCTGGAGAAGGAAATGGCAAACCAATCCAGTATTTCTGCCAAGAAAATCCCAAATGAGGTCACAAAGAATTGGACATGATCAAAAAGAACTGAGAAACAAAAAAATTTTTACTTCAAAGACTGCTGTGAATCTTCTTTCTCTGCAAGCAGTTTGGAGACACAAGAATAGAAGCCAGCCACGGACTGAATCATTCTAGACCATTTAGACTTGTGGAATTATAAAATTACATAAAAAGTGAAAAACCAAACAACAAAGCCCATGGATGTCCAGAGCAAAGTTTCCGGTATGTTACAGTTGTTTCCAGAACTTGCTTATTCACTACTCAAATAAACTATTTTTTCAAAATGATGTAATAACAGCATGATCTATGCTTACTTTCTTTTGGCTGTTGGCCCTAAGCCTGCTATGTAATTTTGTTTGAGCTGCCATAGTCTGAGCATTGATTCATCTTGGAAATCTGCCTCCTCATGGTCTTCCCATCAAGCACTGAGGCGTGTACTTGTTTCACGTACTTTAGTCAAAAAAAAAAAAACAACAGCATAAACACTGGCTTGTCTCCTTCTGTTGTGTTTTCTGTCTCAAAGAAAAGGCCAGTCATTTCGTCAAAATAATGTGTTCATTCTGACAGTCACGAAATATTCATTAGCAGATACTGAGACACAGTCATGAGATGGCACTTTTAAAAGGATTCCTGTGACCTGGTTAACTATTTGGTGAAAGAAACAGAATTTAAGATCATCCAAGATGGCTTCTGGATCTTTTGAAAAGTAGATCCCCATTTAAAATAAAGAAACAAGCTATTCATAGACATTCACAGTTTCATGTGTCAGTCACTGAGCATTTATTAAGTGCCTACTATGTGCCAAGCACTGAGCTAAGCACTGAGACATATGGAAAAAAGTGAAAGACCAATCCTTGTTCTCAAGTAGTTCATATTCTAATGGGGAGAAAATATGAAAATAAATTCCCCATTTTCCTTTTCTTTGTATTCAGAAATGTTTATGTTAATAGGTATTTGTTAAGTATAGAATATCAAAATGTATATGTATACATATATACATATTCACATGGACACATACATATACGTATACATATACGTATACATGTATATGTATATATGTGTGTGTATGTGCGTGTGTGTATGTGTGTATATATATATATATATATATATATATATATATATATATGTCTTAAGTCTCAGATCTTCCAACTCTGCATCTAATTAGGGTACTTTTAGCAATGAATCATACATGATTGATCATCAATCAAAACAGGAGGTGTCACTTCAATCAATCAATAAAAACGTATTAAGCACCTACTATTTGCCAGGCACTGTGCCAAGGCTGGGGATACAAAAAAAGACAAAAGATAATTCCTGCCCTCAAAGAGCTTACAAACTAATGGAGGAGACAATATGTAAACAAATATATACAAAGCAAGCTAGATGAAGGATAAACAAGACATAATAGAGAATATCTTCAAATCGAATGTTTGTAGAGTTCTGATCACAATGCCTACGATATAATGGGCTCTTGTTCAGCTGTTTCAGTCATGTGCAATTCTTCATAACCCTATTTGGTTATTTTTTTTGGAAAAGATACTGAAGTGGCTTTCCATTTCCTTCTCCAGTTCATTTCACAGGCAAGGAAACTGAGGCAAACAGGGTTAAATGACTTGCTAGTAATATATATATGTATATATATATATGTATATATACACATATACATACACACATATACGTATATGTATATATGTGTACGTATACATATATATGTAAATGCGTGTGTATGTGTATGTGTATGTGTATGTATATGTATATGTATATGTATATGTATATGTATATGTATATGTATATGTATATGTATATGTATATGTATATGTATATGTATATGTATATGTATATGTATATGTATATGTATATGTAGCTAGTAAATGTCTGAAGCCAGATTAGAACTCAGGGAGATGAGTCTTCCTGTATCCAGGCCCAGCACTCTAACCATTGTGCCACCTAGTTGCCCCTAAATGTCTATTGACAAAATGAATAACTTGATTGACTGACGACTGACTGGCTGAAAGGATTTGAAAATCTGTTCTACAGTTCAATCTGTTACGGCACAAGATAATGAATTAAGAGAAGTCTGAAGAGAATCACAAAATTACAGAATTTTAGAGTTCCAAGAGACCTCAGGCTTCATCTAGTCCAACCTGTTCTCACAAAACAACATGTCTGTTAAGTGGTCATCCAGATTCTAAAGATCTATAACAAGAAGATAAAAGCCATTCCTTCCCCAGATGGCTGATTCTGCTTTTCAATAGAAAGCTTTATCTTAGGGGAAGGCTAAATTTGCCTCTTTTCAACTTCTCCCATTGGTCCTAATTTTTCCTTCTGATGTAAAAAAGAACATATCTAATCCCTATCCACATGATAGCGTGTTTCCCTAAGTCTCCTCTTCTCTAGACTGAATATGCACAGTTTCTTCAACTGATCCTCCATGAATCAGGGCAGATAAGGTCTGCCCGGTAATCAAAAATAAATATTGTATTTACATTGTGTCACTCCAGGAGCAGCTAGGTGGCATAGTGGACAGAGCACTGGACTTGGAATCAGGAAGACTCATCTTCCTGAGTTCAGATATGACCTCAGACACTTCCTGGCTGCGTGACCCTGGGTAAGTCACTGTTTGCCTCAGTTTCCTCATCTGGAAAATGATCTGGAGAAGGAAAAGCAAATCACTCCAGTATCTTTACCAATAAAATCTCAAATGGGATCAGAAAGAGTCATGTATAACTAAAATGATTGAACAATAACAAGTGTCCCTCTAGGCTACCTCTGTATTCAATTCACTCTGGCAGATTAGGTCTCTCAGGGAGCTAACTACCTAGGGTTGAGGTATTGTCTATACTCCTAAAATTATAGCTCACAGGCCCTTATCAGCCTATTCATCTTTAATAGTCAGCTTCTTGACACAATTATCTCAAAAGAAAGGCATTTAGTGACATCATATGGCATAAATATAAAAATAAAACATTCCCACCATAAGCATAGGACACATTCTCCCACAAATACCCACTGTATCGGTGTAAAAGGTGGGCAAACAAAACACATAGATTTCACTGGTAAAGAGGTGGTTAAAGGAGGCTTACACACCTCTAGTATTTCAGTGCCCTGACATCTTTTCTCTTTCTGTGGCATCCTCACACTGCTCCTTTTGGGTAAAGAATTTCCACTGGGCTCTGTTGGGCCTGTTCTTTACCGCTCAATTCTGCAACTGGAATTCATCTACTGTTTCCTGATAGGCTGGATGAGTTACTTCACTATATTATATAATTGCCAATGAAAGAAGGGGAGGGATGAAGTGAGTACAGAGAAATTCTCTCTCCACTTTGCTGCATTAAGTATAAAATAAAAGGCAAAGAGAATTCTGTCTCAAAACCTAGGACATTCCCTTGATAGTTTGCTCTCTTCCCAATTGCCAGGTATCAATCCCTTCTCAGAACATAGTTTTTAAAGTACATTAGGTGCATGGCTGATCCTTCAGACATCCAATGGGTGACCATTTTATAATTCTCTCAAGTTGACTGAAGAAATTCACACTTCTTAATGGAATAAGGATAATAAATAAAAGAATATTAGCATAATTCATTTGAAAAACAAAAAGCCAAAAATATCAAATAATGGAAAAAATGTAAAGGAAGGAGGTTTAACAGTACCAGATCTTAAGCAATATTATAAGGCAGTAATTATCAAAACTATTTGGTACTAGCTAAGAAATAGAAAGGTAGATCAAGTGAATAGAGTAGACATACAATTTACAGCAGCAAACAAAAATAATAACCTTGTATTTGACAAGCATAAATACTTAAGATTTGGGGATAAGAATTCATTATTTGGTAAAAATTGTTGGGAAAATTGGAAAACAGTATGGCATAAACTAGGCATAGACCAATATCTTACACCATTTACCAAGATAAGGTCAAAATGGATACATGACCTAGATATAAATGGAGATTTCACAAGAAAATTAGAAGAACATAGAACATATTACTTATCAGACTTATGGATAGGTGAGCAATTTATGAATAAACAAGAGATAGAGAGCAAAGTTAGGTGTAAAATGAATAATTTTGATTACATTAAATTAAAATGGTTTTGTACAAATAAAACAAATGTAGCCAAGATCAAAAGGAAAGCAGAAAATTTGGGGGAGAGATTTATAGACAGTTTATCAGATAAAGGTCTCATATCTAAAATATATAAACTGTAAATCTGTAAGAATGATAAATGGCCAAAGGATGTGAGTAGGCAGTTTTCTAATGAAAAATCAATTCATCATCAATTCAAAATCAATTTCATATGAAAAAACATTCTAAATCATTATTGCTTAGAAAAATGTTGAGATATCACTTTATGCCTACCATATTGGCTAAGATGATAGAAGGGGAAAGTGACAAATGTTGGAGGGGATGTGGAAAAATTGGGACACTAATTCATTGTTTGTAGAATTGTGAACTGATTCAACCATTTTGGAGAGCAACCTGGAATTATGCTCAAAGAGTTATTAAACTACCTATGCCCTTTTACCCAGCAATACAATTACTTGTAGGAAAAGAACCTTTACATTCTAAACTGTTTATAGCAGATCTTTGTGTGGTGGCAAAGAACTGGAAATTGCAGGGATGCCCATCAGTTGGGAATGGCTGAACCAGTTGGAGTATATGATTGCGATGGAATACTATTATGCTATAAGAAATGATGAGCTCAATGATTTTAGAAAAACATGGAAAGACTTTCATGAAATAATGAATAGTGAAATGAGCAGAACCAAGAGAACATTGTATACAGTAACGGCAACATTGTTTTAAGAAGAACTTTGAGCAAATAACTTATTTTGACTATTATAAATATCCAAATTAACCATAAGAGACATGAAGAAAAACACTCTCTGCATCCAGAGTAAGAACTGATAAAAAGAAGTATGTAAAGAATAATTTTACATGTATATATCAATTTGTATCTAATGGTAACCATCTCTAAGGCGGGGATGGGGGGAAGAAAAAAAAGAAATTTACATGATAATTTTGTTGTTTATTTAAATATTTAATTATGTATATTTAATGGAATGTTGTATATTTAAATGGAATAGCATACTGCATAGTAGATTTGCAGTTTCATGTACAATTATCTTTTTATTGCCCTATGTTATAGAAATGCTTATTTTATTCCATAAATTAAAAATAAAAAAGAATAAGGAAATATAAGCTTCTTTATATTGACCCATCAAAGTCTGAAAGGGACACACCCATATGCACAAAAGTCCCTCTGAGTAGCCATTCAGTTTTATACCTTTTACAGGTTGTGAATGCAGCCTTACATATAATAATTCTTAAAAATACTTTGTAATTGGTTGATTGATTAAATTGCAACCCATGTGTTAGGTGGCACAGTAGATAGAGTACTAGGCAATTCACTTAACCCTGTTTGCCCCAGTTTCCTCATCTGTAAAATGAGCTAGAGAAAGAAATGGCGAACCTACTCTAGTATCTTTGCCAAGAAAATCCTAAATGGGGTCACAAAAAGTCAGATATGACTGAAATGACCTAACC
>CM053626.1:271977521-272016698 GCA_028646595.1 Phalanger gymnotis
TTATGTAAATTATACATGGATAGAACACTGGGCTCAGAATCAGGAAGACATCTTCAAGCGTTTAAATCCCATCTCAGATAGTTACTAGCTGTGTGACCCTGGGCAAATCACTTAACCCTGTTTGCCTCAGTTTCCTCATCAGAAAAACGAGCTGGAGAAGGAAATGGCAAAACACTCCAGTATCTTTGCCAAGAAAACTCCAAATGGGATCACAGAGAATTAGATAAGACTGAAACAATTGAACAACAACATAAGTATGTGTTTGACCACGTCAGGGTACAGTCAGTAGAGTACTGGACCTATAGTTAAGAAGACCTGAGTTCAAATCCAGGAGCTGACATTTACTTGCTGTTTGACCCTGGGCAAGTCAATTTACTTCTGTCTTGCTCAGTTTCCTCAATTATAAGACAATAGTAGCACTTACCTCAGAATTAAAGTATTTAGCAAAGTTCCTGGTGCATAGTAGGTGCTTCCTTCCCTTCCTTTTCCTTACAAAGAAGGACATTATAGCACAGGACAATTAGGCAGCAGAGATATTGTCAAAAACATAGAGTGAAAGTTTGAGATCTCTGCCAGGGAGGAATCAGGGCATCCAAAGAAGGGGAAAAAAAGTTTTGTTTTGTTTTGTTTTTCTGTAGAAGCAGAAGCAAAAGTAAGCCTCGTGTGAGAAGAAAGATGCTGGAGCGCAGAAAAGATTGTCTATGGCTGAAAGTTCAGCAATGAAAAAAATGGCCTCGAGTTGAGGAGACGGCTGCCATGAAGCCTCACACACTGGCATGCTTTATTGTCCAGAAAGCTGAAGACCTTCCCACCATCTTAATCATTTCCTCGTTATAGATTTTCCATCTAGACTACTGAAAGATCGTTTATAAATTATAATTGTAATGCATTTAACATCTAAAAATGTAAATTTAACATATAAAAAACATGAAAAAACAACCTTCAATTCAATCCAACGGGTATCTATTGAGTTCTTTCTGTGTGTCTAGAACTATGCATAGTACCATGAAAAGAATGGAGAGATTTCAATTGAAGGGCCTGATTTTGATTCCCAGCTCTACTAATTATTACCAGCATGACCTTGGGCAAACCATTTCTAAGCCTCAGTTTCTTCATCTATAAAATGAATGAGGTTGGACTAGATGATCTAAATCTATAATCCCATAACTCTCTGAGGTTCCTTCTAGCTCCAAATCTATGAACATATATACTATGTACTAGAGTAGGACCCAAGTTGATTAAAAAAAATAGAACAAAGGTCAGCCTCATTGAGTTGACCAGATAGGAAACAACAAGAGTATAGTATATTCTGGGGAGGTGGGGGGAGGATAGTGTGTCATGTGGTTTATGTCTGGGTATAAGACAGATATCACTAGCACACAAGAGGGCTGCCAGCACAGGTTCACTCTTGATCTGACCAGACAGGAAAGAGCTTCGAAGGAGTTAATAATCTTAATTTGTTCTAGTCTAGTCTTCTCACAAGAGGGTTGCTGATAGTGGGAGCACATCTCCTACAGCATTCCCTAATCACCCTTCTAGAAGGGGCAGGAGAGAAGAGAGGACAACCACCCCTAGTCTCAACGGGGTCAATCAAGACAGGCACAACTTGTGCATCCCCTAAATCCCCTCAAGCCTCAATGGGGGACAGTTGATGAAAACACAGAATCCCCCCAAGCCTTGATGGTGGCCAACAAAAGCACACACTGCATTCCAGCAAATGTGCATTTAACTCTAAAAGTGCTCCTCAAGCCTTGATGGGGGCCAGTCAAGGCACACATAGCATTCCAGCTTGTGCTTTCAACCCTAAATGTTTCTCACCCTCTTATCAATGTCTACCTGCTGTATAGGGCATCAGACAAAGAAGACATATCGCCAGCAATAGCCTCACAAGTTTACATCACCTCATCCCTATATCTTACTGTACGGTCACAGTAGATAGTTACAATTTAGGCACAAGTGTTTATATTATTTATCATTATATAATGCAGCACAAGCATGGTGGAGATATTTTGAACCATAATCATGAGAACTCATGGGAACAAGAGATTGTTATATCTATGGATCCTGGGAAACTGAACTCTAAGAAATAATAACAAAAATCCACTTCATGCACACTAAAATCAACCTTACTTTTGCTGGGGTACTATGATGTAGTGGATAGAATGCTTGGCTTGGTGGCCACAATACCTGAGTACAGATTCTACATCCAGGACTTAGAAACTGTGTTACCCTAGACAAGACATTTCAAGTCTCAGTACCTCAGGCAATTCCTCAGAACCTGTTTAATAGGTCATAGATACAGTTTGCTATTTTGGTGGAAGGAGTTTCTCACAAGTCCCACAGAGGAAATCACAGATCCTTATCTTATTCATTAACATGAAAACAGGCCAAGATCTCTTACTAAAATAACATATCGCTTTTGGATATTCCCAATGCCATTTTTGTCTTTAGAACAAGTATTATACCATTGAAAAGACTGATTAAGCTTCATTGATTCTGTTCTAAGAAAGTAACAATGGAATCTCCAATACATGTCATAAAACTATTATGTTTTGTTCAAAGCTGAACACTCTAATAGAGTAAATTCATGGCTTCTTAAAATATTTTTAAAAATACCTGTGGTCCATACATGCATACAGATATACATATTGAGCATGAGAAATGAGATCAAAGAAGCCTTGTAGAACACCCCTAGTGGTCTGCTTATTGAGCAAAACAACTAACCAAGTACACAGAGTACATCTGTAAGAGAACAAGAGTATGTGTGTCTCCCGCCCAAGTTGTGTTAACAAATAATCATTCTAAATTTTTCTCATTGTCCACTTCTATCAATGCCCCCTACTTTCTTCTCTTAGCCTTTACTGGGACCTAGACCTTTGCCAGCAACTTTATCTCTATGGAAGTCCTGAACAGATGAATATAACCAGTATGGGACTATAAAAAGATCCAGCCATTTCTGACTGCATAGGGTATCACAGCGAGGCATTTTACTTTAATGAACAGGACTGACAGAGAAAATAAAGAAAAGAAAAAAAAGGAACTTCTGACAAAGAAGTGGAAGAAATAACAATTAAAATGACAATAAAAATGAATTGAACAAACAATGTCCAAACAAGGCTTCAAAACTTTTACTCATGTTTTAGATTTTAGACAAGGAAGTTGAGAACAATTAAAAAATTATCCCAATAAACCTCTCCCCAGTGGTGTGCCATAAACGTTTAACCAATCAGCTCTCCACTTGAAAAAGTACACATAAGCACACTTTGCCTTACATTAGTTTGATCAAGCTAACAGTTTAATCTGCAATATTAACATTTTCTCCATCACTTTCTTAAATCTGGACCATCAACAAAACAATAAATCAAAGCCTTACATGCAGCATCTATTGATTCTAAGGTGTAAATGCTCACATGGAAAAATTAACAACTGGCAGTTGGTTCAACAATTGGTTCAAGCTGGCTCCGGTTGTCTCTTCTTTCTTCTTTCCTCTTTTTTTTTTCTTTCTTCTTTTTTCTCTTCCTTCTCCTCCCCCTCCTCCTTCTCTCTCTCTGTCTCTGTCTTTCTCTCTGTCTCTGTCTCTGTCTCTCTCTGTCTCTGTCTCTGTCTCTCTGTCTCTCTCTCTTTCTCTCTCTCTCTCTCTCCCTCTCTCCCTCTCTCTCTCTCTCTCTCCCTCTCTCTCTCTCTCTCTCTCTCTCTCTCTCTCTCTCTCTCTCTCTGTCTCTCCCCCACCCCATGATTTCATCACCACTAATGCTGATCCTAACTCAGCTGCAATTTATAGTCTTACAAGCTGACTGGGGCCCCAAAGAGTTAAATAACTTGCCGTATTCACACAGCTAGTATGTGTCAAAAGCAAGAGTTGAACTCAAGTCTTCTTGACTTTAAGTCTACAACCCATTCACTAGGGCATGCTGCATTTAAATAGTATTTTAAACATAAAATTTGAATGTTTCTGTATAAGCCATAGAGAATGGAGTCCCTTAATGAAAATTACATAGCATTATCTTTTCAGCCATGAAGTATATTGTTTTGTTAACTAGAGAAATACAATTAATTTCTGGAACTAAAATAATTGTTGCTAACTTAATTACTTTATCAAAAATTTTATTGACCATAAGGTTGGAGAACTAGAAACTGAGTCCTCTGTTTCATTTTTATCCAAGTATGAAGCTTAACCCTCATATAAAGAGAATGCTTTCGTATAGCACCTCATGGTTCGCAAAACATGTTTTGTTTTGTTTTGTTTTACCACTTAAAGCTCACATAGCTGTGTAATATAAGTGATGGTAATGCACATTTTAAAGACAAAGACAAAGGAAATTAAGTGTCAGGGAGGTTGAATAATATGCCAGGAATAGGCAATTATATATCTGAGGTAGGATTCAATCTCAGATCTTCCAGTCTCAAAGCTCAATGCTTCAATCTATTATACCACATCACATGGTCCTAATATTGTGTTCTACAACTACTCTGTTCTTCAGGCTTTTTCCACCTTTTTTCACTTTTGTCTTTATAACAAAAACATCCATTGTTGCACTTTTCCTTCCGCATTCCACAATAATGTGAGAAAGACCAGAAAGGGATAAATCAGTAAAATGTATCTGACATACTACTCCAGTATAATGTAAACTCCTTGAGGGCAAGAATTGTTCCATTTTTGACTTTGCATCCTCAACACAAAGCAGGCAGTCAATAAATGCTTACTCTTCTCCTCTGCAGAAAAATAAAATTTCTCCTGAAACACACTAACAAAAAGTTTCAAAAAGTTTAGTCAAAGCCAAAAAAGAAGCCCAACTCTATGAAACTTTTGTGGAATTCAAGGAAGAACACAACCCAGATTTTAGAAAAATACTTGGATTTTTCCATTTGATTCATAGGCTTTATTTTCTTCCCTTGAATGTTTTTTAAAACTACTTTTAAGTAAAATATTGAAATGAATTTTGTATGTATAAAAAGCAATGGACTGCCCATCTTAATGAATAAATTTCTACTATTGATGGCTTTCTGCAACAGTGTACATTATCATTTAGCCTTGAGTAATCTAAAGGAATAGAAAGAACACTGATTCTGGCAATCAATAGACCTGGATTCAAATCCTACCTCTAGCAATTATTGGCTATTTGATTATGTCAAGTTACTTAGCCTCTAAAGAATCTAAGTTAATTTCCCATAAAATGAGAATGGTAATGACTATGTTACCTAGTTCATAAGGCTATTATGAGTAAACCTTAAAGTATTATGTGAATTTGAGCTGTCCATCCAATAAACAATACAGCTACTGTAAGGGTTCATTCATTTGAACAAACATTTATTGAGTTTCTACTATCATATTCCAATCTAGAGTTCTTGACCTCCTAATAACATCCAGTTATAATTATGATTTCGCTAATATAGTTACTTGTCCCATAGGAAGTAGATTAAGCTGACAAACATTTTATTCAAAATACTCCAGACACTTTTTGAAAATGAAGATACTGCTATTTCAGGGCTTCTTACAAAGAGGATCAATCTTCTATTTTTTGTTCCGTGCAATCATTTCTCAAACATTTATCTCACCAAAGAACATATAGTGAGTACACATTTAGATGTGTGTGTGGTCAAGATGTAATCTAGAAATATTTTAACTGCTTTAGTTAGATAATCAGAAAAGTACATAGTATTCAGCTAACATTAGCTTTGTTTTCCCAAACCACTACACCCACTGAGAAATCAGAAGGGACTATTTGTTTATATCTAGGAAGTTTGATATAAAATGGTTAGCCAACTCTGGTCCAATCACTTTAAAGAAAAAAACAAACACAACTATTTCAATACCCATCCCAAGGTACAAAAAAGCATTGAGGCCGACAAATCCAAATCTCATGTGTCCTCGAGGCCAACTCTCTTCTGAAGCATGAATTGCATCTTCAATATTGCCAACAAGAGTTAATCCAGCCTCTGCTTAAAGACCTCTAATTCCCAAAGAAGGCCTTTCCATTTTTTTGTCAGCTCTCACCACTGAGAAAGCTTTCTTTCTATTAAGTATCATCTGCCTTCTTTTAATGTTAGTTCATTCTTCCTGTTCTAGTCCTTGTGACCAAGCAGAACAAGTATAATCCCTCTTTCACCCTTTCAGATATACAAGGAAAACAATTCCATCCTAATTGTCTTCCTTTTTCAAAACAAAATGTTAGCAGTTCCTTCAGTTCCTCTTCAAATTCAAACATGGTTCCCAAGCTCTTTGGCATCCTTTTAACACATTCTTTCTTGCCAGTAGCATTCTTTGAGTATATTTCCTTCTCAGGAATTCTTCCTTGGGAAGAAAGTAAATATAGCTTTATCTTTAAAGAACCTTTTCTTTTAATAGGTACCAATAAAATATGCCTTGACATGAAGAAAAAAATATATTCTACCACAAGGAATTGTTAACAGACAGCTACGTTTGGGAGACAAGATTTTGAAAAATTTATAAACACTCAAGTGATGGTGATTCTTAATTTCAAACTGGCAACTACCTAGTCAAGCCGCATTTAATCTTAATGTCACAACAGACGCCTATTGAGTCCAAGGAACCTAGAAATGTTCTACCCTACCGCTAGCAATCCATTCATTACAGTTCTTAGTCAAAATCACACTTAAGAGCTTTGCTTTTTTCTTCCCTCTCTAATCATCTCCATCCCAGAATCAAATCATTTTGAAGCTTACTATTTTTATCATATAGTTTGAGTAAAGCCCTCTTTCCCCACACTTTCCTCCCTTATTTCCTTTGAAATCTGGAGATTTTGTTCTTCCAGATAAATGTTGGTTTTGGGTAGTTGGATTGATATAATAACAAATACACATATTAATCCAGGTAGTATTAGAATTTTCATTATATTGTCAAGATCTATCCATAAACAATATCTCTCCCATTATTTAGTTCCAACTATTTCTGTAAAGAGTGTTTTGTAGTTGGATTCACATAGTTCCTGAGTGTATTTTGGTAAATAGAGTTCTAAATATTTTATATATGCTGTAGTTATTTTGAGTGGAATTTCTCTTTCTATATTATTCTGTTTGGCTTTGTTAGTGACATATAGGCATGCTGATGATTTTTGTGGATTTATTTAATATCCTGAAACTGCTAAATTTATTAACTGTTTTAATTAATAATATTTTGATTTTAGGATTCTCCATCATGTCATCTGTCAAAAACAATAGTTTTGTTTCTTTTTTGCCTGTTTTATTGCTAGGTTTCATTGTCTTGACTTATTGCTGTAGTTAACATTTCTAGCATTGTGTTAAATAATAGTGGCAATAATGAAATCCTTTATTTCTGAACTTAATTGGAAATGCTTCTAACTTTTCTCCATCACATATGTTTGTTTTTAGTACTTCTTAACTAGTTTCAATCAGGGAAAAGTTCATTTATTCCTATGCTTTCTAGTTTATGTGTGTGTGTGTGTGTGTACATATATATATACATATATATATATATACTTGTTAGATTTTTTTCAAAAG
The DNA here is from genome assembly GCA_028646595.1 of Phalanger gymnotis. Classification (NCBI taxonomy): domain Eukaryota; kingdom Metazoa; phylum Chordata; class Mammalia; order Diprotodontia; family Phalangeridae; genus Phalanger; species Phalanger gymnotis. Next base: position 271,985,001 of record CM053626.1, read on the forward strand.
ATTTTTCAGCACCTATTGATATAATCATATGGTTTCTATCATTTATGCTATTAATATGTTTCCTTACATTTATAATCTTCTTCATATTGAAACAAATTTTCATTCCTGGTAAAAATTAAATCTGACCATAATGCATTATGTTTTTAATATACTGTCATAGACTATTTGCTAATATTTTATTAACACGCATGTCAATGTCCATTAAGGTTATGGTCTATTATAGTCTATATTTTCTTTCTCTGCTTTGTCCCTCCCTAGTTTAGGTATCGACATCATATTTATATGATAGAAAGAGATTGGAAGAGTGCCTTATTTTCATATTTTTAAATAACATATATAATATTAGATTTAATTATTCCTCATGCTTTATAAATTCCCTTGTAAACCCATCTGGTCCTGGAAAGGTTTTGGGGGGAGAATGTAGGATGATATTTAGTCATTTAAATGATCTTGTGTTAATGCAGATATTTTACATTTTCAAAAACATTCATTCATTGATAACTTCTGAGAGCAGTTACTATGAAATGGTTGGTTCAGAAAAGATAGTATTACTTCTAATCACTTTTCCCCTCTGAAGAAAAACAGAATGAGTCTGAGCAATCTATCAACAAGAACTCATAAATGACAACTATGGGCCAGAGATTATGCTAGGCACTGGCAATACAGGTGCTAAAAAAGAAATAATCTCCACTGTCAAGGAGGGGCCATTTTTTATCTCTCATGTGACAATCTTTCAATTACTTAAAGATGGCTATCATGGGATCATCAATTTAGAGCTTTAGAGAACCTTAAAGGTCATCTAACCAACCATCTAACTAAGCGTCTAACCTACCAACTCATTTTCTAAATGAGGAAGCTAATTATGCTCAAAAGTTTGACCATCCCCAAAAGAAGTTAAATGATTTTCCCAGGGTAACAAAGCTAATATGTCTAAAGCAGGAGTAGAGATTTTCCTCATCTGTTTGGCGTGTAAAGACTTTCACAACCTTATCCCTTCCTATCTTTCCATTTATCAAACACCTTACTTCCCTCCACATACTCTACAATCCATTCATGCAGACCTGCTTACTCTTCATCATACACAATGCTCAGTTTCCCCTACCACTCTCCTTCACCTGTACCTCTTAGCACCCTTTACTTTATCGAAGACTCAGTATAAGAAGCACCTTCTGCAAGAGCCCTTTCCCAGCCCTCTCAGATGCCAGTCCCTTACCTGTAAGGTTAACTTATATCTACTTTGCATGCATCTTGTATATATAGGTATACATATATATATATATATATAAGATATACATATGTGTATGCATATATATTTTATAGGTATATATACTTTGCATATGTACATATAGGTATATGCAAGATACATATATCTGTGTGGACATATGTATGTAGGCATATGCAAAATATACATGTGTGTATAGATATATGCATGTATATATGATATACATGTGTGTATAGATACAAGATACATATATGTGTGCATATATGTATATACAAAATACACATGTGTGCATTCGTATAAATAGGTATACAGAATATATGTGTATGTATGTATATAGGTATATATAAGATACACAAGTATGTGTGTAGGTAAATAAAGATACACTTATACGTGTGCATATATGTATATCAGTTTATGTAAGATATATATCTGTGTATGCATATATATGTATGTATATAAATAGGTATATAGAAGATGCATATATGTGTGTATATATATCAGTTTATGTAAGATATGTATGCATATATATATGTGTATATAAATAGGTATGTAGAAGATACACATATATGTGTACATATGTATATCAGTTTATCCAAGATACACACACATATATCTGTGTGTGTGTGTGTATACATAGACATATGTGTGTTTTTATATTATATAAAACCTGCCCAATTAGAATGTTAGCTCCTTGAGGGCAGGGTCAGTTTTCACTTTTTCCTTGTATCTTCAGAGCTTTGCAAACTTAATACCTGGCACATAGTAAGTGTTCAGTAAATGCTTGTTTCAGTTTTTTCAATTTCTATTTAAATTACGTAATTTCCAGACTGTTTATCATCCTGGCCACTTATAGCTGGACACAATCTAATCTGTTAAGATTCCTTTGAAGGTGTCAAAATGGAAAACCCAGAACTGAACACAATGCTCTAACGTCTGACCAGCAGAGGAGATGGTGAAACAACTACCTCAGACGCTACTTCTATATAAGACTTTGTAAGCTAGAAAACTGATGCTTGTGGCTGCTTAAAAAAAAAATTCATAGAGACATTGTGAGCAGATAAGCAGAACACTCAACCTCAGACTTTACATGCCGAGGTTTCCCACAAACACTAGACCTAGAGCTTTCATTCTTATTTGCCTAATGGATTGGCTGGCCTTTAGTACAGATCTGGCCAAACAGCTCTGCTTTTGAAACAGATTAAACAATATTTTCAGAAGATTGTAAAGTTAACATAAAAAAAATGCCACTCCCATTCCTCCTATACACATGCACACATACATACCTATTCTCAATTAGTCAGATTATCTTCCAGTATGAGGATTAATCAGACATGGTTCATTTTTTCTTCCTTCTCTCTCAAGCTACTGTAAGTCATCTATTCCTTTCCCAGGGAAAGGAAATGAATGTAGGAAAACCCAAATGAGATGATTTCACTATTAATGACATTCATAAACTGTCATTGACAGTCCAAAAGAAGCTCTCCCCGGCTTCCATGAATATATCAGATGACTAAGATTCAGCTACATTAAGAATAAATTGAACCTTCTATCTACTTTTCTTCAACAAATCCTGGGAGAAAATATCTTAATGGTTTCAAAACTAAAGGGAAATAATGTGCTTATCCAAAATTTTATTCTGGACTGTGATTTGATATAACTTTAAATGACCTGGATCTCTTTCTATGGGAGGTCATCTCCAAAGGAAACTAGTGAAAACTCTTTTATACTATATAATTCAGAGGTCAAGTCAGAATCAACTGTGGGGTATATGAATTGTAGGTTTATGGCAAGGAAATTCTAGTAATATCCTCTAAGCAGTCAGGGGGAGGGGAGGGTCTAAGTGGTGATTTATATTAATACCAGAAATCCTCATTCTATTACCTCCTTCTCTCTGCTTATTGATTATAATTCCCTCAAAATGAATATTTTCCCCTCTCAACTAAGATTCCAGTTCATCTTATATGCTTCATGTATTTCCCTAAATGACAAACCTTTTGTAGGAAAAAAAATGAGATCATGGGTTTAGAGCTAGAAGGAACCTCTTTAATTTTATCCTCATGAAAGCAAAACCAAGACTGCCTATCCATTGTTGTGTGCTCCACTGTTTGTGACTAATGAGCTAACTATAAGTTATGGGGAGGATATAGATTCATTTGGTATTTGAAAAGGAGAAAGTAAGCCATGAATGGACTTAAAGGCATTTTTGAAAAGGCTCTGGTTTGATGAATCATTAAATGAATGTCTCTGGGTTGCTACTCAGGGAACCTCAAGAAAATTGTAGTCATCCTTAGCCAGCAGGAAAACAGGTACAGTCTTTCCATGATGAATCCTCAGTGAGACCTAAAGTGCAGAAGTTTCCAAATTTGATTCCCTCTCATATTAGCATCATCTGTTGCCAATCTTCCTCTAGTCATACTCTAGTTAATAGAAAAAACGTTATGACACGATAGACCAAATGCTAGAATTGGAGTCTGAGATCGGTTAAAAACCTGCCTCTGAGTGTTGTTCAGTTATTTTCAGTCGTGACCAACTCTTTGTGAGCCCATTTGGGGTTTTCTTGGCAAAGATACTGGAATGGCTTACCATTTCCTTCTCTAGCTCATTTTACAGATGAGGCAACTGAGGCAAACAGGGTTAAGTGACTCACCCAGAGTGACAGCTAGGACAGGTCCAGCAAGATTTGAACTCAGATCTGAACGCCAGCCCTGGCACTCTGTGTACTATTGTGTCACCTAGCTGCCTCTGCTTTTTAGTAACAATATAAATATGGGCAAGTCACTTTACTTACTTAACATTTGGTTTCTTCCTCTGTAATATGAGATCGTATCTACCTCACGGTGTGGTTTTGAGGCTCAAAACGTCTAAAACGGGAAAGGACGTCAGGTGATCTAGTCCAAACCCCTCATTTTAAAGACAAAAAAACAAAAGACCTAGAAATGTAAGTGACTTGACGAAGGTCACACATGTAACACAGCAAAGCAGAGATTTGAACCCAGGTGCTCTGACTTTAAATTCAGCCTTCATTCTACAATATCGCGGTGACTTTGCAAACTAATTTTTCTTGATCTCTCGTTCTAAACTCTCACAGTGTTGATATATTTTGCCATGTTGTTGCTTATGCGTTTCCAATGTGTACATGTCACCTTGGTACTCAGTACCAATGTTTAGTTTGTTTTAAGACCAGGGTAATATAATGGCCCCGAAGGTCCACTTAGTTCCCTTCTCTTCAGCTTTAGGGAATTTATTTTAGAGGAAAAATTCTAAGTTCATTCACAATTGCTCCAAATGCCCAGCTAAGAAAATGATTCACGTTTAGGAAGAGATCAGACTCCCTACCCAACATTACATTTCTTTCTTTCTAGAGTCAGGAAGACATGACAGTCCAGCTTCAGACACAGCTAGTTGTGTGATCTTAAGCAAGTTGCTTAACCTCTGTCTTGGTCTCCTCTTTTGTGAAACAGGGCAAGTAATTGCACCTACCTTGCATGGTTGTTTTGAGGATAAAAAGAAATAGTATTTATAAATCATTTTGCAAACCTTAAAGCACCATGTGAATGCCAGTTATCATCATCACCATCATCATCATCAATCTTTATGGTTGAGGTAACATACGGTTTCCCGGAAACATTTAGGTAGTGAAATAGTAGATTACATTTTAGTGGCTATGGAGAGACAAATGTAGGGGAAAGAGTTTATAATTTCTTGGGACTTTTCTCAGCCTAGGATCTCTTCTTCAAGATGCCTATAGTGCCAATATATCTGGCCAATATAGTGCCAACGACATCTGGATATCTGCCACAGTTCAGTCCTCCCTTTACTCCTCAAAGATGCACTGAAAATGCCATGATTGCTCCAACTTATTGGGTCCAGATACTTAGAATCTCTTTCTCCTCATCTCCCATTCCGTGATAGCCTTTCCTTTTTATGCTAATTGCTTACAACATGACCTAGTCTCTCACAGAATCTCTTTGATTGATTCAAGGAAGTCTACAATCCCTGTTCACACTCAGTTCTGATTGTTTGACTTGATCAAAAAGTGTTCTTATCTAATAAAGGCATCAGAGCTAAATAGTGTGGTTTCAATTCCATCCTATTACATAGATGCTAAATTAAACCGGGCTGCTTAATACAATGCAACTAGTAACCCTTCTAAATTACATTTATTCTCCTTTGTATTATTAAATCAATCAACAAGTATTTTTTAAAGTCTTTATGTAAGACCTTGTTCTAGGAATTGGAAAGAGAACCAAATATTTCTCATGTCCTCAACCTTCCACCTAGACAGAAAGTCAGAAAGTCTTAAAAATCCTCAGTGCCAAATCATGTGAGTGTGCCTTTGTTGTATATATAATGCATGAAACATCTAAGCTATTGGCTGTATATAGAGCACTATACAAGAGGTAGATAAAACAGACATAGTCTCTGCACTCATAGAACTTAGTCTAGTATGGGTTACAACAAAAAGACAAAAAGCAAAAGGTTTAGGGATAGAGGCTCTTTGCTATGAACAGTTTGCACAGTGAAGCTTCTGGCTGGTTTTATCTCTTTCCCTCCAGGGTTACGAAAGTGCTTCCTTGAGGCTAAACAGCACCATAGCTTGCCCAAGGTCACAAAACAAGCAAATGGCAGAGCTGGGATTCAAAACTGAATGAAAGGATTTGTTTTGAAAAACTTGGATTCAGTCAAAAGGCAGCACCAGAGAACCTAGAAGGCTGCATGCGGCCTGGAGGCAGCAGGTTCCCCACCCCTGCACTATCCAATAGTATTCCAGTCTTTACACCTCAGTTTATGTTTGTGTTTATGTTTATGTTATGTGCTTATGTTTGTGTTATGTGCTTTGATACATGATTGTAGAGCATCTCTTCACAGATTATGTACATTATTATACTGAGTGACACCAGATTTTTCCAGGATTCCATTCCTGTATGACCTGCCCATTAGAAAAATGCCAGCTACACCACAAAGATATTTGGTTGCTTATTTCCAAAAATGGAAAGGCCTTAAATGGAAGGCTTAAGGCTGACATCACTCTATTTTGGAACTTGCTACATTACCCTTTTCCTAGATTCATTCTCTTTTCTAGGTTTTTGTGACATTGCCGTGTCCTGGTTCTCCTTCTGCCTGACAGATCTTTCTCAGTCTCATTTGCTAGATTTGTATCTCCTGCAGCATGCCATCCTGGGCCCTCTTTTCCATTTTATACTCTGTCGGTAATCACAACAACTCCCATGAGATCAATTATCATTTGTCATCTTAATTTCACAACACACTACACTTTCCTTCTCGTATTCCTTACACCTTGTACTAGAGATTTTTTTTAAGTGTATCTTAGCTCCCCAACAACACTATATGGATATGGTCCTTCAGAGCTTATTTAATTTTGTATCACCTGTAGTACTTCACACTATACCTTCTACGTATCAAGTCCTCGATAAAGGTTGACTGAATTAATAAATATAGCATCAGATAAAATGTGGATCAATGGTGAGACCTCAAGGCTGAGGAGCAAAAGCAAATTCAAACTTGACAGAAATCTGGGAATTCTATAATTACCATGTCAAAATTAGAAAGGAGAAGTACAAAAAGGGAGGAAAAAAAACCACAGCGGCCTCAAACCTGTTGGTCTGTTTCCCTTCTTGGTGATATCTTCTGAAGAGTGTTTATAGCCCTTGTGGTTGAAAGTGTACTGGACAGAGAGTCAGGAAACCTAAATTCTACTGTTATTTATATCAGTTATGACAGTGGTGTGACCCAAGAGGAAGTCACTTGGTCTCTAGGAGGTTCGATTTCCTTATCTGCAAAATGAGGACATCAGACTAAATAAATCTATAACATTTCATGGTTCTATGAAACAGGAATGAACTGAAATGGTTGAACCATTAGAAGAGAAATAACTAATAGCATATCTACTATATTAAAAAAAAATTAACCTTGGTATGCAGGGGGGAAGGAGTAAGATTTTTCTTAATCTAAGAATTAAAGAGATAGAGAAGCACCCCATAGTGTGGAGAAATCTTAGATCTCACTACTTAGATTTTCCAATAGCTTTCTGATTATAGAAAATCTCTGAGTTTATAGATTAGTGAAAAATTCAGATTATAGTTATAGAATATTATACACTTATATCTTATTATATTATATGATATAATTATGTAATATCATATAATATAAAATTTATGATTATGGAAACATTTGAGTTTACAAATTAGTGAAAAATTCAGAAAATATAATAATATAAATTTGGCACATAAGACAGAGAGAGGTGGTATTGGGGAAATATTCTGTGACATCATTTTTCAATCAAAAAAAAGGAAATTCGGTCATTATAAAAAACTCAAATGCCAGGCTTTGTTGTGAACATTATTATACCTGTATCCCTGCCCGGAAAATCACTTTGAGTCTGCAGGAATGCAAGTTTGAAAAAAAGAAAGCAAAGACTGCTACTGAATACCATGTCATCAGTATTTCCAAATAAGCATGATCTCCTATTAGGGCTGCTTAAAAGTTCAGAAAGAAATTAAAAACCAAAGGAATCAAGCTTAGACAATTTGCTATGAAATACATCTTCTAAAATTGCACCAAAATATTCATTTCTAAGCTTTTGAGAACCAGCAAGTGTAAGTAAGGCAGGCCTTGGAATCCAGACAACATAGGATGAAGTATTGCCTCTGACACATGTTGACTATGTGACTCTGGGCAAGTTCCTTAACTTCCTAGTGACCTCCCTTCACACACACACACACACACACACACACACACACACACACACACACACACATACACCTCTTTAAGATGATAAGTTGCAGAATAGTTGGTGGTCTGTACTGGCAGAGGGAATTTCATCTACATATGAAATCATAATAAAGTCCAGACAAATGTAAGAGTCAGTTAATTGAGTAAGTGATAATATGCTCCAGTACCTTAACAATGTGAGAACAAGATTAAATCAACCCATCAGTTAAACACTTTAGAGTAAGTATGGAATGCCTGAATGGATGAACTAGAATGAAGTTGCAGAGGAAGGGTGCTAAGGAAATTGGGTCCCACCTTGGGAGGTCCTTTATGAAATATCAAGCTAGTGGAGAGCTGACATTATTCAAGAGATTCAGATTCTAGCAAAGGATAAAACAAAGAGAGAGCTAATACTCTTTCTTCCCCCACCCCACATGCCTCAAGGACTGGGGAACAAGGGAGGAAGTGGAGAAAGCACTTCAGATTCTATCCTTGTCTCCCTCCCTCCTCCACTGTTGGCCAGAGCCAACAAAATTTGCAAGTTTTGAAGGATCCAAAGGATTTAGGAGTTCCCATTGACATTCTAGCATCATCCCTGGTGACAGCAATAACTGGATATGTTACAGAAAGGCAGATTCATGGCTTCACGGGGAGCCCAGCAAAGAAGCTATGCCATGACTAAGAGGAACCCCTTGAAAACCCCATGAAAGGTAGAAAAAGACTTCATACAACCAGGAGATTACTTGTCTCTGCCACATGTGATCATTTTTCCCTGAATTTGATGTACTTATGGGAGAATATGTCATAGATTTGGGGATACAAGGTTTTGAACCAACCTTATGCACCATGTTAGTAGTACATATCCTTCCTAAAAGATATTTAAGATTAACTAAATTGACTCTCAACTGTGTGAACAAAGAGGGTTCATAAGTTACAGAACTAGAAAGGCAACCCCCAAATTCTGAGGGACACCCTAACCCATAAAACCAGGAGAGGATGTTGTAGCCAAACCCTGAGGATTCAACTCATCAGGCTGAATGAGAGTTTGGATAAGCACCTCAGAGAGTCTCATACATGAGCAACTTTTAGTATATTGTAGGACTTCACAGACAATATTCTATTATAGATTTCTCAATAGACTTCTCTTCACATTATTCATCTCTACAACAAAGGGGCTGGGGTGGCTTTGCAAATGGTTAGAATAAGCTGCCCTTACTTTGTGTGATTTGATCATCATCAAAGCTGATCCCTGCCAGAAAAAAAAAGAGCTTCTTTTAGACTTGTCAATAACTCATGAAATTCATTCAATTCCAGTTCTTTCCTCTGATAGCTAAGATACCCTATTTCTGATAAGTTATACATTAATTATATTTTACCTATTACTTATCTTTCAACATGAATGAATTTCTCATCTCTTTCCCTGAGAGTAGGTTTTAATGGGGAAGAAAAGGGAAAATTAAGTGAAAATGAGGGAAGGAATATTGAGGGGGAGAAAAGGGCACCAAAGAGGAAGTATTAAATAGAAAAACAGCAGCTAGTTCAGAATTTGGCAATTTTGTGTAGTAGAAAGAATACTGGATTTAGATGTGGAGATGATGAGTTTAAATTCTGTCTCTGACTCTAACTAGGAATATGATTTTAGACAAATCACTAAAGCTCCATGTTCTTGTTATTCAGTCATTTTTCGGTCATGTCTTTATTTGGGGTTTTCTTGGCAAAGATGCTGGAGTGGCTTGCCATTTCCTTCTCTGGCTCATTTTACAGATGAGGAAACAGAGGCAAAGAAGATTAAGTGACTTGTCCAGGGTCACACAGCTAGTAAGTATATGTAGCCAGGTTTGAACTCTTAGACATGAGTCTTCCCGTCTCCAGGCCCTGCTCTGTAGCCACTGTACCATCTAGCGGTCCAAACCTCTCTGCACGTCTGTAAAATCAAGAGGTTGGACTAGATGACCTCCAAAGTTCCTTCTACCTCTAAATCCTTTGATCTTAACTTTACAGGTGGTCTACCCTAGAGACAACTTGACCCAAAATATAATACTCAATACAAACAATTTCTCTGCCAATCTCTTGTCCCTACCCTGCCTTAGGACTCCTAGATTTCTATCTTCCTTGTGCACCAGGATAACAGAAATTTCTAAATACAGAAATTTTACCGGCCAGCACACACACAAGATGGAACAACTGGAAGTCTTGACAAAGGCAAATTATTCTTGCTCTCAAGGCCAAAGACAACAAATTAAAAGGGTTGATATCTCAACGTTCAGGCACCTGAGATCTCATCTGGAAATCCATGTGTACTTCTCTGGAACTCCCTATAAGTTTCATGTGTTCCAAAGCTCCCTTTAAGCACTAGATATACCCTAGTGCTGCTCCCACCTCTGACATCGTAAGACTGGAAGTTCTCATTATAGCTCACGTAACCCCGTGCCAATCTAGAGAAACATGGCTTTCTTGGCCGAGGCAGAGGCTTCCAGTGGATTGGAGCTTGGCACATTCCCCTGAAGTTCTGGGTAATTCCCACCCTTGTACTCCATTATAGCCAAGTTCTTTAGATGCAGAAGCCAGGATTCCCTGAGATAGCTTAGGGCTACCTACTCACATCAAAGGCACTCTTAGGATTCAGTTTTGGTGGGCTTAAAATTTGAGTCTAGGACAAGAGTGGAGAACCTTCAGCCTCAAGGCCACATGTGGCCCTCTAGGTCTTCAACAGCGGCCCTTTGGATCCAAATTTGTTCTGTGAAGTTTGGATTCAGTCAAAGGACTGTACTTGAGGGCCTAGAGGGCCACATGTGTCCTCAAGGCCACAGGTTTCCCACCCCTGGTCTAGAATGCAGACCGTTTTATTGTAATAGACTTTGAAGATCTTGTGCCTCTAGGGCCTTTGAAAGAATGGGCGTTATCATGATTTAGAAATGTCCAAATAATATAATCAGAATGAAATATGGCAAATTTTTAATACTACTGTACTTTTAAAATGCCTTGGAGGGGTCCCACATTAAGTAATTAACATGGGTATAAACATATGAACAGCAAGACTATTGTGACATTGTACATAGAGGATCTTTGAGTCAGGAAGACTTTATCAAGTCCTATTTCTTTCTCATACTAACTGAGAGACCACAGGCAAGCCACTCTCAGTGCCCTAGGCAACTGAAGTAGTGTGAAGGAGCAGGAAGGAGGGAGAGAATTTGGAACTCAAAATTTTTTTAAATAATTGTTTAAAAAATTCTTTTACATGTAATTGGGAAATATTTAATGAAATAAAGAAAAATAAATTTTTTTAAAAAAAATGAGGAAACTGAAGCCCCAAAACTTTATGTCATAGCCCCAGGTAACACAAGTAAAAGCGGCAGAGCTAGGATTTGAATTCAGGTCTTTTGATTCCAAATCTCCAGAGATCTTTCTTCTATACCAAGTGGCATCCTTCATTCTCCCTATTCCATTCTTACTGCTATTTCTATCTGCAACATTTTCTTTTAATTGTCCTTTTTTTCTCTGGTAAATATCTCATTCAAAGTTCTTCCTAGATAACTTTGTTGATAGTTATTAAATCCTTAATGACATAAGCCAGCTCCAGCCATTTTATCCATTCTGATTTTTCCATCTGGATTTGTAAGCTAAAAGGGCCAGGAAAGATTTTTTAAAAACAAAACTCCTAATAAGCATGATAAACCCGCATATGCTGCTTTAGTACCACAAACTGATTTTCTCTGATTTCACAGGAAGAATCCTGGATTTGGAGACAAGGGACCTGGGTTCAAGAGCTAGTCTTGATGCTTACTAGCTATGTGACCTTGGTTAAATCAATTTAACCCCTGCGGACCTGTTTCCTCATCAAAAAATGACTTAGTCTAAATGACCTCAAAGGTCTCCTCCAATTCTGTTTTTGATCCTATTGTCTCTTGTTTGAATATTCTTTATTCTTATGCAAATTATACATTTTATAATAGTATTCCTATAAGAAATTTACATTGTCTTGTCTAAATACCAAAAGTTCTGTTGCTTGTGTCTCATTCTTTCTGCCCATCCCGTCTTAAGAAAAATGAAGTCTCTTGAGAACTCTTAGAAAACTCTTTCCCCTTGACCATGTTTTTAAAACTTCAGGTCCAGTAGGACGATCTACAATGCTACTCCTCGACTTAGACATTACACTCCACGATCAGATCTGTTCAGTCATGTGTGATCATGCTGCCCTCAAGTGACCAAAGCCTAGAATTGCAAAAGGCGAAAGAATCCCAACCCAGAAGGGAAGCCCAACCATCAGCAAAACTTCCTTTGAAAAGCAAATTAATGAGTTTTAAAATATATGGAACAGGGACCAGAACCACGATTTCATTTGGCATAGGGCATTCTCAGACAAGGAAATTCCCCATCAATGAGAATCTAGACCTTCTTTGCAATTTACAGTTTTAGAGAATTGTCAGGGGTCATTGAAAGTGCCATGCCCATGGAAACACAGTTTGTGTCAGAGGTAGGATGTGAACCCAAATCTTCCTGACTGCAAGGCCAGTTCTCTGTTTGCTATTGTCTCTCATAAGAGTGGTGCGCCATATATGATATCAAACTTTTTTTAATCTTTATTGATTAATTTTGCTGAACTTTTTTATTTGTTATGAGGAATTATTCTCTAAAAGATAAAGGGAAAAGTATATTTTGGAAAATTAAGTGAATGTCAAACAAAAAGATCAACGAAAGATTTTAAAATACATCAATCATGTTACCAGACTTTCTAGCATTAAATATAATCTGTCCTTCTGTGATGTAAGTATTCTAACATCCTGTGAAATTTTCCTTTCTTAAACTTTTTGCCAAAGAATTTTTTTTGCTTATAAACGGCTATATGTTGTGAAGTCCACACAAACTCTCACAATTCACTTTGTTGTTATAGAATTTATTTGATTGTGAAAGAAATGGAAAAAGCAGAAATTTCCCTTTTATTAACCATTTGAATGGCCATCAGTAACCATGTTTGTAAACAAAATAGGTCATTTGACACATAGCTAGCCTTAGAGTAGGTGTCATGGACTGAGCCCGACTCAGACTAGTCCTCTGTTAGTTTAGGTCTAAAATTAGAATGAAATGAAACACTCATACTCCATCTACGTGAATAAAATGTTTACTTAGCCATGGTAGAGGAAGGCCATTAAGAGTGGAAAGGCATAAACATTGATACAGCTGCACACAGCTTCTCAATATGGCTCCTGTTGCCATTCTGGGTTCACAAATGTGTGCGTGGGGGTGAGGGGGGTTGAGGACATCCAGCCCTTGCTTTTGTATTCAGGTGACCAGGAAGCTGAGTCAATTGCCTGAGCCAAAACCATCCTAATTTGCATGGTAGGAGGAATAGAGAGCAAGGAAGCAGTTTGAAATATTGCTCCCACCAAAGTAGGCAAAGGAAGTCAAATGCCAAGAATATATTACTTGAAGATCATTCGAAAGGCTCTTTCTAACCCCATCTTATCTTTCCCCAGCCTGTTATAGTAGTGTTTGAAATTTCCCATCAGAGATTCAGTCCTTTGGATGAAAGTTTTATGTCTCCAGAAGTTGTTAAAATACAAATACTCCTAGAGCTGAAGCACATTAAGTAAGATATTACCAGACATTCACATCTTAGCATGAATCAGTTCATCAAATGTCACATGAAAAATAGAAAAGTAGACCTGAGATAATGGACTTTATGTCAGGTAAGTTTTGCTTAAGAGTCATAGAACTTTCAAGCTAAAAGAGGCCCTGGGGAATCACTTGGTCCACCACCATCCCAATACCCTGCTCACACCCGGGGAGAAATATAAGTCCCAGAGAAGTAGAGACTTGTTTATGGTCACGTAATTAGTGACAGAGGATAAAAACGATGACAGGGGGAAAAATGTATAAGCTATTGATTTGAGATGTCTGAGCAGAAGCAGATAATTATGAGGTAGTCTCAGCTCATGACTTACCACAGTAATATCAAAGTTAACAAACTGATACCTCTTAGCTTGTAGTCTCAGCTCCACAATCACTTGCAATGTGACTCTGAACTGCTGATACCTTCTAGCTACTTAAATGGCAATTAGGGGGTTAATAGATCCCTCCCTTCCCCCATCTAACTTCTTCCTCTCCAATAGTGATGTCTTCTGGGTCATAGTATTGAAGAAAGAGCTTCTTATCATTGACAATGAATCTCTTGGTTTCAATACTGGAGACCAGAGCTATCAAACGCTAGGACAAGAACCCAGGAACCAAACTAAAATATAGCTGGGAAATATATAACAAATAAGAATACAATAGAACATAAGTAATGTTATGATGTGGTTTTCTTAGTCAATATACCACCCACAGGGATCCTTATGAACAGGCTAGTGGCCCCCATGTATATTTGGACACCACTGCTATAAACCATGAGGGAGAGATAGATCTCTCTTCACTTAATGGATATCAGACACTCCCCTGTCCACGCTGACTTTATCCTGCCGAAGCCTGCAGTATAGATAGGCATTGCATGGTCTCCAGAGAGCTTTCGAGTCATGACCGAGCATGGGACTTAGTTTGATGGGTTGTGGTGGTCATGGTCTCCAGAATGTTGGCCCTTAATATTATTGCTGCCTCCTTCTCACTTCCCTTCAGACTAGAAATGAGATCACATCTTTAGGGAGTGCTCAGGGCAAGGCCTGGGTTTGTCCTAGCAGAGCAATCCTCAAACTTTTTTGGTATCAGGACCCCTTACACTATTAAAAATTATTCAAGACCACCTCCGCCCCCACCCCACCCCTCATCTAAGTGGTCATATCTACTACTACTACTACTACTACTACTACTACTACTACTACTACTACTACTATTTCCTTTTCAGTCTTTATTGGATAATTATTAATGATGTGTCTCCTGTGAGTAAACCTCAAGGTTCTGTCTTGGGCCTTCTTCTCTGTCTATACCTTAGTATACACCTTAGTATAATTATGAAAATAGTTTTGACTTTGAGGACCCCCTGAAAGGGCCAAAGGTATGAAGTTGCTTGCTGAAGAAAGGAATTATTATCAGGTGTCAGAAAATCTATAAATTATTCTATAAGATAACCAAAGAATTCAATTCATAAGGTACAATATTTAGAGTTGGAAAACACCTTCGTTTTAGGTACTGTCTTCCTCATTAGAATATAAGCTCCCTGAGGGCAGGGACTGTCTTTTTCTTTCTATTTCTATTCCCAGCATTTAGCACAGTCTCTGTACATAGAAAATGCTTAATATGTGCTTGTTGACTTGTAGACTTGACCTCAAAAGGCATGCACACCAAACCTCTCATTTTGCATGTAAGGAAACTGATTCCCAGAAAGGTTAAGCAATCTGCCCTAGTTCACACAGGCCATAAGAAGCAGAGCTGGGATTTGAAGTCATATGCTCTGACTCCAAAGCACTCTTTCCACTACACCCCATTCAACAAGAATTCATTAACTGTGCGATGCACTAATAACACAAAGACAAACTCAAGGTAGTTCCTGCCCTCAAGACACGTTCATTCTAGGAGGGAGGGGAATGAAATGTACCCAGATAAATGAATACAAAATATACCAAAAGTAAATCAGCACAGTAAATGGAGTTCTGGACCTGGAATCAGGAAGATCCGAGCTCAAAATCAGTCTCAGACAAGAGCTGTGAGTGACCTTGGACAAGTCACCTAACCACTGTCTGCTTCAGTTTTGTCAGCTAATGAAATGGGAATAATAATAGCACCTGCCTCACAAGGTCATTGTGAGAATCAATTGAAATAATATTTATAAAGCACTTACCACAGTGTCCAGCACACAGTAGGTACTATATAATTGCTAGTTATTAATAACAATAATAAACACTGGGGGCCTCCTGTAAGTAGGTAATCTTTGAGCTGAGAATTGAAGAGAGCCTTCTAAGAGAGAGAGACCAAGAACAAAGCTATGTGTATTCTTTTTTTTTGGAGGGGTGAAGGCAAGGCAATTGGGGTCAAGTAACTTGCCCAAGGTCACACAGCTAGCAAGTGTCAAGTGTCTGAGGCCGGATTTGAACTCTATCTCTTACAAAATGATACCCTAACCAAATAATCCCTTGTCTTTTCTCTAGATGCCTTTAGAAGAGGAGTGTGTTTTGTATCCAATACTGAGCAGCTACAGCCTCGTACAGTCATGTTATTGTCAGACTTATCTGCTCTTTAACAACAGAAATTGAGCCCCATTTTTTGTATCTTGCATATCGTTCAGCATTGTGTAGGACCCAAAATGTATGCTTGGGTAGTGTAAAACATAGTGTTATGCATGCTACCAGATAAAAGTTGGAAAATGAGTTGCTCAGTCTTTGTTGGAATAGTTATGGGAAAGAGATAGTTCTACTGTCTAGCCATTCTGAAAAACAGTTTAGTACTCTGGCCCCAAAATCACTAAATTTGACCCAGGTATGCCACTATTTGGCCTATACTCCAAAGAGACCACAGAAAAAGGAAAATGAAGCCTAAGTACACAAATATTTATACTAGTAGTTTTTGTAGTGACAAGGAACTGAAAATTAAGGGGTTACCATCAACTGAGACATTACTGGACAAATTATGATATATGAATGTAATGGAATATTATTTCATTGGTTAAAAAAATTATGAGATGGATAGCTTCCAAGAAACCTGGGAAGATTTGAATAGACTGATGCAGAGTGCAGTGATGACAACCAGGAGATCCATTTACACAGTAACAGCAACATTGTGAAGGCAAAAACAGGTTGAAAGCCTTAGGACCTCTGATCAGCACAATGGCCAACCATGATTCCAGAACTCCAGTAAGGATGCATGCTTCCCACCTCCTGATAGAGAGGTGATGTACTCAAGATGTACAATGGAACATATTTTTGGACATGGCCAACACAGAAATTTATTTTGCTTAGCAAAATAAAACCCTTTATTAAAGCGTTTGTTTATTTTTTTTAATTGTCAAGCATGGGGTTGGGGAGACAGAAGAAAGAGAAAATAAAGGCTTATTAATTGAAAATAAACTAAAATCAAAAGAGAAAAAAAAGAGAAGGGCTTCTTGTCCATTTTCTACCCCACAGGCAACACCGTAGCCTCCAAAAGTGGTACCAAAATGTTATCATAAAATGCATGTAAGAATTTTTCTTTTTTATATACCCTTCGTAATGACAGTGTCTAAAACTCCCCCTTTCCTGAGGGATAGGAATACTGAGATGGGAAACTCCCAAATGAGGAAACTCCCTCATCCTGTCCCTTTCCTGAGACAGCCGCCAATTAGTTGCTGCATGCCATTTCTGCATCTGTCTGTAGTGTGACATGTCAAGTAATAGAAAAATATAAAAGTATTCAAAAAGAATGTTACATATCTTAAGGGAGCTGACATTTGGTTTATATTGTTGGAGATGTACGAGATGCACTTTCATAATCCAGAGATGCCTATCACCCTTATTCTGGTTCCTATGTTATGTGTAACATCATCTTTGTCAAAACGTCTCCTTGTCAGGGTGTGAACATCCTTCTCAGTCATTTCCCTTTCAGTTCTTGTCCTCTTCTACACTTTACCTGACATCTTCCTGCTGCCATTGAGCAAGCTTTTTTGCTCAACTCTAAGATAATGTAATACGATTATTATTTATAAAATGAAAAAGGAAGGATTAGGTGACCTTTTTAGCTCTCAATCCATGATCCTGTGATCCTAGTTAAAACACAGAAGACTCTAAAGCACACAAATGATTCTAAAGGACTCTTATGCGACCAACCAGAGTTCACTTAGACTTTTCTTCTACTGACAAGACACATATTCATCTTTAATTCCAACAAAGAACTACAAGCAGGCTTTCCAGTCAGTTCCAGTTTGGGACCACAGCTCTGGGACTAAGGGAAAAACAGACAATATTTTGTCTACCATCTATAATTACTCTCATGCCCAACACTTGTGAGAAGAGGATCTTAAGGTTGTGGTTCTCAAACTTTTTGGTCTTGGGGACCCTTTTACACTTTGAAAAGTTGTTGAGGAACCAAAGGATCTGTTTATGTAGGTTACATTTGTTGAAATTTCCCATATTAAAAATTAAAATTGATATATTTTTAAAATTTACTATCCTCTTTAAAATAATGATAATAGTGCCATTACATGCTAAATTTTATGAAAAATAACTATTTTCCAAAATAAAAGAAGTTTTCAATTATTGTTTCTTTTAATAATTTGAACAAAAGAAAATTTTAAAATACATTTTGGCTTTTTAAACAATTAACGTTTTGTTGTCCATAATTATTGTCTTTAAAGAATACTTTATAAGCAACTTGTTAAATTATATTTTGGAAGGAAGGAAGGAAGAAAGAAAGAAAGGAAGGAAGGAAAATATACTTATTAAACATTTACCATGTGAAAAGCACTGAACTAAAGCTGGGGATATAAATAGAAAAGCAAAACAGTTTTTGCTCTCAAAGAGTTCATATTCCAATGGGAGAAGACAACACATATGGGAATAGTTCAACTGCGGTGTCCATGGAAAGGCCCAGCAGGCCTAGGGTACAGTGTTAAAGTAGGTGATAATGCATCTTTTCTAGTGTTGCTTCCACTAATAAAACCATATTTCTTTCCAATGTTAAACCATTTAATGGTTCCAACGATTTCTCTTTGTTGGATCTTTAATAAGTGTGTCTGCTGAGGAGTCTAGGGGTAAAAAGTGTCTTATACTTCCTTTGGAATGGTGAAAGCCTAAGTTCATGCTACATAAGGATAAGTTTGGGGATGCTCAGTCCGAAAGGAGTGTTCAGGGGACATTCGATCACTATCTTCAAATACATGAAAGGCTGTCACAAGGAAGGAGTAAACTTCTCCTACTTTGCCAGAGATCCCATAATTAGGAGCAGTAAGTAGAAGGATGCGAAGAGGCATATTCAGACCCGGTATAAAGGAAAACTTCCTAACAATTAGAGCTAACTAAAAGTGGAACATGCTACCTTGGGAAGTAAATGGGATCCCCCTCACTGGAGGTATTCAAGTGAAGAGGGGATGACTACCTACAGTAACTGAGGAGATTCTTTTCCAGATATAGGATATACTAAATGATTTCTGCCATCCCTTTCAATTTAATGATTCTCTGATCATGGTACCTAAACAGTAGAAAAGACAGATTGAAAGAAATTAATTCTAGGTTTCAGGGCCAAGACTATCGAAACCAAAAACTGACAGTGCTTTCAGCTACAAAAGTAGGTTCATATCAACTATGCCTGGAACCCTTTCTCCCAACTTGGAAGGCAACTTCCAAAGGAAAATATTAGCACTAGTTTCTTACTAATCCTCTTTTTTTATTCCTACCTCCTTTTCCATCTAAACCCTGGCTCTCATAGTTTTCAATTATTGGTTTCTTTTTAATAATTTGAACAAAAGAAATTTTTAAAATACATTTTGGCTTCTTAAACAATTAAAGTTTTGTTATCCATAACTATTGTTTTAAAAAAAACTTTATAAGCAAGTTGTTAAATTCTATTTTGTAATATAATAAAATAATACGATTTTATAACTTTATAAAATTATAACCTATACTTTTACAATATAATAATGTAACCTTAATAAATGCTTATAAAATTACCAATTGAGATGTACTGACATGAACAGGAAATATAGATCTGAAGCTCAGAATAAAAATCAGTAAATATAGATTTGGAAATTATCTTCCTAGGTATGATAATTGAAGCCACTTGCATTAAGAGGTCAAGAAGAAAGCAACAAAGGGAGGGATTAAAGGGGTAATAATAATGATGATTATTATCATTACCATCATTTATGTTGCTTTAAGATTTATAAAGTGCTTTACATGTATTCTCTAATTTGATTTTATGACTTATGAGGCAGATTATATTATTTTCCTAATTTGACAGATGAGAAAAGTGAGGCTGAGAAGTTAAGTGACTTACTCAGGATCACGCAGTTTCTAAGTATCTGAGGAGGGATTTGCAGTTGTTCCTGCCTTGATCCAGGTCCAACACTATTGACTGTATGGATTGTTGACACAGTTCAAACTGTGGGTAAGATAATAACTAGAAAACTAGAGTACCACAGAAACCAAAGAAGAAGAAAGTATCATGGTAGAAGAGCGTGGTCATCAGAGTGGGAGAGGAATGATGGTTGGCCATGGGATTGGTCAGTTAGAAGGTCATTGGATGACCTTTGAAAGATGTTTCAGCAGAATGGTTGAGGCTGGGCTGAGATTGCAGGGATTGAGGAGATAAATTTGTAGAGATGAAGTGATGATATTGGCTGTAGACTTCTTAATTAAAGAGTTAACAGAAAGGAGGAAGAAGAAAATGGAGTATTAGCCGAATGAAATAGAAAACTTTGACTTATTTATATATTTATTTGTTTGTTTGATTTTAGAATGAAAGGAGTGAATCTGTTTGTAGATGACTGGGAAAGAACTAAGTTTCCATGGACATAATAAAGATGTATGAGGGGAATGGGTTGACTATTAAAGCAGAATGAGAAGGAGAGGGATCAGAAACACAGGAAGAATTAGACTTCACGAGTATTAGGGATACTTTATCCTCTGTGAGCAGAGGGAAAGATAGAAGAGGTGATGGAGCTGAGGATTTTTGAGGTGCAGGTATTGGATCTGAAGGAGCTCCTGTCTTCTCCAAGTGTTTTAAGTGTGACGCTAGGAAGGGAAACAAAGGGGAGGAGAGAAAGTTTGGAAGAGATGCTATGGGAAATGAGTCTGACCATATGGATCATTAGTCTGAACCCATATGGGAATCTTTCATCTTTATTCAGTCTACAATCTTATAGGATAGTAGATCTAGAGCCTGAAGGTACCTTAGATGCCACTGGGTCCAACTTCCTAATTTAACAAATGTGGGAAATGAGACACAGTGCATTTAGGGGACTTGTCTAGCGTCACAGAGCTAGATAAGTGTTGGAGTTGAGATTTAAACCCAGATTTCCTTGACTCCCAGATCTAGTGGTCTAACCACTACACTAAGGTGCCTCGATCTTCTCTGCTACCTCAGAATTTCTGCCTTTGGAAATAATCATTTCTAAATTTGATTTATTAAGTTACATACTAAATCTCGTAATAACCTGATTCAAATATTTCTTATGCTTCATTTATCTAAATAGCAGAACAAGGGGAATTTGTTTCTACAATTTTAAATTAAAAGGGCAGACAAAAGGTAAATATAGCAAAAGCAGTCTGAGTTACAACAACTTAAAACAAATGGAAGCAATATCCAAATGCCGGAAATCTATTTGCATTATCTGTTCTCAGAATAGTTGAGTAGTAACAATGATGTCACTTAAGGGTAGACAGACTAACTTTATAGTATATGACTGTACAATGATGTGTTCTGGTTATGTTTCTCCCTCTCTCTTCTAATTTTTCTTTTCAAAAGGTCACGGACATCATAGCAAATAGGAAATTTCCATTGCAGTTGTTTCCAAGTCTCTACAAACATTTTTCTTGTCTTGATAGCCACACATTCACCTTATCGCTCCTCTAAAAATTATCTTCTTTTTTGGTTTGAGAACACTGGAATCTTTGCATTTTTCCAGACTTAATCTAGGAAGAAACCCTATAAATTCAGTGCTGAATCACTTGAAACTTCCAACTACTGACGGGTATTTTAAAGTTTTAAATATTTATCTTGGCCCATCTCACTGAATTGTAAATGTACACAGGCAGTCAAAGAGAGCACCGAAACCCAACAATAAGAGGCAATAACCACCTCTCATTGCTACCCTCTCTCCTACAGAAAGAAGTAAAAAACAAAACAAAACAAAACAAAACTTGATAGCATTTAACTTAGCATAATGGTAGGGAGTGATTCCAGGATCTCACAGTGGCAATTATAGGGTCCTCTAAGCAAACACGATATTTTAAAATTCAGGGAGAGCTTTCATTTTAAACTATATTTCAACTTTTGATAAAGTTTGTAAAACTATTGTTATTATTTTGACAGAGACCTAAACTATATTTGTCAACAAATATTGTAGAAGTCCAGACACGTCCATTAAATATGGCTCACTACCTCTGCTCCTCCAAACAAACCTTGAAGTAATCTAAATTTATTCCCTTTGCCCTTTTCCAATATTGATTTTGCACATTAAAGCCAAACCTAGAGAGGCGATGGGACCTTTATATCCAGAGAAAATACAGCGAAATGAAAATCAAAGGCCCCACTGAAGAAGGAAATATCACCAAGAAGTTATGCATATCCAAAAGAACAAGATGTGAAAGATGGGGAAGTGAGAGGATATTCCATCAGCTTGGCCACTGTAATAGAGGAGGGTTGGAAGGATATTGTTATATGTGAGTATATTAGTTTCAAGTTCTTCCCTTCATTTTATTTCTTTTTCTCTTTCTTTCTTCTTTTCCTTCCTGTTTCCTGAATTCTTTTATTCTTTCCTTTTTTCTTCTTCCCTTTCTTTTTGAAGCATCAGGTGATGTAGCCACTTCTTTCTCTCCTTTTACCCCAAATGCCCTACCAACTGGCCCATGCATCTGGGGTCTTAGTCAAAGGCATTGCCTGGCATGACTATATGCTAGAAATATGATTGTCCTTTTTTTCAATAGTAACAAATCAGTGTTTCTTAAACTTCAGTACTCTGATGGACCTGTGATTTCATCAATGGGGTAGGGGCATACCTTCTAATAATTCAGATCACAGGCCATTCATACCTACCTTTCTTCATGACTCATGTTCACATCCCTGAGAAGCAGCATGCTTTGGTGGATAGGGCAATAGATTTGGAATTAGGAATATCTAGGTTTAGAGCCTTCCTTACATACTTAATCGTGTTTAGAATAGTGTGTTGTGCATTGTGAGTGCTTAACAAATGCTTATTAATCATTGATTGCTATGTGACAATGGGAAAATCATTTGATCTCTCTGTGTCTCAGTTTTGTGGTCTATAAAATGATGAGATTGGGTTTCTAGGGTGCCTTCAAAACAAAACCTATATTCCAATTATTTTCTCATCAGTTCATCAAAAGAAGTTCATCCGACATACTGTGGACCACCTTCACGTGCTCGGGCTATCCATCCATTGTCATTTACTCTTGCCAGGTGTACAATCCATCTCCCTTTTCATTCTTCTTTGATGAAGTATTGTAGCTGATCCTGTAACTGACATGGGTGTCTAGATATATACTGTGTCCCTTACACATTCAGAGAGACAACTGTCACATCTGAAAACTAGTCAAGGGATTTGGAGTAATTGAGAGTGCAATACCTGATCTAGTTACTGGAGAGCGTT
Source organism: Phalanger gymnotis (assembly GCA_028646595.1). Taxonomy (NCBI): domain Eukaryota; kingdom Metazoa; phylum Chordata; class Mammalia; order Diprotodontia; family Phalangeridae; genus Phalanger; species Phalanger gymnotis. The sequence continues at coordinate 272,008,178 of CM053626.1, forward strand.
GTACTTGAGTTGCTTTTTCCCTGTGGGGTACTAGTACCCATGACAGTAAATTTTTCCATAGGTCATAATATCCTTACTTACCACTAGAAAGTGCTCACAGCCTGGAAATCCTAAGCGGTTCTTCTTAATGGCAGCACCTACTTCTTACCTTCGTATCCAGCATGAATGTGGAGTTTGAAAGTGTATTTATACCTTATGCAAGCTACCACTTTCCCCTTTTCTAGTCTAAGGAATAAAACATTAATATTCTTAAAAACTAATTACTATAATTATCTTAGGGGCAGCTAAGAGGCACAGTGTATAGAGTGCCAGGCTTGAAGTCAGATTCATCTTCCTGAGATCCAATCTGGCCTCAGACACTTATTAGCTATGTGACTTTGGGCAAGTCACTTAACCCTGTTTGCCTCAGTTCCTCATCTGTAAAATTAGCTGGAGAAGGAAATGGCAAACCACTCTAGTATCTTTGCCAAGAAAACCCCAAATAGAGTCATGAAAAGTCAAACATGACTGAAAGAACAGAACAACAACAACATAATTATCTTGGCTCTGCCCCCACCCATTAGAAGAATTCACTATCCATTTCTGTTTTTTCTATACCTTTTGATTCAGACTATCAACATATGGCTCACTACAGTTTTAATATGTCAGAAATGAAAGTGAAAGTAAATAAATTCTCCTACAACCTCAAAGATAATATCATTGCCTATCCCTTTCTTTCCTTCTCTTTTCCCTCCAAATATTCTATATAGATGAAGGCTCCAGGTACACCCAAGACTTACAGAGAATAGAGGAAAGGTAGGTCTTTTTCAATGTCCCTTAAGGAAAAAGGACTGGGTAGAAAACAAAAGTTCTGACAGTCCTGCCTCTAGAAGGTTTCCTAATAATTTGCCATCCTTAGCAGGCTCTGAGTAACATTACAATAGTATGACAATTTCTCCCCAAATGATCTAGATCTGCCCCCAACTCCACCATTACTCCAACATGGAATCCCTTTCTACTGCTATACTGGTGGTCTTTTCTCAACCCCAGATGTTTTAACTCCAAAGAAAGTTCCAACATTACAGTCATTGTCCCTTTTGGCTTGTCTTCTATTGAAGAGGGATTTAGCAAGACCCCAGAGCAGTTCCACTTATAGCAGAAAGGTTCTAGAATCTGGCCCACCTTGCTCCACCTGTTTCATGCTAAGTCCTTGTATATTCAAAAGGAAGCAGAGGAGTGAGGCAGAACTCCACTGGGTTATAGGAGTAATTTCTAATTTGTCTTATAATATATATGTATGTGTGTATGTATGTATGTACCTACATATCTATGTATGTATGTATGTGTGTGAACATGTGTATGTATGTGATTCTGTCCTGTAATTTATAGTAAATTAGCCACAATGTTGACAATCCATAGCTATCAGTTTATAAACATTGTAATCATTCAACTGGGAGAACAGATAATCTTGCATTTAAATAAACATTGTTTTACACATATTAGGGAGTATCAGAAAAATACAAAGATGTTACACTAAAAACATCATGCAAAGATGGAGGGGTGAGGTTTGTAGGAAGGTAAGGCAGAAGTAGAAATGCTGTAAAACAAAGTTTTGTTTTGTTTTTCCCCAAAGAATCCCTTGTAGCTCTCTGATTAGATTGTAAGCTCCTTGAGCAAAGAGACTTGTCTTACTTTATTTGTATTTCCAGCTATTTACTCTAAGCTTTAAACACAGCAGACACTTAAAAAGCATGTGTGGAATTGAATTCAATGCATTCACTTTTTAAAATGTTGTTCTGGTAAAGAACAAAGGTATCAAAGACTGAAAAACAATGCTTACTTCAAAGTACCTTAAAAAATAGCCTAATGAGATATTTTTAAGAAAGGTTTCCAACCCTCCAAATGTAGAAATACAAAACAAAAAGTCCTATCTTCCTAGTTCCCACTAACAAGAGACAAACACATTAGCTTGCTTTCTCAATTGGTATTTAGTTACAAGTCAAAACTAATGATCCCCTCAAATATCCCCATTTTTAGTTTCACCTATTCTAAATTTCCTTAGTTCTTGTTTTATGACTCAGTAAATTACCATTATTAGCACCTTTAGCTGCACAGAAGAGAGAATTACCCTATGGGCATAGACCTTTTATCTGCCAGTCTTGACTTCAACTGTCAAATTGAAGGTAGTACTAATAATGAGAAACATGCAAATGAGACCTAGTGCTACAAATCCAAGGACAATCATTATTCTTGTTTAGTGTGGTAAAGAAGCCACTCACATACAACCATCATTTTGGTGTCATGTTAAAATATTAATATTTTAGCCAAAAATATCCATTTTATTGGAAATAATTAGTAGATTAGTAAATAGTAGATTAATGCCAAAGAATAATACTACATGCTTTTGCCTAGGAAATACATTAAGCCACAGTAATCCCTCCCAAGTGCCCTTGTTGAAAACTTCTGAAGTTATTTGAAATAATTGTCATTTTAATGCTTGACCAAAAGTGACAAAAATGATATGATACTTTTAGGTGTCTACCATGTCTTCTTAGAATAAACAAATACATTACACATCTCATTCATTCTTATATAAAGTTACCAGAATTTAATTCTTCTGTTCTGGGGCACCCAATCATCATCAGTTTAAATGCTCTAATCTATACCAAAAGAGAATAACCAAATTATGATGCTATGTCAACAACTTCAAAGGCAAAAATTGTACCTCCAAAACATATCTCACTGAATAATCCATTATGGATACTTAACCCATGAATTTATCAAAATCTTTAATTTTTTATTTTATTTCTTATTATTATGAAAATGATAAGCATCAACAAACATAAGCACTTCTCCATAAAAAGAATGGAGACAGAGGAATGCACATAAAACTCTAAATCTGTTTACAACTTGTGCTTTTAAAATATCTGTAAAGTACACATGGTAATCCTAATATGAATCTCTTTGCCTGTGTCCCTTTATGAACTTTTACTTAGAAAGAGAAGGGTTATAAATTACAAAACATTCAAAGAAATTTTATTCGCAATAACAAAAGAAATCTCTGAAAATAAACCATATGCCTAGTGATTGAAGAATAGCAGAATAAATTATGGTTATGGCTGTAATTGGAGTATTATTTCAACTTAAGAAATGATGGGTATAAAAAATACAAAGACAAAGGAAATGTATAAAATGATTCATAGTGAACTAAAATGAATCAAAATGGCTATATACACACAGACTATAATTCTGTAAATAGAAACGGTAGGAAATTCCAAATTCTAAGTATATTAGAGTTTATGGTTTCATATATAATGCCATTTTGTTACTTTCCCTGCAAAATCACATACAGAATCCCAGTGTGAAGAAACATCAGAGCCCATCTAGAGTTAAAACCTGAACAAGATTCCCAATATTGGGTCATCTCATCTTTCTCTCTCTCTCTCTGTCTCTGTCTCTGTCTCTCTCTGTCTCTGTCTCTGTCTCTCTCTGTCTCTCTCTGTCTCTCTCTCTCTCTCTCTCTCTTTCTCTCTCTCTCTCTCTCTCTCTCTCTCTCTCTCTCTCTCTCTCTCTCTCTCTCTCTCTCTCTCTCTCTCTCTCTCTCTCTCTCTCTCTCTCTCTCTCTCTCTCTCTCTCTCTCTCTCTCTCTCTCCCTCTCTTCTTTCTTTTTTCCTTTCTTTCTTTCAACACTAGGTTTTTCTCTCTCTTGCCCAAACTGGAAATTCAGAGATTACTCACAGGCCTGATCCCACTTCTGTTCAGCAGGGGAGGTTTAATCTATTCTATTCCTGACCTGAGTGAATTTGTCCCTCCTTGAGCAACCTGGTGCCCCACACACAGACACACACTCCTGGGCTTTCACCATATTCATGCTAACCTTGGTGGAAACACGAAGTGTATAGCCCACTATAGATAAGAATTCAAATAGCTTTAGCCTCCTGCTAACTGGGATTAGAGGAGTATGCCACTGTGCCTAATTCATTTCATCAGCTCCTGAGTCAACCTACTCCACTTTTAAATAGCCATAATTATTAGGAATTTTTTTCCTGATATCAAGCCTAAATGTGCTTCATTCCAATTTCTGCCCATTGTTCTTAGTTCCGTCCTCTAGGACTAAGCACAAAAGTAAAATTCTTCTTCAACATGACAACGCTTCAGATATTTGAAAACAGCTATGGTGTCCTTCCCTAAGGTGTCTCTTCTCCAGGCAAGGTCCCCAGTTCCTTCCCCTCTCCTCCTATGGCATGGATTCAAGTATCTTTACCACACTGGTTGCCTTCTTTGGGATGTTCTCCATTTTATCAGTCTTCCTAAGGTATGTGATACTCTCCCCTCGCACACATAAAGTCCTTGGGGAGGGTTGGCTCAAACTTCAAGTTAGATAATGGCAAAATACACAGGTATAGAACACATGTGGCAATGGGTTACCTCGCCTTCTGGCATTGGAAAGTTCTTTTCTCCCTTTGTGAAGTTCTCTGAAGTTCCCTTGGGGAGTAGCTTTCTCATGGGCACACCCAAAACTTTTTTCTGCAACTAGCAGTCACATTTTAAAGTTTTCACTATCCTAAGCTGACTGTCTCTCTATATCCATCCATAGACACTTCCAAATGTCATTGGCCACAACCATTCTGGTGGCCACTGATACTGCCTCAATGGGAAACTACTGCCGATACTATTCAGCTCTAATAATCAATAGGAGGGCTAATGGATTCTCTAGACCTCCCATATTCACCAGACAGACACTTCCATCCTGGAATACACATTCCTCCAAGGTCAGGAAAGAATAAATACAGAAACAGAGGTGGCCAGGGCAAGTAAGAGACAGAATGTGGTGTGCCAGAGGAACCATAAGCTTGAACAAGATGTTCAGTTTTCAGTGTGAGCATTTACACCTGGGAAATCAGCAAACACTATAAATTGAGTCTTGATTTATTGTTCTGTTGATTGTCTGGACTTAAGAAGATGATTGAGAAAATGAAAATAATTTGGATTAAACTTAAAAGTATGTAGCAGGTACATTTGTTTTTTCAGGAGCCAGCTGTTAAACATTTACTGGCAAAACCCTGAAAACAGGGCTGTTGCTCCCTACCTACAAAATCCTTGATGTTGTTGTTATTATTGTTGTCCATTTGTGTCTGACTCTTTGTGACTCCATTTAGGGTTTTCTTGGCTTAAAAGCACTTACTAGAGGGCTTTGCCATTCCTTTCTCCAGCTCATTTTTACAGATGAGGAACTGAAGCAAACAGGGTTAAGGGACTTGTCCAAGGTCACAGAGCTAGTATATATCTGAGGCCAGATTTGAAATCAGCAACATGAGTCTTCCAGCCTTCAGACCTGGCACTCTTACCACTGTGCCACCTAAATGCCCTCAAAATTCTTAGAACCAGCTCAAGGTAATTTTCCTAACTCAAAGTCACCAAGAAAAAGAGTGACAAAGAGCAGGTCTACCTTTTTGAATAACAACTCTGTTCCTACTCAGCAACCTCTGTTTCATTAGATATTGCAGATACATGGCCAATTAGACCTTATACATGCCCAGAAAACAGTTTCTCCAGAGCTTCCACATGTTTTCATAGACTAAAACCAGGAAAGAATGTATGAGTGTATTCAAAAACAAGTCTTCATAAGCCAGTCTGCCCATCCTCCACCATTCTTCACAGTGGAACCACCTTCAGCTTGTTCATTTAGAATTGTGGGTAAAATAACAACCGAATTAACAGTCTTGGTTACCTGGTTGTCTTATGGTTTAGCAAATCATTACTAGAAATAAAGAGAGCTGCTGCTAGACAAGGATGAACTGAAAAATATCGTGCAAAATATCATGGCATTACTGATTATAAAGTAGTCTTAGCTCTCTTAATGTAGGGGCAATTAGCTCTATATAGCTCAGTAATTTTTGAAGACATTAATATAATCACCATGGGTCATTTAAAAGGCTTAAATTATGTACAATATGCTATTTAAGAAGGTAGAGAAGTGTGAAAAAAACATCTTGAAATGTTTCTATTAAAAATTTAATATAAAAACACTTCAGTTTTTAAAAAAGAAAGTTTCCATTAGCTAGAAAATTCATGTCAATGGAACACTTCAAATCTCCCACAATGCCTGCTAAGTAAAGCATGGTTGTAATTGTACCTTGAGCAAATTATCACAAAGAGCAATTTTTTCTTTAAATCTAGGAATTAAAATAAGTAACATGATATTACATTAGAAATAATTATATTCATATCACAACTTTCTTACAGAAAACTGAAAGAACATTGTAGATTACGTAGTCATACCAATTTTCAAAGAATTTTTTAAACCGAAAAACTGTTTTATAGATTTTCCCAGAAGATAGTCTTCTATCAAGTTACAGAGAGAATTGTAGAGGGCCAGCAGCTGACCTGTGGTTACATAGCTCATCAGTGATAGATTCACATTTCCAGGCCACTTGACAGTTTTCTGTCCACCAGATTACATGAAGCAACTACCATCTCTAACAAGTTGAGTAGAGCAACAGCTACTATTTTAAGAGAGGAGCCAATCTGTCAGTCTGTTTCTTTTTTAAACAGACAAATTCCATTAAATCTTGGCTGAAATAGGGTGCAAAATGGACATAACCTGGCAGTTGAGCCTCCAGTTTGGGGTTGGGTAGAGGGAAGAGGGAAGAGCCTGTTCATTGACTTTTTTTTTTTGCAATACCTGTCTGACAGCTGACATGGAAAATATGTTTCTCTTGACTTAGATACATCAGTAGCAGGGATAAAAACAACTTGCCTCCATTGTGAAAGCTTTGAATCAATTATGCAGGGAATGGATGGTATATTATTTATGACTACAAGGGGAAGGAATTCATTGGTATTGCCATGGAATGACTATATTCTAATTTCAGGAAGGAAACTGGTAATATCATTTAAACAAATTAGTATGCCTTCTCAAAAGACCAATTTTATGCCAGTTCTTATTAATTGGGGCATCACCAAAGTATATGTGATACCAAGTTCTATTTGTAAAAGTTGGTTGATCAATTCAATGGAGGGAGAAGGAGAAGAGAACAAGCATTTATTTAGTACCTACTATATGCCAGACACTGTGCTAAGAATTTTACAGGTATTGTATCAGTTGATCCTCATTACAGCACTGCACCACCTAGCTGCCTACAATAGAAGGCAGCATGGAAGAGAGGAAGGAGCATTGGCTCTGGAGTCACAGAATTAGGTTTAAATCCTACCTTCTTGTATGACCTGGGTAAAGTCATTTAATATCTCTGAGAGGATTGGATGCAGTGACAACAGAAAGTCCTTTCCGGTTCTCGAGAAATTTAATGCATATTCATTAAATGCTTGCCATAGGACACAACAACAAGAGCAAAACAGTCTCTGATCTCAAGAAAGCCCCTTTTATATTTTCCAAAATGGCCAAAAGTGACGCTAATGACCTAGAAACCAAGTTCACAGGATCGTAGAATCTCCAGGTAGGAAGGGTTCTCAGAGGCCATCCAGTGCAGCCAAGAATCCCCTCTACCACCACTCAACATGTGGTCACACAGCTTTCACTTAAGATAACTAATGAAGTACAACTACCTCCTGAGGCAGCCTATTCTAATATTACGTGGCTCTAGCTGTTAGAAGGTTTTTTTTTTCTTGCAGAAAGTAGAAATTTGCTTCTCCGCAACTTGCACCCTTTACTCTTAATTCTATCCTCTGTGGCCAAGCAGAACAAGCCTACTCCTTTCCCCAAGTGTTCTTTTTAACAACTGTTATCACACTCCCTTTCCCCCCTCCCCCATCTGTTTTCCTCCATACTAAACACCTCCAATTCCTCCAATGATCCTTATCCACAGTGTTCTCAGAGTTTTCTATCAACCCGGTTGTCTTCCTCTAAATATTGTCCACCTCAGCCACGTCCTTCCTAAACCAGGACACCCAGAACTGAGCATGAGACTCCAGATATGGTTTGACTAGAGCCGAATAAAAAATGGAATTAATTATGTTTTTTTTTCTTAAAGTTAAAAACTGATTTTAAAAGAAAGGTCATTATTATTAAAAACCCAGTTGGACTATAGTCAGGATCATTCGACATGAGTAAACACTAGGACAGTTTTCAAATGTTTCATGAGGAAGCTCTTCAACAAGAAAAAAGACGAGGAAGAAGAAGAAGAAGAAGAAGAAGAAGAAGAAGAAGAAGAAGAAGAAGAAGAAGAAGAAGAAGAAGAAGAAGAAGAAGAAGAAGAAGAAGAAGAAGAAGGAGGAGGAGGAGGAGGAGGAGAAGGAGGAGGAGGAGGAGATGATGATGATGATGATGATGATGATGATGATGATGATGATGATGATGATAAAAAGTGAGTATGTTAGACCCTTTTGGAAAATCCACAAATTCTCTCAGGCCAGCACCTTTCCAGCCTTACCTCTTGGGTCCCACACACATCCTCTACAAACTCTACACTCCAAACAGCTTGATGACTCTCTGCCCGCTCAAATACACATTGTGTCCTCACACTCCTGTGCCTTTGTTCAAGCTTCTCCTTTGCTGGGTGTGCCACCCTTACCCATCTTCTCA
>CM053626.1:272016798-272029786 GCA_028646595.1 Phalanger gymnotis
GAAGGAAGGAAGGAAGGAAGGAAGGAAGGAAGGAAGGAAGGAAGGAAGGAAGGAAGGAAGGAAGGAAGGAAGGAAGGAAGGAAGGAAGGAAGGAAGGAAGGAAGGAAGGAAGGAAGGAAGGAAGGAAAAAATCTAGTCAGTAAACCACAAGTTAAGTGGGCAGCTTCTGGCCATCAAAATTTGCCTTCCTTTGGAGAGGAAGAGAGGGAGAGGACAAGCTGAGTTCCCCAACTAGCTGAGCCCCAGTGGAGAAGAAATGGCTTGAGGCTATTCTAAAAGCTCTACAGATAATAGCTTTAGGAGTTAATTGCCTGTAGGGAATTGTAGACCCACCCACCTGGCAAAGAACTCTCAGGCCTAAGTAAGAATTGAACGGCTTATTGCTTTCTAAGGTTTGACTAGGTATGATAGGTCCTCACGGGACTGGCATTCCCTAATTGGAACTGAGGGTGTGTGGGTATTTAGGGAGGACTAGCGTCTCAGGTGTGAGGGCTTGCTGGGCCCTTTTCAGGGCTGCTTATTCTCCTTTGCTGTCCACCTGAGAGTTCTTTCCTATGGCTACAAAGAGCTGTAGCATATGCAGTGGCCATACCCCTATAAACCTCAGCAGACAGGTTAACCCAGGTCGAAAGTAAATATGGGCCACAAACCCATTGGTGAGTTAAGGGCTGTCTACACTAAGCACGTGAAGACATCTCCCAGTGAAATGGGTAGATGAAAACAATTGGTTCCAGTGGACAAGTGCTGAGAGTTTAGTAAGATATCAAAGATGCCAAGTCATCCACTGCATCCCCAACCATAGCCAGTCTTCCTGACTTTTTTCTTGCCACTGGACTTCAATGACTCTGGAAGCATAAACTAATGAGCGCCTAATGGCCAAAAAAAAAAATGCATGCTACTTCAAAATCTAACTTTTGTCGTTCAGTCGTATCTGATTCTCTGTGATCCTGTATGGGATTTTCTTGGCAAAGATACTGGAGTGGTTTGCCATTTCCTTCTCCAGTGGATTAAGGCAAACAAAGATTAAATGACTTACCCAGGGTCACACAGCCAGTGAGTAGATGAGGCTAGAATTGAACTCAGGTTTTCCTGACTCCATGCCCAGCACCCTATCCACTAAGCCAGCTAGCTGCCTAAAGTCTAGCTTACTTCTCTAATAAAGCTTTAGCAAACAAAACTAATTAAAGAATCCAATTTAGACAAACCTAATTCAGCATGTGCATAAAGACATGTGGTTCAAAAACATAAAGGTAAATAGACTATTGGTTTTTCCTGTGATATTAATGAAATGAAAGTCAGAAAAGGAAAATGAGGCTCCAAGAAGTGAAAAGCAGAATGGAATTTTTTTTAAAACCTTCCCTGATGTATGAGGAGGTATGCCCTGGCTATAGAGTCAGCATTCTTCCTAGCCTGTGTCATGCACATAGCTCTTCAAAATTTCCTCTCCAGCTTTTAATTTCTTGGCAATCTTTTGGGATCGTTTTCACAAATGTCAGAGCCCTTTTGCAGGAGAAAGAGGTGATTCTTTTTAGTGCCAGTCAGGTTGTCTATATGGACACAGCCTTAAGGGCAGGAGGAAAAATAATGGCTGAATTCAGCAATCTTAAAAATGGGTACTAATTGGGAGGTTGCCTGATCCAAGAAGTTATTCAAGTCTGGGCTTAATTTAACTACTTTTTTTCAGAACACTTTGAAACTATAGACAGACCTTTGGGCTTTGGGCTTCCTGATAAGATTCATAAAATAAGAATCAGAAATATTAAATCTAGATGCACCAAAAGTGATTGTGCCCTGTAAGCATATGTTAATCCTTTGTGGCAGAATACATCTTCTCAAGTCATCAAACATCCTATGTTCTCCATAATTTCTATAATGCTTGAAAAAGTAATTGGAACAAATTAGAGGTGAAAAAACACCAATGATTAGAGGAAAATAATACCTTCATAAAACTCTTAAAATATTTCTTCAAGAAGTCTAGGAAATGTAGCCAAACTAATTAAAAAGAATTAAGCAATTGGTAAAATAGACTTCCTCCTACCAGGAGTTCTTGACCTAAGACTATGGATAGATTTCATGGAATCTATAAACTTTTATGGGAAGAAAATACATATTTATTTTCACTAACCTCTGTCTGAAATTTAGCATTCTCTACATTTATTTGACAGCATATTCTGAAAAGGAATGCCTGGACTTCACCAGACTATAAAAGAGGTTTCTGACACACAAAAAAGGTTAAGACTTGTGAAGACTATGTGAAATACTTTTTTTAAATCAGTCAAAATCATGTTTGTTTGGTTTTTTTCATGAGACAGAGTTGTATGTTTGATGTTTTTACTGAGTCTGGGTCTTCACATACATTAATATGTATTTAGTAAAAAAATTAATAATTAATATTCAAGTAAAGAGAGAACTTCATGTGTAGTAAGGCCCACATCCCCAACGTGTAGCATGGGAGTGTTGTTGTGTGGCTCAAAAGGAGGCAGAATAGACATCTTCATTTCTTTCCCTCCCACCCTTCTCCATTAATTCCTGAAAGGAAGGGAAGCAAAAAGTTGAGGTCAGGAGCCACTCTATTTTCCTCAGAAAGAGAGCATACCAAGCTAGAGTTATATCTATCTGCCCCCTTAGACATTGTTAGTCTAGGAAAGGGGTGAGGAACCTGGGGCCTCGAGGCCACATGTGGCTCTGTAGGTCCCATAAAAGGATTTGTTCTGTGAAATTTGGATTCAGTCAAAGGGCCCCACTTGAGGACCTAGCGAGCCACGTGTGGCTTCAAGGCCACAGATTCCCCACCCCTGGACTAGGAGATATGATAAAGTTTGATCTAACTTCTGATTGCTTACTGGTGAGAAGGAAGACCAAAGCTCTGTATCTAAGGCTTGACCCTTTTCGCACCAAATACAAGTTCTACAATGAACAAACATGGAGAATAGCTAAGAAACCCCATTATACAAATCATGGCAAAATAGAAATCAGAGAAGGCGGGAGTATATATACCACGGGAGAATATATACCAAACAATACAGAATGAAGGAGCTTTCCCATTGGGAGCAAAGTAACTTAGCTAAACCTAGAGAGAGGGTCCTGGATTTCATCTAAGGAAAAATTCCCCAAAGTCTCTAGTACAGTAAATTGGAAATAGGGACATGATAGAGACTGCCAGCTCCTCTTAATGTCTTCCCAGTCCTTTCCTTGAGCCACCTGAAGTGGAGTTGGCCTCTTCCATTTTCCCTCTCAAAGCTAAAAACCAAAAGTGCCAGGAGGAACCCAAAGCTTGAAGAAAGACCAGAGGAGAACTGATGCTCACTTTGGCCAACTCTGCCCTGCCCCTCACACAGGGCAGGGCATTCATCTCCACCAATAAGAAGAGAGTTACATATCAATGGGCTTTGGGACAAGGGTTACATTCAGTTAAGTCAATTTTTTGTTCTTAAGGCACCAAATGGCCAGTTTTATCTTTCACTTATTTATTTGGACATGTTATAGACAGCACAAAATGACTAAGCATTTAAAATATTTTAACTATTAAAAAAAAAGAAAAAAGAAAAACCATCTAGCTGACTCAAATGGTTTCTTCCAAAATAACATTATTTAAAGATAACAATATGGTATAGTGGAAAGGCAATGAGACTAAAAGTCAGAAGCACCAAGATGTTAGGAAAGTTAGGTCTATTTCCTTAGCTATGAAATAAGGATCATTTCATCAAAGCATTTGACAAGGTCTCTCATGCTATCCTGTGGAAAAGAGGAAGATATCAGCTGGATAATAATATGGATTTAGAGCTAGCTGAATGATTGGATACAAAAGGTAATCATATGAACATGATGTTTACATCAACTTGGAGAAATGTGTCTAGGAGTGCACTACAGGGAGCTGTCCTTAACTTTGCACTGTTAAACATTTTTTGTCAACGAACTTGATAAAGCTATAGAAAGCATTATTCAGTTTGCAGACAACACAAACCCAGAGGGTTAGCTAACAAGTTGAATGACAGGGTCAGAACTCAAAAAAACCTTGACTGGCTAAAACTCATTAATAAAATGAAATTTAAAAGGAATAAATGTAAAGTTCTATATCTTCATTTAAAAAACCAACTGTTCCGATAAGATAAGGGAGGCATATAGACAATAGTTTCCATGGAAAAAAATCTAGTGGTTTTATTGACTTTCAAACTCAGTTTAGACCAGTAAGCTAGTGTTAATTCTAGCCTATGTTGCATTAGGAAATAGTGCCCAGAACAAAGAATGTACTCTTCCCTGATTAAACTACATGTTATATATTGTGTTCTGTTTTGGGTACAATATTTTAGGAAAGACATAGATAAGTAGAGTCTTTTCTAGAAGAAGGTGACAAGGAGGGTAAGAGGATTGGAGAACACGCCATACATGAGAAAAAATGTAGTGGGGCTAGGACTGTTAGTTGCCTTCAAATATTTGAAGATCTGTTAATTAGAAGGGGGTTTAGACTTTTGCCCCAGAGTATAGAACTAGGAACAAGAGATGGAAGTTACAGACAGATCAATTTTGGCTCTAGGTAACAAAAAACTTTCTTATAATTAGATCTGTCCAAAAGTAGAACAATCTGTCTCAAGAAGTATTGGGTTCCCTTTTAATAATAATAGCTGTTATTTATACAATGCCATAAAGTTTTTTCATATGTTATCACATTCGAGCCTCATAACAACTTCATAATATATGGCCCATGATTATTCCTATTTTACAAATAAGAAAAATGAGAATCAGAAAAGTTAAATAATAGCTAGTGATTATCACGAACATAGGGTGTTTTAAGGATTTCAAAAAGCTTTACACCTATAATCTCATTTGATCCACATTAAAATATGGTATTATTGTCCTCATTTTACAAATGAAGAAACTGATGCTGAGAGATAAGGTCTATGTAGTTAATAAGTATCTTAGGAGGAATTTGAATACAGGTCTTTCTGACTCTGATTCTAGCCCTAATCTACTATGAGCATGTGTTGGGGATATTAGAGAGGGGATTCTTATCCACTTTCAAGTTGGATTTGATGATCTCCAGCCCTTAGGTTCTGTGATTCTATGGGATTGGAGTTGTTCTCTAAGATCACTTTAAGCTCTAAACTCGTGAACCAAGGTCATAGACAAAGGGTGTGCCCAGACATATGCAGTCTCCCCCCCAAAACAGCTTTGCATTTTAATTTGGTCACATGACATACTCCGTTTTAAAATGTGGATGGTTCACTAATATATTGTGTTGAATTACATAATATAGATGTTTTAGAACTACAGAAAGCCTGAATTTTCTCACAACATGTGTCCCCATCACAATATGGTGTAGTAGAATAATAATTAGTCTTCCCTTCCCCTCCAACTATATTCTAGAAAATTCTTTGATCTATATAAGCAGCCAGATCAGACATGAGCAGCAGTGTGACTGATCATCTTCATTTCATGTATTCTAACAAGCCCACAGCTGTATATTTTCATTCAATCACACAATGCCCCTTTTTTATTTTAAAATATGAAACGGATTGTTAAGGTAAGAAAGGAAAGAGACAAAATTATGATGAGCGTACTAATAGTAGTGCAAATACCATGAACCCCTCAATTAAGAAATTACATAAAGAAAATGCTACCACCTGTTCCAATGGGTATAATAAACCAATCAAAGGCAAACAAAAGACTTTGTCTCTTTGTTCAGGTCAGTGTAGTTTTCTTCTGAGCCATCAATGATACTCCAAAAAATAGGTTGGATTGCCTGTCTTATTTATCTAAAGGTCCTTATGAATCTAAGTTTAGCATGTTTCATAGAAGTAAAATATGGAAAAAATAAAAATGTTTTCATTCTGAATGGTATGAAAAGTATGCATAGTAAGGATACAGCATTTACACTTAATGCTCTTAACACAGCTGGTGGAATAGTAGATGGAGTAATGCACCTGGAGTAAAGAAGTCTTGAATTCAAATCTAGCCTTAGACACTCATTAGGTGTGTGACTCTGGGTAAATCACTTAACTGCTATTTGTCATCAAAGTCCAGTGGCAAGACGAAAGTCAAAATTACTGGCGATTGGCCAGCATTCAGTGGATGACCGTGCCATCTTCTGTAACTGATCAAATTCTAAATGCTCCCCAGCATCTGCATTACACTCCTTCACATCTGGTGGAACAAATTTTTCTCACTTATTCCACCAGGGGAAGTCTTCACATGCTGGGTAGACATCACCTTGACCCACCAATGGGCTTGAGGCCTGCCAGTTACCTTCAACATGGTTCAGCCTGTCTCCTCAAATGGTTTTCCTGGGTGTGGCCACTGTGCATGCTACAGCTTCTTGGAGCTACAGGTTGGGAGATAGGTGGACAGCAAAGGTGGATGAGCAGCTCTGAAAAGCGTTCGGCAAGTTCTCACACCAGAGATGTTGGTCCTTCCTGAGCACCCCATAAGCCCCATTTTATGAGTATTATCTCATTCTTTAGGACAGGAAGATGAAACCTTTATCTTTGGTTTGGTCATTTGGGTTAATTCATTATCTGGTTAGATCATGAAAGTTGCTATGTTTGTATATCACTACATCAAAAATTCAGTATTTTATGCCTCATTAAAGTAAATTTTAATTTTTAAAATTAAATTGAGTTGCTTTAATTCTTTTAGTTTAATGAATAAAATAGCATCCCTTATAACTGAATGTTCAATAAATGGTTGCTGTTTTAAAAAAAAAAACTTCCTGCACACATACCATAGTGAAATGTGCAGGGCAAGCCTATGACCTGATCATGACTGGCCAGTTTCCTCCTGATAACTGAGATAGGCATTATTAAATGTTCCATTAACTCCCTTTTTTGAATCAAGGTGAATCATTTTTAACAATTCTTTAAAAGTGTCTATATTAAAACCTCAGTCTCCTTTGTTTCCCTTGCCAGTTTTTTATCTCTATTTTCCATTTCTTTCTATAATCTATATTCTATTTTTTAAGCATTCTTGAGGTGATTCCCTATACTGTTGTAATCACAGGCTGAGATACAAAAAAAAATGCTCCCATGTCAAGTATCAAGAAGCTCATTCATTGGAGCCAGTTCTAGACTGAAACTCTTGAGAATATATGAACTCTCTGAAAGGGAAGAAGGAATCCCAAAAAGCCCACACACCTCAATCAAGACCAGTTGGTGTAAGACTAATCTCATTTCCTTTTTTAAAGAAGCTAAATAGGCTTGTAAGTCAGGGAAATGCTGTAGTCATTACAAAATTAGATTTCAGAAGTGCTTTTGACAAAGGTCCTCATGCTACGCGTGTGAATGACCAGACCAGACTCACAGGGTATTCTTAAATGGGTCTTGAACCAAAACAGAGATCTCTAGTAGAATGGAATGCCATTAGCAATCAATCTTTTTGATTGCTCTCTTTTTCAACATTTTTATTAACACTTCACCCACAAGCAGACACTGCTGGCCCCTAACCTGATTCTTTTCAATAAATAAGAACCACGTGATGGAGAGTTACATGCTCTCATAAATAATTATTGTCTTCCATTCAATACCAGATTGTACATGGGGAGAAAACCAAGTTGTCTATGGTGGTCAGAGAGCTACAACTCCTGTATCCAGGCTCCACCCATCAAATGTGGATGGCAATGCATGTCTTCATAGTGTAAGTACATGATTTATGTCAACATATCTAATTAAACCTTCACTCAAGTCCTGTATCTGACACATATTTGCTATGTGATGTTGGGCAGTCCACTTAACCTCTCAGTGCTCCTAAACAACTGCCAAAGATGATAAATTGAAGAAAAGGTGTTAATCTTAATAAGTAGAGAGAAAGACAGAGAGAGAGACAGAGACAAAGAGAGAGACAGAGATGGAGAGGGAGAGAGAGAGAGACAGAAAGAGAGAGAGAGAGAAAGTTTCTTCCAGGAGTTCCCTAGACTAATGAAATTAATAATCTAGTACTTAACTTCTTTCCTATGTGCAGGTCACACTATGTTGGGCTATAAAGATAAACTAAAAGTCATGAACCCTGCCCTCAAAATGCTTAGAGTCAAGCAGAGAAGATTAGCTATGTACACAAGTTACTATAATGAAAAGAAGAATATAAGTGTGTGACCAAAGTAAAACATACTATTTAAAAAGAAAAAAAAACTTTTTAAATTGAGGAATCAGGCAAGGCATAATAAAAGAGGTGGCATGTAAGTTGATTCTTGAAGGGATGGGTAGGATGTCAATAGGCAAAATGGAAGTGAGAACATTTGAGACTTAGGGAATAGTTTGAACTAGGTCAAGGAAGTTAGCAAGCTCAGGCCAAGTTTAAAGAATACTAAGTTACCCAATTTGGTAAGAACAAGAAGGAAAGTAGTCTCAGATAAGGTTGGAGAGGTGAAAGACATAAAGCAGGGAAACCAAATCACAGAATTTCAGATCCGAAAGAGACTTCAGTGACCATCTGGTCCAACCCATCTCTCAGAAAGAATTCCCACAACAATATATCCAATATGCCAGCCCTCCACCAAAGGATAATCCAGTCTCTATTTGAAACCCTCCAATAAAAATAAATATACTGTCATAGTACATTCTATGTATTGTGGGCAGAATTAAAATCTGATTGGGGAAGATGCCATCTTTCTGATTTTATTAGTAAAATAGCCAATAGAAAAAAAAATCATACAATTTTAACATAAACCAAAATTAGTAAAAATAATTAGAAGGTTTACAATCACCAATTTAAAAAACATTCTCCAGAATTTTTTTCCTACCAATAGCATTCCAAATATTTTCAAGAAGCACTACTGCAATTACTAGGGGATTTATTATTTTCTTTTTCCTATTTAAGATTGATATATTACTTAATTTTTTCAGAAGAATCATTATTGGTTCAATTGATACATTTGGTTTTTCTTTGTAAAATTGTAGTACTGCAGTGTTCTTAAAAATGGACTTTAAAAAAAAAAGTCTGAGTTCCTTTAACGTTAATCCTTTCTAATATTTTAAAGATTAATCAGGAAGCATACTTGAGTGGGTGGATCTTGAGACATTTAACTCCTCTTTTTGACAGGTTTGCGTGATATACAAAAATTGCTCAGTTTACTTTTGAGGCAATTAATTCAAACATGTTGTCAACACTAGAGCCAAGTATGCAATCACATTATCTCTCCCCAAATACCTTTCCAGTAAACAGATGCGTGCATAACGTTTACGAAGGTAATAATGTAAATATCAAGGACATGAGAGACACAGTCATCCTTCTGGTTTTCCTAAGTCTCTGGATTCGGGCCAAAGTTTCAGCTGTATAGGAGAATTCAAACTATGAGGTGATTTTCTGAAGGAAAAAAAATATTGTTTATGTATTATTTTGATAGCACCTTCATTGATTTGGAATGTTTTGCTGCTACATAAACTAAACCCTTTACAAAATTTTAGATCCTTCTTCCAATTTTCTCTAGCTGAAAAATATCTTTCAAGAGGTACATACAACTATGAAGGAATCCTTTAGCTTCATCATAGACTTATTAGCTACATAAAAGTGATCTGCTGAGTAAATTGTTATTAGGAATACTATAGGAATTAATCTAATTCCTGAAAATCTGCATCTAAAAGGTAAATACTGACCTCTATGGGTAGAACGACTGTACTTGTGTTGCATAAAATACTAAAGTGTTGCATAAAATACTAAAGTTACTCAAATCACCAACATTTATGGCTCTTTCAAGTCAGGTCAATTAAAAATTATTTATTAAGGCTCTATATGTATCAGGCACCATGCTAAGTGCCGGGGATACAAAGAAGACCAAAAAATAGTCTTTTCTCTCACAAAGTTCACAGTTTAATAGGAGAGACAACATGCAAACAATTATGTACAAATATATAAATATATAGATATAAATCTGTATATGTATTATATAATATATACACACATCGGATAAATTGGAGACAATAGAAGCTAGGCACTGAAATGAAGAGGGATCAAGAAAAGCTTTCTGAAAATGCAATTTGTAATTTATTTAGTAGTATAATTAAACCATGAATTTACCAAATTTTGACATTTTTGAAGATTTCATCATAGAACGTGTAAGAGGAAAAAAGATAGGCCAATTATTTAGCAAGTGCGAGGTATAACTAATATACATATATATGTATATATATATATATATATACACATTTGTGCTTATATATAGCATATGTCTACATGCTCCATTGGTGTCCACGTGATATTAAAGAGAACTTGAAGAAAGCCAGCAGCCTTTCAATGGATTCCCTATCACATATTTATAGGAGAACAATGACAAAAGTTACACAGACTAAGCAGGCGTGAAAGAGTCTAAATCTACCTTGTTGGAGGGAGTACTGTCATTGATGAGATCACAGATCCCTTTGGATATTTTAATTACCTGTAAAAATTGTATACTTTAGTCTTAAAGAGAAAAGAAAAGGAAAATATTCCAGGTTAAAACTTCATTGTGATTTTATTTTAAGGCTCTAGCAGAGGTGTAATATTTAGTGGCATAAGGCTAACATTATCCAGAAAAAAAACAAACATTAAAGCATTGATATTATTCCAGACAAGAGAAAACTAGTGATTCTCAGATACATGAGAACTGTACAGAGAGCGGACATGATTACATAGTCGGAAGCAGTTTTAAATACCATGGCTGATTCAGAATGGTATTTACATAGCTGTGGTTTGGGAGCTTTATGTCCAAAGGAGGAATTAATACTTCCTCTTCTTACTTAAAGAGAGGAAAGCATAAGGAAACTTTTTAAGACGAGGTTCTACAAAAGCAAATAACACCACTTGTGGTCCCACCCTTCCCCCACCAAGCCCGTGAAGACCATACAGATGGTTGACTGATTTCTAGTACCTGCCCTTTTCCTGAAAACAGCCAGGAATATCATAATAAAATTCTTGAGTTTCTTGATGTCAAAGAAAATAAATATTGCAAGTAGCCAGAAAGAATTTAAATATCAAGGAACCACAGCCAGGATCAATACTGCAACTGCATAAAGGAAAGAAAATCTTGTAGTACAATATTTCAAAAGTCTAAAATATGTGTTTACAACCAAGAATAACTTGCCCTGCAAAACTGAGTATAATTCTAAAGGGAAAGTTGGATCTTTATTAGAATAATAGAGGACAATCTGATGAAAAGACCAGAAATTATGAAATAGAAACACAGTTCTCAAGAGAAACATACAACGGAAGAAGTTACACAGCGAAGTGCTTATGTTCCAATAGAAGATGAGATTAGCATCCTTTCAGAATTACCACTGAATTCTCTAGTCATATAGGCAATTAAGAAACCTAGACACACAAGATTTGAGTGTAATTTTGTTGTTTTATTGGATTTAAGAAAGTAAAGAAGTAATGACAAAGGAATATAGTAGGAAAGAAATGAGGAAAAAGGGGGAGAAACAGTATTTTTTGCATAATTGAGGTACACATGAAAAAGCATATGAATATGGAAGAAAAGTTGGGTGAACGGGAGTTTCATGATTTGCATCGGAATTTACATCTAAATTTCACAAAGCCAGGAAAACACATTCAAGAGATCTAATATCTAGGTAGAAAGATCATGGTGATGAATGATAACTGGCCTAGGGAAAGATTATATTTATAAACGTATACACCTCCTTCCCCCTCCCAAAAAAAAGAAGAAATACAAAAGAAAAAAACTGAAGGATGGCACATTTTCTGAAACAAATGGGGTGGGGGTGGGGGAACTAATGCAGGCTTAGGCTGTTTTTTAAAAAGCAATATTCAAAATGAAGGAAGTAAGAGTCTTGCTGTATTCTGAGCCAGTGAGACCACATCTGGAATATTGTGTTCTCTTTTGGAAACTGTGTATTATAGGAACAGCACTAATAACCCACAGTATGTCTAGAGTAGATGTTCTTAACCTGTGGTCTATAGGCAGTCTTACATGGATAGATTTCAGGGAGTCTGAGAACTTTCATAGGAAAAAAAATGCATCTTTATCTTCACTAACCTGTAACCAAAATTTAGTATTTCCTTCAATTATTTAAAATTATTATTCGGAGAAGGGAGCCATAGACTTCACCAGACTGCCAAAGCGGTTCACTAGCACCAGACACACACACACACACACACACACACACACACACATTAAGAACTAGGGGGTCTTGGGGAAATGGACATCTGGATGGACAACCAGGATGATGAGAGGACTAAAGATTGTAACGATCAGTTGAAGGAAATGGGAGAATTTAGCCTGGGAAAAAGGCTTCAAGTAATTAAAGACCTGTCAGGTAGCAGAAGGAAAAGATTTGTTCTGCTTAGCCCTGAAGAACAATGGATAGAAACTGCAGAAGAGACATTTTAAGCTCCGTGAATGGAAAACTTCCTAACAGTTTAAAGGTGTCCAAAACCAAAACCGGATGCCTCGGGATTTATTTGTATTTGTAGTAGGAAGGCCGAATTTATAATCTCAAATATAATCATGTATATGTTTGAATGGTTCAAAATCGCAAGATATGAGAGATTCTCTAAGTAGAAAACAAGAAATTTATTTAGGCCCCACCGCAGCTGATCTGTGAACCAGCCTCCCCATTCTGACATCTTGACAAAAAGACTCCAGGCCCAGAAAGCCCGCCTCACAAGAGTAACCAGGAGGCCACAGAAAAACAAGATAGTATTTAGCCAAATCATTTTTACTGGCCTCAAGTTGCTGCTCGCACTTCTGGGTCTACACACGGGTAAGCCCTGCTTCTGCACCTTCCTGCTTCCACAGCTTCCTGCTTCCACAGCTTCCGCTTCTGCTGTAGCTGTCTCTTGGCTCACCTTTCCTCGCAGCCGAGCCTCTGGCGTTCTCAAGCCCCTCCTCAACAACCAGAGACCATTGATTCCCGAGTTGGCCCCTCTTAAGTCATTAATCTACACCCACACAGGTTTCACACCTGATAGGGCTTTGGGCCTGGGGCTTAGCACTTAACAGCTGAAAGTACTTCCACTCAAAAGAAACAAAAGCCATGCTAAGGAGACAATTTTGCTTAACAACACA
>CM053626.1:272030286-272083425 GCA_028646595.1 Phalanger gymnotis
TGGCGTTCTCAAGCCCCTCCTCAACAACCAGAGACCATTGATTCCCGAGTTGGCCCCTCTTAAGTCATTAATCTACACCCACACAGGTTTCACACCTGATAGGGCTTTGGGCCTGGGGCTTAGCACTTAACAGCTGAAAGTACTTCCACTCAAAAGAAACAAAAGCCATGCTAAGGAGACAATTTTGCTTAACAACACATTATTTATCCTCTATATGCTTCCACATCTCCTTTTTTCTTCTTCTTTAGAATGTTGGCACTGAAACTGGGAACTGGGAACTGGGAACTGGGAACTGAGCTAAATTATGAACCTCGTCCCCTTCTTGTCCCCAGAGACTGAGGTGGTACAAGGCAAGGAGCAGGAGGAGGATGGATTATGCCTCCCACACATTGGGAAAATGAATTTGTATATATGTGATTATACTTTCTGCAGTAAATTGTTTTCTTTTATTTTGTAAAACAAAAGAAAAAAGAGAAAAGAAAGAAAAAAGATAAAGAATTGTCAAGATTGAACATAAGGTAAACTGAGGCACAAAGTTCTGAGCACATTCAACTTATTGGTAAGGCTAGCAATTCCCGATAAAACTGGTTTTCTAAGCTCTTCAGTCAGCCAAATGTGGGCCCTACTAGCCTTCATATAGTTTTGGGAGGTACAAAAGAACAGAGGGCATCACAAATGGAAAACAGTATGATTAGTAACAAAGTCTGAAATGTCATAGATGATGGAAAACAATATGATTGGATGGAAGTCTGGAATTCGGGGTGAGCAACAACCCCTTCTTCCATCTTGCTGCTATGGAAAGCTCACTGGTGGTGTCCAAATGCATGGCTAGTTAGTGTCACAGCAATAACAGAAAGGAAAGCCAGTGTTGCAGAGATAATGGACCAGACCCCCTGGCATCCACCTGTACTCTTCAAGGATAACAGATTTCTTGCAATTGTACAAGGGAAATTGCACAGACTCTCTTTTGGCATTTATACTCTAAAGCACACTCAGTTCACTTCTTTCTCTGAGCTCTCAAATACCCTAATCTATCTCTTAACAATATCACCATCCTTCAAACCGTCTTGCACCTTCCTGGTACGTCTCAGTGCTTTCCTTTCCAACATTCTATAAACCTTTTTTCTATAGATCTTCCCCTATGTCCTTCTCTCAGAGAGCTAGATCACACTGAGAGTCACCCCAGTTCTTCCCTCAGTCCCTGGGGCACCTTGGATTTAAAAGATCTGTTTTGGTTATGTCTATATGCAAGGCTTCCCTCACACCTTTCTCTAGGAAGAATGCTGGTCAGCTTTTGACCTGGAACTCATATTATTCAGGTAGGTAATGTAGTAGATAGAGCACTGGACTCAGCTTCAGCATGACCAGAGTTCAAATCCTACATCAGAAGCTTAGTAGCTGTGTGACCCTGAGGAAGACTTGGAACCTCCTTTAGCCTCAGTTTCCTCATTAGTAAAATGGAGATAAGAAAAGCATCTACCTCACAGGGATGTTGTGAGGATCAGCTGACAAAATATATTAAAAAAACACTTTAAAAACTGTGAATCCCTATAGACATGCTAGCTATTGTGATCAAGATATTGATAGCCCGCAGATGCCTCCATTTTCTCTCACTTCCCTCCCTCCTCCTGGTCTGGAATCAAGTTCCTCTGGGGGAATGGAGGTAGAGAACTTAGATCTACCTCTGCACCTGATCAGGGGGATGATTCATTGTTCAGATTCTCCGATGCTCACAAAAAATAAAATAGGGACCTGTTTGAGTAGTCAGTGAGTCAACATTTATTAAATACCTACTTTGTACCAAACATTGTACTAAGAGCTGGTGATACAAAGAAAGGTAAGGTAAAGGACCGTCCCTGCCCTCAAGGAGCTCACATTCTAATGGGGAAGGCAACATGCAAACAACTATGCAAAAAAACTATGTAGAGGAAAAAATCAACAATGGGTTGCTTCCCACTAGAATTAAGAAAGGCTTCCTGCAGAGAATACTTCAGGCATGGGGGACAGCCAGAGAAAATGCCAGAAGTCAAGAGATAAAGAACAGAATGGCCATGCCCTAGGGACCAAGGTCTCACTCTCCTGCCTTGTCTAAGTTTCCTTTTTCTTATTCTAATCCTAGTTCTACTAATAATGCTAGGCCAGGTGACCCAAGGCCCCTCCTCTTAAACAGAGGTCAATGTGTGCCTTGTATCCCATCCCTGTTAGCTTCCAGCTGCATAAAACTAAGGATGTTATAAATAAACTTCAACGGAAAAGGAGATCAGAACTCAAAATGCTCAAGTCAACTTTGATAAAATTTAAGATCTCTGATTAATGAAATGACAAACCATGATTCCAGAGAGCCACTAATGAAGAATGTTACCAGCCTCCTGACAGAAAGGTGATAGACTTAATAACCAGAAGGAGACATTTTTGAACACCAACCACGTAGGAATCTGTTTTATTTGTCTCCGCATATTTGTGAACAATAGCTTCATTTTTCCTCTTTCTTCCCCTTAATAGAGAAAAGAAGGTGGAAGAAAGATAAAATAAATTCTTACTAATGGGGAAAAAATACAATTTGATTTTTAAAAAAGGAAGAAGAAAAGAATAAGCATTTATATGGTGCTTATTATATGCCAGGCATTGTGCTAAACTCTTCCTTTTTTTTAAAAATAACTATCACAGCAATCCTGGGAAGTAGGTTCTATTATTACTCCCATTTTATAGTTGAGGGAACTGAGGCAAGCAGAGGTTAAATTATTTGTTCAGGTTACACAGCTAGTAAGTGTCTAAGGCTGCTCTATCTACTGCTACACAAAAAGAACAAAGGTTCTATCAGAGGGGATTTCAGTGAGTAGGAAGAGTGAATGAATTGTCCATTGTTAAAGCTGGAAGGGGCATGAGGGGTCATCGAGTCCCACCTTTTACTTTTACAGATGAGGAAAGAGCCCCGAGAGACAGTAAATGATTTACTCCAGGTCACACAATTTAATCATGGCAGGACACATACCAGGCTCTCCATCTTTTTAGTATCAGCCCTGTGATCTTTCCGCTACTTAAACTTGTCTTTGAAAATACTTCCAAGAGAGACTGGTACCTAAACAAAGACCCTTAGGCAGGTCAGATTTAAGAGATTAAAAATAGACAGATTAAGAGAGTGCCAGAAGAAAAACTTCAGTTGTTTGAATAGTTCTTTCTGGAACCATTTCAAGGACAAGAGAAAGTACAGAAAAGAGGCAAACAATGTGGGCTTGTAGCAAGATGCCAAGCAAAGAATTAAGAAACAAATCATTGAACAGCAGACTTTCTGAGTAGGATCAACTTGTTAAAGACAGTAAGTGCAACTGAATCTGGTGGTTTCTCTCAGTAGCCCAGACAAGCCTTTGGCTACTGCTTTCAAATTTGAAGTGACCATGACAATGAAATAAGAAATATAGTGATATTTTTAAAAAAGGAAAAAGGGAGTACAATGGAAATCAGAGGTTCCTAACATTACTAAACACTCATTATAAGAGTCTGGCAGCAATCTGACTTTAACAACTAACAAGGATATCCGAAGAGTGTATTAGTGGGAGCTAGAAGAGAGGTAGAAAAGTTACTGAATTTGCCAGAGGACAGCTGAAAAGGATATTTATGATGTGTAGAATAATGCAAAGCTTTTTTTATGGGACAAAGCATGACTTTCTTTTAGAGATCATACAAAAATAGGATATTCTAGATTAAATGGAAATGGAATGGATATTAAATCTTAGAGCTACGAGTGCTTTGATTCTAATTGATGAAGAAGAGACAAGTGTATCTTTAGGTTTCTAATATCTTTAAAGGGAGCTAAGTAATGTAAACATAAAATCTGCCTTGTGTGCTTATTTCATTGGTTTAAAGAAAAGAAAAGAGATGGAAGGAATTCTCTGGGGAAGAAATGTGTAAAGGGATGCGGAGGAAAATGCTATTTCATATAAATAAAGTATATAAGACAAAAAGTATGTAAACATGGAGGAAGAGGTAGGGGAAGAAATAGAGCATCATCAATTCATTCTTATCAGAATCTGATAAAGGAAAATTGAGCACACAAAGTTTGGTGCAGAAATGTATTACATCCAATAGGGAGTGGAAAGGGGGAAGAGGATTATATAAGGGAAAATAAATTAAAGGAGTAAATAGTCACAAAGGGAGAAATCTTCAATTTCTGAGGGTTGCTTATAGAGTATGATTAGGGAAAAAGAAAGAAAGTGTAAGGACCAGAGATTGGAGTCTGGGTTTAGCAAAGAGAGGAAACACAGAGGAGCAAGAACAGATCACTTTACTTATAGATTAATACTGTTTGTCAGATTTCTTCTTTCTCCACTCTTTTCTTCTCCATAAAGGCAGGAGGGGTAGGAAAAGAAGGAAAGGTTTAAAAGACTCTGATCAACACATGATTAACAGTCATAAGAATGGATGTGAATAGGATAGATTTACCTATAAAACTGAACAAGGTAGCAAAACTGATTAAGAACAGCAATATGTTATTTACAGGAAACACACTTTAAGATTCACATAGTTAAATGATGGACTAGAGAAGAATTTATTATACTTCAGGTGATTTTTAAAAAGCTTAGGTAGCATTCTTGATTTCAGACAAGTCAACAATGTTTAAAGGAATTATATGTAATGAAATAATATCAGTATTTATATATGCAACAAATAGATCTCTGGCAATTACTGAATGGGAATTAAAGAAGTATAAATGTATGAATAGATAGATCAATCTACATAGATAGTTATAAATAAAATATGGAGATATATGCACATACCTACCCACATATAATATATGATATAAAATTATAAAGTAATATTTATGGTATCCCCAAAGTCTTAGTGCAATCTTTAAATTTTATGGTTAATATACAATAATAAATATATATACATATATTTCTCAGCTCTGCATGGCACTTCTACAAACCTAAACATGTGTTAGTACATAAAAACCTCCTGAACAAATTCAGAAAAGCAGAAATAGTATATCCTTTACCCACTACAGCTTAATAAAAATTAGAATCAATAAAGGGACTTGAAAGGATTCAAGCTTAAATGGAGATGTAGTAATTTAATATTAAAGAATTTGTGGCTCAAAAATCATAGGAACAACAAATCATTTTATTAACCGAAACTACAAGACAACATACCAAAACTTTTGGGATGCAGTCAATGCAGTCTTTAGGGGGAAAATTATATCTCTAACATTGTCATCAAGAAAGAAAGAACAAGTCAATGAATTTGGAATGTAATTTTTTAAAAAAAAACTTGAACAAATCAAAAAACTTTAAACAAACACAATAAATCATGAAAATGAGACATTAAATTGAAAACAAAAAATAAAGAAAATACAAAAATGAAAAGGAAACTAAATTGCTAATATCAAAAAATGAAAAAGACTTCATAACAAATAAAGAGAAAATGGAGGAAATATTAGAAGCTGTTTTGCCTTTCATATGCTAATAAAACTGATCACTTACATGAACTAGATGAATATTTACAAAATTATGAAATATGCATACTAACTAATAATTTTGAGTGGTTATTTTTGGCAAGGACCAAGAGAATAAAACCTTAGTCATTTCTACCTTCTCCTTTGTTCTTTAGGAGAGGCAATTGGCAAAGCTGACAAAGAAGGAAATAATAATTGTTGGAGGAAATATAAGAGAATAGATGCTCTGGAATGTAATTTGGTTCTACACTCCAAAAGTCATTAAACTATGCTCACCCTTTGACATAGAAATATTGCTGCTAGGCTGATATATCAGAGATCTAAGCCAGAGAGAAAGGATCCATATGCAAAAAAAACATTATAGCAGCACTTTTTGTAGAACTGGAAGAACTGGAAACAAAGTGGGTACCCATCAATTGGGGAATGGCTGAACAAATGATGGTATACAAATATAACGGAATATCACTGTGCCATAAGAAAAGATAAAAGAGAAAGATTCAGTGATACCTGGAGAAACTTCCATGAGCTGATGTAGAGGGAATGGAACCAAATGAGCAGAGTTGAAATGATGACTACAATGTTGTAAAGAAAAATAATTCTAAGGTATGTAAGAACTATGACCAATGCAATAAACAACCTCCTAGCAGAAAAGTGCTGAACTAAAAGTTTAGAATGTGATATTTTGAGACATAGCCAATAAATAGATTTGTTTTCTATGGCCATACTTATTCATTACAAAGAATAGGATTTTTTTTCTGTTTAGTAGTGAGGAGTGGAGAGTGGGGGGGGGGAGAAAAGAAAGGAATTAAAAACATGTTAATGAATAAGGCCAGAAAAATGCAGAAGAAAATTCATAAGGAAACACAAATTTAGGGCAGTGTTGAAACTACCATTTAAATTTGAATTGTACATAAAAACTGCACATGATGGGGAAAAAAGACTAACTAAAATTCATCATTTGTAGACAATCTCCTGTTTTCTTTTTCTGTGCATGTGAAAATGTTCATGTTTGTTGATGTTTATTAAGTCCATAATTTTTAAAAAGTTATCTAAAAAGCTAGTGGGAATAGAAGAACTAGGACAAAGTAGACATGTCATGTGGAAGGTCTTACATAACCAACCAGTGGTTAGTTCCTTGACAGGACAGACAATGCCTGACCAAAGGAAGGATGTGGGAAGGTAAAGATATAGCAACCCTTAGTTTCTGAATGTACCAGAGCAAAATACTTTTGGAACCAATCAAGTTTCTAGGGGAGGGGAAAGGAGGAAGTAGACAAGCTAGAGTTAGAAAAGTTTTTATCTTATTAAAAGGAAGAAACAAAGGGAAAAACAAAGAATCACTATCTTCAGAATAAAAAACTCTGTGACTGAAGACTTATTGAAGGACATAATTCTACAAGAATCAGAAGAACTGAACAGAAGAATAAAATGTACTATTGACGAGAAGCATACAACAGGTAAAGGAAAAATAATAAAAATGTGAGAATATAGAATTTATAAGAAATATTTATGAAAAGTCTATTGATATTTTCTTGGTTTTGTTTGATTGTTAGAGGAAAAAGTATGCATATATAAATATCCTTTTATCATAATTAGGATTCAAATGAGAATGGTTCATGAATGCATTTTCTAAATATCAAGTGTAATATAAATTCAAATTAATCAATCATAGAATCTAAAAGTTGAGAAGAACTTTGGAGGAGAATTAATCCAATCAACCTCTCTACAAAAAGTCCCTCTCCATCATACCTAATACACTTTCTTACCTGAAGACATCCAGTAAGGGGAGACCCACTATTTCTAGGGGTAGTCCCTTCCATTTGAGGGATAGTTCTAATTGTTAAGAAGTTTTTTTCCCTTACTTTGATACTAGATTTTTTTAACTTAAGCATAACACTTTACAGTTATCTCTATTACATTTCTTATTGTTTCATTCAGCCCAATGTTCACATTTGTCACAACCTTTTTGAATCCCATTTCAAATCCCTACATTTAAGCTATGCCTTTCAGGTCTATATCACTTGCAAATTTGATCACCTAAACTTTTATCTATTTCACTGATAAAAACATTCAATAATTTAAGGCCAAACACAGATCCCTGGGACACTCCCTGGAGACCTTCTTTACAGTTGACATGGAACCATTAAGGACTAATCTTTTGGGTCCAACCATTCAACTAATTCTATATCCACCTAATTTTATGATCACACAATCGACATCTCTCCATATTGTCTACAAGCATAACAAGAGAAATTATATTTTCTTCCCTGTGAGCCCTTACTCTGTTAATACCAACCATGTAACTGTGGTCTTCTTATAATGTAGCATATTGACTACTCTGGGCTTAAAAAAAAAACTAACATTATCCTAATGAAGTAACTTAAGGAATGGTAATAACTTTAACAGTTAAGTCATTTTCAGGTTCCCAGAAAAGTTTTAACCTTTGCTTCTTTAAATATACAAGAAATATATAAGAAAATATATAAGAAATTAAATACTGATTTAAAATTGACCTCAGGACTAAGTAATGATATTTGACATATTTTGAAATTTGAATGTGTAATACTGAAAGCAAATAGCAGGGGTGTGCTGGGGCAAGTTCTGAGCAGCTTATGATGACCAATTGTTAAATTTTTGGTGTGAGCATTTGCAACCCAGAAATCTACAATCAGCGATAAATCAGGGCTAGATTTGTCTTGTTGATTTTCTAGACTTAAGAAAGTGTTAAGAATGCAGAATAAGCTTAAAAAGGGTGTGTGCAGAGGCCATTTATTAAACATTTGACAGCAAACTCCTGTATATCACTATATCACTTTATAAAGATTTCTTGAGCTTAGCAAGAGCGCAGCAAGAGGCTCAGAAAACAAAGTCATCTCCAGACTGGAAGACTGGTGATGGGAGGATGACAGCAGTAATGATAAAAACAACATTTAAAGTTTGCAAAAGTACTGTATATCCATTATCCCATTGGATCCTCCCAACTTGCAAATATCATAGGGTCATTATCTAGAAGAGATCACAAAAGCCACCGTCTGACAACCTCATTTTACAGATGAAATAATTGAGTTCCTTAGAGGTGAAGTGAAAGGTAGAAGTCAATGTTCATCGTGGAAATGTCTCCCCACTCCAGACCAGGTACTGGGACTTTGTTCTGTGACTCTCGTTCAAGAGGCAGATTGATGACTCAAAAAATAGCTACATCTCAAAAAACAATTACAGGATAGGAAGAGGAAAGATGTAAAAGATCAACCTGAATTTTCATGGAAAAGGGGGAGAAAACCCTAATATTATTGAGCAATTTTGCTGTCCAGAGATCGTTACTATCAACTTGTAGAAAGATAACATTTCTTCCCACTGAGTGGGCTTAAAATATAAATCATATATGTTTAAACCCAAGCTATTAATGAAGGCGAAAGGATGGCAAGAATCTCTGGGATCTCCTTAGTTCTAACAGTAATCATCTATTGCTCTTGCACTGAGAAGAAAAAGAAAACAGCAACTAGAGACAAATACTTCTCCAAAGAAACAGGTAAAACTATGCAAATGAAGCTTCTTTTTCGTTTGTTCAAGAAAAAACAATCCCTTAAAAGCTTCCTTGGCAGACAAAGAGCAAGATGAAGCCAATCCTTTGTGTTTGATCATTGAAACTCTTTTGAGAAAGCATTTCTTTTTCTGTTTCTGGTTTTAGCTGCAGACTTAGAAACAACTTGATTATTTTTAAGCACTGAAAAATGCTCTGGATTTATCTTTCAGTGGTTTGAGGGATATATTGTATTACCAGTATGGCTACCTCTCCCCGCTGCTATAGATCACAAACTACAGTTGTCTTCATACATTACATATTTGTGGTATGTCCCTGCTAGTGGACAATCCCTCCATGTTGTTCTTATCTCATTCTCCACTGTGCCAACCACATAGCCCACTCCCCTCACTCCACACTCATATACACATATATTGTAAAAGGAGATTATGTAGCTTTCTATTTCATTAAGATAGAAGCCACCACAGATGCTATCCCCTCAGGTCACACCTGTTCTTCAAATCTTCTCAATATCATTACTCATTTTCCTTCTCTAAGATCACAGAAGAGGCATTCCAACTACTCACTGGGAGCAGGAATAACTGGTAAAATTAGGCTAACTCTATTAACTATCTGTATGATAGTTATCCATGCTGAGTTCCTGATTTTCTACTTATGTTGCTGTTTATGAATGATTAACTTCCCTTAGCTTCTACAGCCCCCTCCTGGAGATATCATATCCTTTGTTTCACAAGCCTCCTGCCCACTGTCTCTCCTTAAAGGACCTTGAAAAAGATGTGCCAGGAGTTGTCATGAAAGTGCTGCAGCATTTTTTTCTATCCAGGCTTTCAAAACCTTCTCTGTCCCATGGGGCATTGATTCACCTTGTACACAGGACAT
Source organism: Phalanger gymnotis (assembly GCA_028646595.1). Taxonomy (NCBI): domain Eukaryota; kingdom Metazoa; phylum Chordata; class Mammalia; order Diprotodontia; family Phalangeridae; genus Phalanger; species Phalanger gymnotis. The sequence continues at coordinate 272,040,156 of CM053626.1, forward strand.
TGGTTTCAACTATTATCCACACATTTCCTAATTGTTGGTTTGTTTGTTTGTTTGTTTCAAATTGACTGGGCTTGCCATGATCCCAATAACTGAAAATCTGAGCCCCTAGATGATTCATGACTGACTAGGCTAATGGTTCATAACAACAGCTAGTGATTTAAGGTTTGCAAAGTGTTTTAAATATGTTATCTTGTTTGATTTTCATAACCATGTGAAGTAGGTACTATCATTATCCTCATTACACAGACAATGAAACTGAGGATGAGGAAGCCCAAGAGACTTGCCTAAGATCACACAGCTAATAAGAGCTAGGACAGGATTCAAATTCAGGTCTTCCTGATTCCAAGTCCAGCATTCTATTAAACTAGGAGACTGTGGTGACTACTGATTTGGCAAAAAAGAAAAGAGAAGTGGTGATAACACCTGAGTCCACTTATCCTCCCATACCATTTTTTTCTTTTAAGAGCAAGTCTCTTTATTTCACTCAGGCCAGAAATCCAGTGGCTACTCAAGGCCTAATCCCACCACGAAAGGGTATGAAATATTTGACTATCTTCAACCTGGGCCAGTTCATCTTTCCTTAGCTAAGTTGATGGGTCCTTGCTCCCAGAGGGATTGATGACTGATTGAGTTCAGATATCAAACAGCCTGAGCCCATTGTAGTTCAGAGATCTCAAGCTCAGTCTTCCCAGTAGCAAGGATTACAGGCTTCTACCACCACCTTGGCCCCAATCCACTGATCCTTCCAATAAATCTTAATTTACTTTGATAACTCTAAGTCCTTCATGTAATCATTTGTGGCACCTCTGATCTAAACCCAAGAGTTGCCTGGCTTGTCCAGGCTAATTAATACTTTCTCTCAGGGTGGAACAAGATGGCAGAGTAAAAGCAGGGACTTGCTTGAGCTCTCCCCCAAACCCCTCAAAATACCAGTAAAAATGATTCTAAACAAATTCTAGAGCAACAGAACCCACAAAATGACAGAGTAAAACAAATTTCCAGCCTAAGACAACCTGGAAGGTCAACAGGAAAGGTCTGTTGCACCAGTCTGAGAGAAGAACACAATCCAGCAAGGGCTGTACTAGCACAGATGAGGTCAGAACAGGCCCCAGGGGATTGGATCACTGGCAGCTGTGGCAGTTTTCAGACTTCTCAACCCACAAATGCCAAAGACAACTTAGGAGGTCAGTAGGAAAAGTCTGTCAGTCCTGGATGAGAGAGGAGTGCCCTCAGGCACAGGGTGGTGGAGGTGGCAGCGGCTGTTTCTGGCGTTCTCAGACCACAGACAGTAGGTAGATGTAAATGGCTGATCAGAGGGGGATTCCAGGGATTTTTTTTGCTGGTGCTGAGGAAAAATTGGGAAGATAAATGAGAGTGATGCAAGTAAATCATGGAAAAAAATGAGTCAACAGCTTGCTAAAGGACACCCAAAAATGCTGAAGAAAATAACACCTTAAAAAATAGACTAACCCAAATGGCAAAAGAGAACCAAAAAGCCAATGAGGAAAATACTGCCTTAAAAAGCAGAATTGGTCAAATGGAAAAGGTGGTCCAAAAGCTCGCTGAAGAAAATAATTCCTTAAAAATTAGAATGAAGCAAATGGAAGCAAATGACTCCATGAGAAATCAAGAAATTATAAAACAAAACCAAAAGAATGAACAAATAGAAGATAATGTGAAATCTCTCACTAGAAAAATGACTGACCTGGAAAATAGATCCAGGAGAGATAGTTTTAAAATTTTTGGACTACCTGAAAGCTATGGTCAAAAAAAGAGCCTAGACATGATCTCTCAAGACATTATCAAGGAAAACTGACAATATTCTAGAACAAGAGGGTAAAATAGAAATTTAAAGAATCCATCAATCACCTCCTGAAAGAGATCCCAAAAGGAAAACTTCTAAGAGTATTGTAGCCAAATTCCAGAGTTCTCTGATCAAGGGAAGAATATAGCAAGCAGCAAGAAAGGAACAATTCAGGTATGATAGAAACATAATAAGGGTAAGACAAAACTTAGCAGCTTCTACATTAAGGAACCAGAGCACCTGGAATATGATATTACAGAGGCCAAAGGAATTGGGATTAAAACCAAGAATCACCTACCCAACTGAATATAACCCAAACTGAGTATAACACTTCGGGGGGAAAATGGATATTCAATGAAATAGAGGACTTTCAAGCATTCTTGATGAAAAGACCAGAGCTGAACAGAAAATTTGATTTTCAAATACGAGAATCAAGAGAAGCATGAAAAGGTAAACAGAAAAGAGAAATTATAAGGGACTTATTAAAGTTGAACTATCTACATTCCTACATGGAGAAATGATATTTGTAACTACTGGGACCTTTCTCAGTATTAGGGTAGTTAGATGGAATATATATATATATATATATATATATATATATATATATATATATATGTATATATGGAGAGAGAGACAGAGAGAGAGAGAAAGGGCACAGGGTGAGTTGAATATGAATGGATCGTATCTAAAAAGTAAAATTAAGAGATAAGAGAGGAATGTACTGGGAGAAGGAGAAAGGGAGAGGTAGAATGGGGTAAATTATCTCACATAAAAGGGACAAGAAAAAACTTTTACGATGAGGGGAAGAAGGAGAAGGAGAGAAGGAATGAGTGAACCTTACTCTCATCAGATTTGGCTTAAGGAGGGAATAACATACACACACAATTGGGTATAGAAATCTATCTTACCCTACAGGAAAGATAGAAGGGAGAGCAAAAGGGAGGAGGGGGTAATCAGAAGCAAACACTTTTGAGGAGGGACAGGGTCAAAGGAGAGAATAGAATAAATGGAGGACAGATAAGTTGGAGGGAAATATAGTTAGTCTTTCACAACATAAATATATGGAAGTGTTTTGCATGACTATACATGTATAACCTATATAGAATTCCTCACCTTCTCAATGAGGATGTGTGCAAAGGGAGGAAGGGAAAGAATGTGGAACTCAAAGTTTTAAAAACAAATGTTAAAAATTGTTTTCAGATGCAGCTAGAAAATAAGATATACAGACCATGGGGTATAGAAATCTATCTTGCCCTACAAGAAAATAGAAGGTGAAGGGATAAGAGAAAGGAGGCGGTGATGATAGAAGGGAGGCCAGATTGGGGAAAGGGGAAATCAGAATGCATGCCGTCTTGGGGTGAGCGGAGGCGAAAGATGGAGAGAAAATTTGGAACTCAAAATCTTGTGGAAGTGAAGGTTGAAAACTAAAAATAAATTAATTTTTAAAAATGCCTTCTCTCCTCCAGGACCTTATTAGTGGTCATCCTCCCTTTCTCATTCACCTTCATTCCTTCCCTCCCTCACTATTGTCTTCTTCCCATTTGTCTAACAAACATGTACAGGTCTCCCAATCTAATTAAAATTCTTCCCTTGACCCTTTTATACCATTTGTTTAATGTTCCATCTCTCCTTTCCCTTTCACTTCTTAATTTCTTGAAAAAACAGTTTTGGAAGGTACCTCAGAGGTCATCTAGTTCAACCAGTATATGACTATATAATATATATATATGTATATATATGCATATATATATAATAAATCTTCTTTAAAACATCCCTAACAAGTGGTTGTCCAGTTTATACTTGAAGAACATCAATGAAAAGGAACCCAGCTAGGTGAGATGTTAGATAGAGTGACAAGCCTGGAGTCAGGAGGACCTAAATTACTAGCTGTGTGACCCTGGGAAAGTCACTTAACCCTGTTTGCCTCAATTCCTCATCTGTAAAATGAGGAGAAGGAAGTATAAAACTAGTCCAGTATCTTTGCCAAGAAAACCCTAAATGTGGTCATGAAGAGTTGGACACAACTAAAACGACTCAGCGATAATGAATGCCCACTCAGTGCCAGAAACAGTGCTAAGTGCTTTTTTTTAAACAAATATTATTTCATTTGATCCTCACAACCATTATACAGGTGGAATGTTGCTAATACTGTCAGACATAGTGCATTAGTTAGTTTTGCTGTACTGCTATCTCTTCTAAAAATCTTTACTATAATGAATAACAGAGGGATGTAGAGAAGAGGGACATATTTTGAAATGTGGAAGGGATATATTTAGAAATGAATATAAATAAATATAAAAGATATAAAGGTTAGATAATTTTAAAAGCCATCAAAATTCAAAATATATATATATCCAGTTGCTAACTTTCTTATGCTCAGAGAATATATTAAACCAGATGGAAAACAGAGGAGATGATTTTCAGCTTTATGAGCTAGATAACGTTTTTTTCTAGGATTTCAAGTTCCTAGGTACTCTGAAAGAATACAAGAATTGGGTGAAAATTGATTTTTTTTCATAATCACACCTGTTGAATTTTTGAGGGTGTTGCCAAGGAGTAATAGCTCTTTACAATTGATTCGTAACAGAGACAGAAAGAATTTATATTTACAAGAAGTCTGTAAGCTCTTTATTTCACTGGCCTATTGTTAATAGATGGGTTTTGCTAATTCTCTTATGTCAATCCTATTAGCTATTCAGAGCTATTTCTGCAAGGTCATCATTCGGGGACCTCAATCCGGGCTTAGATCTTTCTGTGTGCCATAGGAATTCAGTCAAAAAGGAATTCCCTTCTCCTGAGCACCATCAAAGGCACCAGTCGGTCCAGCTGTAACTTGATCCAGACAACTGAGCAGCAGACCAAAAGGTAGGTTTGGTTTGTTTTTTGTTTTTTGGGAAGGTGGAGTTGGTTACTTTAATGTGTTGGGTTTGGATTTTTTTTTTTAACACCACACACATTTACAGATTACACTCTCTTCATCAGAGGTTTCTTGTGACAAAGTTAAGCAGCTAAATGAAACAAATAAAAAAGACCAGTCGGTCTATTATCCTTTAGATTTTACTTCAGAAAAAAAATGGCCCTATTACACGACAAAGCTATTCTTGTAATCTTAAAGAATTACCCGGAGCGCCAAGATGTTAAATGGCTTCCTATGTGACAAAACTAGTAAGGTGTCTGAGACAAGACTTGAACACTAGGTCCTCCTAACTCACTCCCAGACTTGTACTCAATACACTATACTGTAAAGCAAATGCCTGAGGTTTGTCTTTGCCACTTAAAATTAGTCTGTTTCCTCTAGAATTAGAGTATCCTATTTCAATGAATCGAACCTTCAAGGATCTTTACTAAGGCAATAGTTGAAGCTTTGGATTAAATTTGGAATAAGGTTTGGAATTTTGGAGTTCTCAATTCATCAGTCTTTTTGGAGGTAGGGAGGAAAGAGAGGAAGAACTGAAAGGAAAGGAAATTGCCTACTCAACAAGTGCTGTTTAGAAACTTAGCTTCCAGGAACCTATGGATGAAAAACTCCTGGCTGAGGTTTTGTTTTTTTCTATTCATGCCTCAAACTCAATGTGATAGAGAAGAAAGGAAGGGAAGAAGCGTTTAAAATAAATTAAGTGCTTACTATGAGCAAAGCACTGTGCTAAGGGCTGGGAATAAAAATAGTAAAGTAAGACAATCCTTGCTTTCCAGGAGCTCACATGCTAATGGAAAGATAGCACATATCAAAGGTTTCAGATACAAATCAGATAGAAAGGCTCCATGGTCCTTAGGGCAGTGCCAAAGCAGATGGTAGTACCTCTTATCTAATGTCATTTCCACTAATAAAATCACATCAGTTTCTAATGTTGAACCATTTGACAATACCAAGGTCTTTGATGACAAGAACTTTCCTTTCTGGGTTTTTAGTAGATGGGGATGTAGTACCTGCAGGAATGACAACAATAGGGATTGTTTCCTGGAAGGATTCCTATATCAAAGGCTCTTGGGTTCAGAGTCCTAGACTATCTCTGTCTAGATCTGAGGGAAGGTAGTAAAAAGAAAAAGAAAGAAGGGGAAAAAAGAAAGAAAAGGAAGCTTTCTTCACTGCTTTGCCACAACAGGGGCCCACAAGACTCTCAGATTGTGGCCAGATCAAAGCCAGATCAAAATGTAATTGGGAAATGTTTAATGAAATAAATAAAAATGCAATGTAATATAGATAGTATTTTTTTTTGTTTTCTTAGTCAATATGTAGCCCACAGGGATCCATTTCCATTTGAGTTTGACACCATTGTGTTTACCATACCTTAGCATGACAGGGGAAAAGATCAACTGTTAGAAAATGTGAAAAAATTAAGCCATTTGTCAGGCTCTCTACAAGACTAAATTGGGAAGCAACATGGTACAACAGAAAAGGCATTGGCCTTGAAGTCAAAGCACCTGGGTTCAAATCTCTGTGTCATATTATTACTGGGACCTGGGCCAATCATTTAACCCCCTCTGCCTCAATTTCATCATCTATAAAATGAATGGGTTGGATTGAATGACCTCTGAGATTCCTTTCAGCTATAGATCTATGATCCTATTAATTTCTATTGTAACTTCAGGGGACACCTAAAGTAAGGTGGCTGAAAACCTGAAAAGGAAAACTTCCAAACTTCCATTAATACGCCTTAAATTAGATAAGAAACACTCTTCTCTTGTGTCTCTCAGAGATGACCATTACTAAGAAATCTACTTTATTAGACATAGATAACTAGCACTAACATTTTCAGTTTGAATTGTGAAAGTGCCTGAACCAGGGTTCTTCCACTGTTTTGCAAGAGACCATTTTAATCTGCAGAATCAGCTTTTACTTATAACATCCCTTTTTAAAAACATGTGATCACAGAAGACTTGTATTGAGAGTCAGCTGCATCCCAGCAAAAGATCAATTTAACATGCCAGAATCTATAAGATACATTGCAAAGGACAGTCCATATTACTTTGTTGTGCTAGAATCTTGATGAATACCATACAGATTGGAAAAAGTGTCCTGCAGGCTGAGTCCAAGCAATCTTTTTCCCCATGACCATTCAGAAATTTCTGTTGAATGTTATTTATGAGAATTTGTTGTTTCTATATTTAATATGTATTATGTAATTCAGCTTTTGATCTAGAAAGTATATGAAGGTCATTAAATACTGGCTGAAACTGAGTTCACATGAACTGTAACATAATATCACCAAAGTATTTCTGAAACATGAAGAAATTTTAAAACCACAGATACAATCGCACTTAAATTTCCAAAAGAAGCCTGCCACTTTCTTCATTTACTCTAGAAAGGCTAGGAGGAAGGAAGTCTCACGACCACCGGTGATGCCCTTTGCTTGGTCACTCCCTCATCTCCTCCCCTAGCCCCTGCCTATCCAGAAACCATCTGAACTGCTTGACTACCCAAACAATTTCTAATTCTTTTGGTAAGATGTAGTACCACTGGGCCTTACTATCTGCCCTTTCCTCTGTGTGCTCAAGACCCTTACCATTGTTACTTGATATACTATGTAAACTGAGGACTACTGGGCCTTGCCATCTACTGCCCCCTCTTTTGCTATTATTCAGTCATTTTCAGTTGTATTTGACTCATCATGACCCCATTTGGGTTTTCTTGACAAAGATACTGGAGTGGCTTGCCATTTCCTTCTCCAAACTGCCCCTTTGGAGGCACATCAAACCATTAGCTCCTCTAAAGAAAGTGTGAATGCCTTGAGAACAGAGGCTGTTTTGATTTTTCTATTTTTATTCCCAAACTTTAGCATGGTGCTTGGCACAAAGCAAGTATTTAATAAATGTTTTTTTTTCATTCTTCTATTATGGATGGCCTCCTCTGAGAGAGATTGTTTTCTCCAGGGGTACATAGTTTTTACCGAGCGAGAGAGGAATGAGTGTTGGCATTAGAGTTGGGAAGCCTAGGGTCAGTCTTGCCTTACTAGTTCTGTGACCTAGGTTAAATCACTCAACTTCTCTAATTTTCAGCTTCCTCATCTGAAAAAGTGGTTATAATAATAGTACTTATTTCACAGGGAGGTTGTGACGATCCAATGAAATAATGCTCATAAAAGTACTTTGGAAGACTTACATTTAATTGTCAACTATAGCTACTAATAAGTCCCTTTAAAATGTTGCTCCTTGAGGTCAAAGACTGTTTTTCTATTTCTTTGTATCCCCCAAACTTTGAACAGTTCAATAAGTATTTATTCAGGCAGCATTATTAAGTACCTATTATGTGCCAGGCACTGTGCTAAGCACTAAGGATACAAAGAAAAACAAAAACAAAAGTCCCTACTCTCAAGGAGCTAAGAGTCTAACAGCGCTTGGTTCATAGTTTTATTGATTCATAATTACTGTTATCATTATTCTTACAGAAGCAGCTTAGTAGAAAGAGCCAGTTATGCTAATCTCTATGTGCCCGGGCAACTTCTTGGGATTAGTTGATTAAATCATGGATGGATGACTGTCCAATAGAAATCACAGGTCATTTGCACCTTATTAGCATTACTGCTGCTACAAGTGGCTGCAAATAGGGCTTCAAATTGGAGCCCTCTCCTACTATAGAAATTATTGGCAAAACTCCTTTCACCATCTCCAACCGAAAGGCCTCAGAAGCAGAATGTTTTCTTTTCGCCAAAACAACATTCTCTATGGAAAGGCTTGTGAGCTTTTATCTAGAATTAGAACAAAAGAGAAAGGTGACAAATATAAAACACCAGACAGTTGTAGAAGTGAGCAAATTGATGAGCATACTTTTGAGACATTATGCTAGGATTTTGAAGATTTTATTAATCATGCTATGATCGAATTCATCAAGCAGTGCCAGGCTCTATGCTTAGCACTGAAGACTGAAGGGAAAAAAATAGTTTCTGTCTTTAAGGACTTCTATTTTCTTGGGGGGTGGGTGGAAGGAAGCATCATACACACAGGGAAATACAAGATATATACAAAATAAATACAAGGTAATGGGGGGGATTAACAACTGGGTAAATCAGGAAAGGCCTCTTGAAGGAGATACTGTTTGAGGTGAGCCTTTAGAGGAGCTAGAATTTTCAAGAGACAGAGATGAGGAGGGGGAGTATCCTAGATATGGGGGAGACAGCTTGGGCATAGGTAGAGAGGTAGAAGATACAATGCCACTTATGGAAACAGAAAGCCCACCAGTTTGTCTGGAATATAAAATTGAGAGGGAATAATGTGTAACCAACCTTGAAGTTAGGCTGGGTCCAAAGGGTGGTGAGATTAAGTGCCAAACTGGGCACTTAATAGGATACCCTATTTTACTTTAGGGTATCCTAGGAAGCCTTGCAAAATCTCGATTAGCCGAGTTGTACCTGTGTTTTGATTTTATTAATCTGATTGGTATGTGTAGGATGGATTAGAGAGGGCAGAGGCAGGATTCATTACTTTCTGGAGCTTCTGATACTATTTGTTTGGTTTCAGTGGTCATTATGACAACATCAAAAAAAGAAAAAGAAAAAAGTGAAAAATGAGGGCGGAAGAAAGCTCATTATGTCTTGAGTTTTCAGATGCTAGAATTTAAAGATGGCAGTAGAAATTCTGAATGTTGTTTCCTCCCCTGTAAACTTTTATTTCATTGCAGATTTAAAATGCAAAAAGTATAGCTCCTTTGTAACATAAAAGGAAAGAAGAGGAAAAATGAGAGGGAAAATACATTAAGATTTGCAAAATGTTTTGTAAGGGAGGTAATTTTACAGGGAGGCTGTCCAAATCCTCATACCTCTTTCCACACATAAACATATTTAGAACTAGTGGAAGAACCATCCAATATTTGTGACTTTCCTGATCTACATTTAATCATATGTTTCTTTCCATATCAGTCTACCACTTAAACAGTCTAAAATGAATAAATGAAAGTTTTTTATATTAACATTTTAAGTTACATTATTCCTTAAATACCATTGAAGACTCAATAAACTGGTCTTCTACTTATTCTGAATTTGTTTAGCTCTTGATCGAAAATAAATCTTGATTGTTCTCTTGCTCCTGAAAACTACTCTACTAAGATAGAGCTCCAACATTATCGATCTGCTAAAATCATGATGTAAAGCAAATATCTCACCTTTTCAGAAGTAATTGATAACAAAATGTTATGATAGGTGAACTATAGCCATGGATGAGACAGGAGAATAAAATGCTCATTGGAGGTAAATTGTTCATCCATGTAAAGTCAAAGGATACTTTGGGGAGTCATCTAAGTCCTATCAGGGGAGATTCACATAGGCATCATCACATATGTAAAGTATTTGTGATTATAAGTGTGTGGGGGGCTCCAGACATAGAGATTCCTCTTAAGTCTGACTCAGCAAAGAAGTCCTGGGAAGCTTCCTGAGCCACAGATAAATTAAGTGACTTACCCAGGGTTATACAACTACTAAAGTGTCAAAATGTGAACCTCAGCCTCTTTTTTTTACTACATCCATGAAGCTCTACCAGTCAGGATTTGAACCTTGGCCTTTCTTGATACCAAGCCCAGGACTTTATTATGCCAAGCTTTTTGTAAGATGTATTGGTTTGTTTGTTTTGTTGTTTGTTTTTTTAACCTAAGAATCAGTCCTTCTCTACTAAGTATTTCCAATACTTGTTTCTTTCAGTCCACTATTCCTTTCTCTATTAAGGGACATTGTCTATGGCTAATCAATAAACATAGTTTCAGTGAATACCTACTGAGAGCCTAGCATTGCATGCTACAGGGACATGAAATAAGAAGTTATTGACATGGCACCAAGCCATGAGAAACTCATAAGCACCTTGTGGGTACAAGACACGTCCACGGGAAGCACTCATAGAACATAAAGTAGTATATGATTAAGGGCTAAAATAGCATGAAGTCCCAGGATTGCCTCTCCGAATCTAGCTACATACAGACCAAGCCACCTCTATAGGTGAAGATAGGCAAATGGCAAAGAGTGGGGTGATTGCATTGTAGAACTTGGAAGGGACTATAAATTTCCTTATGTTCACAAAGACCTTTTGTAATCAGGCTTGGTTTTATGGCATTTGTTCTCACCATTAGTCATCCCTTTAGGTAATCACGCCAAGGGTCTGCTGAGAAAAGGGAAGTTTCATACTTTTGGGAGGCAAGTGATAGTTCTGGGTTTAGTCATCTGCTATGAATCAGTTAATAATCCTTGATGCTATCTGAGGAGGGGTCCAAGGAGATGTAAAGTGAGGGGGAGCATGAGGCCCAGCAGGGGAGGGCAGAAGAAATGGAAGAAATGGAATAAGGAGACTTAACACTGGGGTGGGGGTTGAATGGGGGGCTGAAGAACAGGGAAAGCTGCTCCTAAAAGGGAAGTGGAAGTAGAAGGCTTATAAACTTTGCTGAATCCACAGTTTTACCCAACAATAAGACATTCTTGCTAATATAAAGTTGCTGCAGTTAATATTTTAGAGATGTGCTCAATGTTAGTTTAATGGATTGAAAGTGATAGTTTACTTCAGCATTTGATTCTTGCAGAATTCTTTATGTCTTTCTGGCTAATAAGCTCAGACATACCAGCATCATTTGGGACTAACTAACTCCCCTCCTGCAAGAGTCTCTTCTGACTGGATTATGGTTTGTGAGGGCGGCACGTGCCTTCATGTGTTCAAGAGGTGGAAGAGAATTGATTTTAAACCTCATTACAAAAGAACCGTTTTCTTGTTAAGGTGTAACTTTTTGGCTATCTCCCTCTTGTCTATTTTCTGGGTTTTACCTATTTGGGGAAAGATGCCAGTTACATCATCAGAAAAGGAGCAATTTTCTTGTTTGGGTTCTTAATCTCTTCATCACTTACCTCTTAAAACAAAATTCAGAATAAAGCATTTTGAACAAGTACCCACAACTCTGATCCCCTAAGTACCAATAGTATATTTTTTCTGTACCTGATCAAATAGGAAAATATAAATTATATTCACAAGTATTTATTAAGAACCTAATATGCAAGTTTCTTGAGAGCAGAGACTTTCTTCTTTGTCTTTGAAATCTCAGCACCTAGCAGAGTGCTTGACACATAGTAGGTACATAATGAATGCTTCTTGGTTGATTATTGATTTACAGCAGACATGGTGGTAGGCAGTGGAGATACAACAGAAACAGTCTCTGCCTTCAAGGGTAGGATGGACAGGGAAATACTCCTCAAGAATGAGGAGGCTCCAGAACGGTAAGTATCCAGGAAATGTTGGTCCTATATCACGGGGACTTCAGAACAAACCAGCACTGCTTAACATCTTTGTAGGACTCGGGAAGCTTAAAATAGAGGAGAGAATAGAAAACTAAGAAAAACTGGCAAGGTCTTACAATCAAGTGAACCTAGAGTCAAAAATATATTACATTACCTACCAAGACAGTTTCCTTTAGGAACGCAAACTTCTCTTTTAAAAAAAACAGCAGTTATAAAAACATGAATGATGATTTGCTATTTTTCACAAAATTTCCCCAAACATGATTGTATCATAGAAAATATCATAAGATTTAGAGCTGAAGTCAGTCATTCAGTAAGTCAACAAGCATTTATTAAACGCTTGCTCTATCTGGGCACTGTGCTAAGCATTAGGGTTACAAAATAAGGCAAAAAACATGGTCTCTGTCCTCAAGAAGACCATATTCTAATGAGGGAGACAACATGTAAATAAATAGGCACCTCAAAGGTCCCTAAGAACAGGATGGAAACTTCTCTGGCTTCATCTGGGTTTATATCTTCTAGTACGGTTATTACTATTAACTGCTACTAATAATTCAAATTCCATTCAAAAATCTTCCAATGAAAAGACTAATTTTTTTTTCCTTATAAACTGATGAGGGCTAATAGAGAAATATGTAATGTAAATATTACTCAGCCTAGGTATTTTTAAGCTATTTTGATTTAATTTCCTAAATCACTCATTTCTACAACATGTACCCCCTTTGCAGTTTGTTTTACTGAATTAAGACATCACAACACCAGCGGCTTATAATCTGCTCACAGCCTACAGCAGAGAATGTTCTAAAATCTTCATTTTTCTCAGCAAATATCTTTACATCTACAGCAAATCAAATACTTGACAGGCCTCTGACCCACAAAAATATAGGTCAGAATGTGTAAAATGACTAGTAATAGACATTGTCCTAGGGCAGGGTTAACTACATATCTTAGCAATAGCTCTAGTATTTTTTGAATTTTTTTTAACTGAAGTTTAGACTTTAAGCATTTCCTTTCTTTTGGTAATTCAAATAATCATTTTTATAAGATAGGAGTGGACCTGTGATTCGTTTGGCATAAGGAACTCCCAGATGATGAAACTATCTCTACTGGTGCAGGTTGACACCCTCGCTGCAATTTATGGCCTTAGAAAGTTGCCTAGGGCAGAGGTGTCAAATGGCTGTATGCTTGGGAAATATTTAACAAAATATAAACAAAAATACAATAAAACATAGACAACATCATATTTTAAAGCTAAGTCAATATACAGTTGGCCAAGATCTTTACTTATGGTTTAGTGACCTTTCCCATTTCTACATCTCTGGACTAGGGCACTGAGAGTTTAAGTGGTTTCTCCAAGATCACACAGCCTTTATGTATCAGGGAAGGAACTTGAATCCACGTCTTCTGCCTCTCTGGCTGCCTCTCTATGCCCGATAAGAACTTGGATGAATTAATGTGTAAATGATGAATAAAAAGGAGTTTTTCGATGGCTTGGAGAGAAAAGGTTTGAAGAAAGTGTTCTTATCTAGCAGGAATAACTGGGATATTATTATTATTGCTATTACTATTGCTACTAGCTACTTCTACTAAAACTATTAGCTACTACTACTATTACTATTACTATTAGTACTAGTACTAGTACTACTGCTAAATTCCCACAGAGTATAAAGTGAGCACTAAGAATGATGGAAAGTTAATTTAAACTATTCATTCTGATGAATCTTAGTTATTTGTATTTTTCCTCCATTGATGTTCTATTCCATCGGAAGCTAGAGGGCACGATGAATAGAACATTGGGCCTGGAGTCAAGAAGACCTAAGTTCAAATCCAGTCTCAGACACTTGATAGCTATGTCACCCTGGGCAAATCACTTAGTTTCTGCGTTTCTTCGACTATATGATGGAAATTATAATATTACCTACCTACCATGGTTGTTTTGAGGATCAAATGAGATAATATTTGTTAGAAAAAAAAAGGAAGGTGTGTAGATCAGCACAGTGCCTGCTACATAGTAGGGACAATATAAATGCTTCATCCTTTCTCTTCCCTCTTGCCTTCCATTGCCTCCTCATGGTATGGGGTGAGCCTGGATTATCAAAAGATACCTCGGTGCTGTACAAGTTTTCTCAGGTCCTGCCAGTCTAGAACAGTTTTAAAGAGAGGTCCACCAGTAATAGGGTGGACATCTGCTGTTTGAGGACAAGCCAAGTTAAATTTGGGAAAGGATATGATCAGGTTGGTGGCAAGAACTTAAAGAGGGATGGATCTTTCTAGCCATAGCTGCTCTCAAACACCAGTCACTTACCTATGGAAGGGTCAGTCAGTCCATCAATAAGCACTGATGGAAAGAGCAAGTACCCACAACAGTTAAATCACATATTTATGAAAACATTTTAAGTATTTTAATGTATCTATGTATATATGTAGACAATAGTAAAACCTGAGAGTGGTAGCCCTTTAAAATGTAGTAAGATGTTCAGTCATTGGGTTCTCATGACCAAGACTCTTATTTGATGTCAATAAGCTTTTAAGGATGAGAGAAATGCACAATCACAACTGTGTAAAACTGCCTTGCTCTGAACAAGATGAAACTGCGTCATAGTCATAACTCTTTTTAATCAGATAAGGTAGCCAATCCTGTAACCCTCCCTGAACAATGGCAATCCCTAAGTGAAGCTGACAGTTTTCTCTGTAACCTTGTCCCAGTTTCTCACTTCTTTCAGATAAAAATTTACTTGTTTGGCGTCCACACAATACTTTATATGATTCTACTTGCAATATTCTATAACCTTCATTCTGGTTCAGCCATGGTTGTGGATTTCCTTTTTTTTTGTCTTTTCCCCCTTCTTTTGGTCCAGATCTGTGTTCTTACCCTGTGTAAGACACTCCTAGGAAGCCGGGGTTCTAGGGGCACTTGGTCTGCAACTTAATAGTCTTAGAGTGTTGTCTGACACCTTAAGGGTTAAATAGATTGCCTGGAACTAAGTGGACATGGATATTTACCACTACTAATGATATTATGGGACAAATGTTGTTCTGAATGTTTAAAAAGTCTTGCCCAGAGAAAGCTATAGAGCTAATGTTTATATAGGGTGTCTCCAAAGTCTTAGGGCCGCTCACTAAGACTTTTGGTACCTCTTGTACAATGTGTGTCCAAAGTGCATTAGATATGTTATCTCATTTGATCATAGTCTAGACCCAGAAGTTCTTAACATTTTTGTGTCATGGACTCCTTTGATAGTATGGTGAAATCTATGGACCCCTTCTCGAAATAATGCTTTTTACCCACATTCATAATTGAAGAAAATGCAAAATTTCAACCAGATATTAGAGAGTTCATGGATCCCCAGAAACCTTTTGTCTATGAACTCTAGGCTAAAAAGTCTCAGTGTATCTTCACAAATGCAATGGGTATACAATGAAAAGTATATTGAATAATGGATAAATCGATGAATGAAATAAGTAAAGCTAAAATTAGGACAAATGGTTTGACATGATAAAAGGAAGTTTAATAACAATTTCATTGATTTAGCAGTAGTAACAGGAATGTGGGTGGTGACGAAGAAAAGTCCATCTCTCCTTTCTTGGAGTTGAGAAAAGCAAGGCAACATAATTTTTTCCTCCATTTTTTTTCTGTCCCTTCCTTATGAAGGCAACAACCAATGGTACTGTTGGTAGCTACTGCCCCCTCCCCATCCATACCCTCAATCCATGAACATAGGCCAAAATTGCTCCTATTTCAACTGCAGCCATTCCACAATGACTAGCTTTGTCTATGTGACCTAAAGCTTGTCTTGAGGATTGGATTACCTTCTCAGCAAGGTGGTGCCTTAATTTTTTTAAACAGTAATCAGCTTTCCTTTTTTCATTGTGGGCTTTCTTCTTAGCAAAAGCAAAGACACCAAGTATTATTTCTGTTTCTTGGTTATTGGTAACAAAATTGTTTTCAGAGTTGTTTAAATACTATTTATATTTCTTGTACTTTTATAAATACCTGAAGTAAGCATCTTGCTTTCTCAAAATTCAGAAGGAAGAAAAGTACCTGACAAAGCTAAAGCATTCTGGGCACTAAACAGTTCTATACAAGTTATCAGGTGATCTGCCATTTTTTATTTTTAATTATAACTTTTATTTTAATATACTAAGTTACCCAGCAATTACTTTTGATGACTACAGGTTTTCCCCTATTTACTATCTTAGATAGTTAAGTTATAGTGCTATTAAAGAGCTGTTTATATTCTATAAAATTGAATTACTGCCATTTTTGTGCTCCACCTTTAATTATATCTGGATTAACTTATAGCTCACTTCCTTTCTTATATTTCTAGCTGTATGATTCATGAACACTATCTCTTTGTTTCTATTTTCCTTTTCATAAAATAATAACCAAGATTTATATAATGCTTTAACGTTTGCAAAGTGCTTTATTTATATTTTATCATTTTATTTTCTCATCTCCTTATCTCATCCAGACTGGAAGTATGGTGGCCAATCATGGGTATGACCCCGTTGCTGATTGACATGGAAGCTTAGACTTACTCATTTTCCAACCTGAACTATTTTACCCCCTCCTTATGCAGCCTGGTGGCCCTTGCTCCCAGGGGCTTGCCATATTCATGCTAGACTTTGTGTGGAAACACTTAATTGACTTTAGCCCTCCTGAAGCTCAGAACTCCCAAACTCCAATGCTCTTTCAGCCTTAGCATCCCCTAGTAGCAGAGATTACAGATATACAACACCACCTCTAGCACATTTCCCTTCTTTCTTAGAATATTTTGAACAAAATTTAAACTTTTCTTAATGTCAGGATCATTATGAAAATTGTGTATTGCACAATGATATACTCTTAAGTCTACTGAAGTGTATATGTCTATGCCATGCCTAAGTTAAACACTACACTATTTCAGTTTTTGTATTTGTTTATTTTTTTAAAAAAAAATAGTTCTTTCTTCTCTTCTGCTGCTGAGATCAGTTGATATTTTACTTCTTATTATAGTGAGTACCACAGAAAGTATACTTGCCTATAACCAGTTCCTTCCTTCAATGTAATTTCTGCCTTCCAATCTGTTTCGGATTGAGAAATGAGATAACTAACCCCATTAAAAATACATGCAAAGTAAAAGTAAATAGTCCCTATATGAATACTTGCCTATGAAAAAAGCATATGTGCTTTCTTTGGTCTAAGAATCCTGGGATCTTTATTTTGATTTCTCAAACATTGTTTTGGTTCCTACCAGATTCTGGGCTATGTTCTAGACAGGCAATATCTCTAGAGAGCTGAGTCTATTTATCTTTTTAGGAAGTGCTCACTGATAGAGTATTTTTTTCTAGTTTTGATAGAAAATCTGGCCTCAGGTCATCAACCAGGCAAAACTTCCCCATGTTTTTCAGTGTTTTCACTACTACAATTCAAATAGTGATAACAGCTTTACACAATAACTTTACAAAATAACAAACATTGTTTCACAAAGAATATGGCCCAATACAGGAAAACTAATTTGGATTGGGATTTGGTCAAAACACTTGCTTTTTAAACATATGTGTAAGGCTTAATATCCTATCACTAATTACAAACGTTAGTCTATCTTCAAACTTAGGAACAGTAGGAAATTATATGATTCAGCTCTATATTCTACCCATCTATCACTCATCTATTGATTTCTTTGTTGACCGCACAGATTATGTCAAACGCCGACACAAAAATGGAAGAAACTAAAAGCTTCAGTCTGGAAGAGGATTTTGAGGGGCAGGCCACACACACAGGTAAAAAACTTACTAAGCAAAATGTTCCCTTATCTAAGTGAAAACAAATCTGTAGCCCACATTAAGTTGCCTTCCTAGAGTTGGGATTTCCTTATTTTTTTTTCTGTATCTCAGAGAACACAGCACTGTTTCATTTTCTACTTCTCTGTTCTCTTATAATTTACTCTGGTACCTCCACAAATATTACCTCTATAATAATAGTGCAGCACACATTTATTAAGCACCATCTATATGGAAAACAGTGTGCTAGATTCTGAGGGTGATAAAAAAAACAAAATATGAGCATACTAGAGGGATGATGCCAAAATAGCTATAGTGATAAATGCATAAAGTTAACATAGAAATATTAAAATATAAAAGAGCGACAAAATAAAATGCTATTTGAGGTCAGAGAAGGAAAGTCATTCCTGACTTGCAGAAGAGAGAAGACTTCTTGAAGCAAATAACATTTGTACTGGATTTTAAAGTCTAACTAGGGGTTCAAAAGGCAAGAAGAAAAGAGAAGGCATTACTAGCAATTCCCTCTCACCCTATAATTTTAATCTGACCATTACATTATAGTGATGTTTAAGTGTTCTTTAGTTGACAGACAATGTTAAAAATGTACATAACTCACATATTCATAATGCAGAGGTTTCTGGATGATTCTATGCCAAAACCTATTTAACTTGCCTAAAACAGGAGGGTGTTTTTATTATCATGACAATCAGAGACATCCAGCCCAAGCAAGTCATTGGTTTCATCAGCAGGAGAAGACAAGTCTGTTTCTATGACAACACATATATAAACTTCAGAAGTACAAGCTGCCCTTCTGATAATCTAAAAAGCAAATGACAAATCTATATTCCAGGCCCCAAAGGAGTTATCAATGATTGGAGAAAGTTTAAGTTGGAAAGTGAAGATGATGATTCCATCCCACCTAACAAGAAGGAAATTCTCAGACAAATGTCTTCTCCTCAATGTCGAGATGATAAAGACACAAAAGAAAGATTCAGCAGAAAGGTAAGAAGAAGAGATGATATTTTTTCTGCAAGAAAAGGTAAGTGCAAATCGTACAAATGAATCTAGCTGAATTCAGCCCCCCATGAATGGACTCCAGGGTTTTAAAACTTTATGACACTCCATTATGTTCTCGACTGAATTTTCTACTCCCAACAGTTTAGTAGGTTAATGTTTTTGTTTTGCTGTCATAGAGATATCCTGAGCAAATACACAGAGCTCTTTAGCTATGCATTTGGCCCTCTTGGAACAATCAGAGTAAGCCAAGAGAGGACATGATTAGGGGTTGAAAAGTTTCGTTTCATGTTCATGTTCTCTCACTGACTTACTATGGCCTTGAACGCGTAACTTTCTTTGCTTCAATTTTCCTCTCTGTAGAAGGATAATAGTAATACCTTCTCTGTCTGCATAACAAAGCTGAGAGAGTTTGAGAAGATATTCATGAAAGTGTCTTGAAAAGTAAAAAAGTGGTATGTAAAAGTTTTGGATTCAGCAGAATTGAAGCCCCTTCTGAGCAAGGACTGTTTTGGTTTTGTGCTTGTATTCACAAGCCCTGCACCTTACATCGAGTAGGGGCTCCATAAACGTTTGTTGAAATGGATTAGATTGGATTTTTTAAGACTAACAAATGAAACTTTGGGAAAATTGCTCCAACAGGAAAATATAGGTGTAGGAAATGGAGGAACATGTCAGATGTCAGACCTCAGCTCATATCTGGAAGGTCATCATTTCATCTAACACCCTTATAGAAAAAGAAACTGAGGCACAGAGAGGTTAAGTGATTTGTCCAGGTTCACACAGCTAGCAAGGAACACAAACCAAGATTTTGAGTCCACATTTATTACAGTACAGGATGAGAGGAAAGGGGCATGGGATTTGGAGTCTGAAGACCTGAGTTCGAATCTGGGCCCTGCCACTGTGTAACTTTAGTCAAGTCACTTATCTTTCCATGGCCTCATTTTTCACATCTGTAAAATGAGGGGCTTAGATAAAGTGACTACTAAGGTCTCTTCAAATTCTAAAGGACTATAATTCTAAATGTTTTACTTTATGCTAAGCAGTTGGGGAAAGAAGAACAAAAACAAATAAACAAAAAAATAATCCTTTCCTTCAGAAGCAGCTGAGGTGGTTCAGTGAATAGGAGTGCTAGGTCTGGAGTCAGGAAAATCTGAGTTCAGATCTGACCTCAGACAGAGACTAGCTGTGTGACCCCAGGCAACTCATTTAACATTTCTCTGCCTCAGTTTCTTCAACTGTAAAATGGAGATAATAATAGCACCCACCCCCCAGGGTTGTTGTGATGATCAAATGAGATATTTATAAAGTGCTTAGCACAGGGCCTGGCACATAGTAGGTGCTTAATAAATGCTTGTTTCCTTCCTTCCTTCTTTCCTTAATTTCCTGCCTTCCTTACTTCCTTCATTCCTTCCTTCCTTCATTCCTTTCTTCCTTCCTTCCTTCTTTTCCCAAGGGCTTCCATTCTAATGGATCCAATCCACCGTACTCATATTTTCCAAAATCCTACCTAAATATCTTATTGCATCCTAACCATTGCATAGACGGGAAAGCAGAAACAATGAAATAAACCCAAAATTTATTGCTCTTGCCACTACCACCCCATCCTTTAGTCAGTCAATCAATCAATCAATAAGCATTTATTAAGTGGGTACTGTATGCCAGGTACCATGGCACATACTAGGGATACAAATAAAAAAAGAAACAATTCCTACACATGAGGAACATATATGTGTGTATACACATATACGCATATATAATGGGATTAAATGCAATAAGGTTAACTGAAAGCGGTTAGGAAGGGAAGGCACTAGCAATGAGAGGAATCAGGAAAGCCTTAATGTGGTACTTCAGCTAAGTCTAAAAGGAAGAGAAATGAGAGGTAGAGTATCACATATGACAAAAAGAGAGAAGGATAGTTTGGCTGGTTTGCATTTCGTGGGGATGAGACTGGAAAGAGAGGTTGGGGCCAGGTTGTGAAAGTCTTTAAAAGCTATGCAGAAGAATTTATATTTTATCCTAGAGGTGATAGATAGTCTCTGGTATTGGCTGAGTAGGGGAGTGATGCTGTCAGATGTGGATTTGTGTATTTGTTTTCACAGATGAGTGTGCAAGAATATGAACTCATCCACCAGGACAAAGAGGACGAAGACTGTCTCCGTAAATACCGGAAACAATGCATGCAAGACATGCACCAGAAGCTGAGCTTTGGGCCCAGGTATGGGTTTGTAACAGAGCTGGAGAGTGGGGAGCAGTTCTTGGAAGCCATTGAGAAGGAACAGAAGATCACCACAGTCATCGTTCACATCTATGAAGATGGTATCAAGGGCTGCGAGGCCCTGAACAATAGCTTAAGCTGCCTTGCTGCAGAATACTCGATGGTAAAATTTTGTAAAATCAAAGCTTCTAACACAGGTGCTGGGGACCGCTTCTCCTCAGATGTGCTTCCAACATTGCTGGTCTACAAAGGAGGGGAGCTTATCAGCAATTTCATTAGTGTCACTGAGCAGTTTGCTGAAGATTTTTTTGCTGTGGATGTTGAGTGTTTTCTTAATGAGTATGGGTTACTTCCTGAAAGGGAGATCCATTCACTGGAGCAGGCCAGCATGGAAGATGAAGATGTTGAGTAATTTGAGGTATCATATCTCAATATCTCAAATTTCTCCTTTTTGTATTACAGAAGGATCTGTTTTCCTTCCTTTTTTCTTTTTTAGAAAAATCTGTGTATGGTAATTGCTACTCTAACATGCAAAAACCTGACACAATAAGTAAATACCTGGCTTATGTGGATTTCTTAGCTTGAACATGTCAGCTTTCTTTTCAAGTCAATAATATTACCCCTTTACTCTATGTGTTAGGATGTAGACTTCAACAATGTTACAGACAGATTAAGAGAGAACTAATGATTTTTTGACATTTTGGACAGAATCAATTTTGTTTTTCTGAATTTAAAAAAAAAATTCTCCGGCCTTTTTCCCTTTGGTTCTGTCTTTAGGATTACTGTTTGAGAACTAACTATATTCTGCTTATGTAATAGTAATAAAGCTGCAAGAGTAAATTTTTTTTATTTGTGAAATCCATTCCTTCTCCCTTATTAAATTTTCCAAGGCCTTAGAAAAAAATGAGAAATTCCCAAAATGTGATACAAAATCATTGTTATGTAGGGTTAGCATATGTGTCAAGGGAAAGAAACTCATCCATGGTACAACTGATTCTTCTAATCTTTAATGCCTCTCCAAAAATATATCATATATATATATGTATATATATACACATATATACACACATATATATATTTTATATATATATGTATATATATATACATACATATATATTCTATATTTGTTTGAGAGTTGTGTTCTTCCCCTCCCCCAGTAGACTATAAGTTCCTTGAGGGCAAGGACTGTTTATGTCTTTGTATCATTGGAGTCTAGCCTACAGTCTAGTACATGGTAGGTGACTAAAAATGCTAACTGAATTAAATTGAATTTCTTTAAAGTTGAGATGACAAAGTGTACCCCTGAGCTAAAATTCCTTCATCTGTAAAATGAAGATAATAAAAGTAGTAATACCTATATGCTTGTAGGATTATAGATTTGGAGCTGAAAAGGACCTCAGAGAAAATGATATAAACCCCTCCCACCATCGCTACCCCCTTATTTTATAGATAAAGGAAGTGAGGCACATCAAAATTATGGCTTGTCCAGGGTCACAGAGCTACTAAGTATTTGAATCCAGGTCTTTATTCCAGGTTAAGGCCCTCATTCGGTATGTCATACTGCCTTCCAAGGTTACTGAAATGATCAAATGAGATAATGTACAGTAAATTCTATGTGAAATTCAGCAACAAGAAAAATACAAAGTTTAACCATATTTTTAATGTAACCACTCAAAACTGCTAATGGCCCCAAAGACACTAGGAACTTGCCCCTCTCCTTCTCAAAGACCCTCAAGCTCTGGGTCCATTCTCATGGACTGGTGAATTTAGGGGTCCCTCTTCTTAAGGGCCAGGCTCTCTTCTTCCAACCCTTTGTCTCTTTACACCCCCTCCACCCAGAGCCTAAAGGAAAATCACTTAAAACTTAGATTTGGGTTGTAAAAGGTAACCCTAAAAAAAAAAAAGCAGTGGAAAAATACTCAACATACAAGGTAAATCACATATAGGGCATGATTTCCTTCATATTATTTCCTTCACACAAAAGAAATGACAAGTCCGCAAGACTCACAAGTGCACATTGACAAAAACTGACAAAAAATTTAAATTATTAAGAAGGAACTTAGAAGCTGGTACTTAAAACATCAAAACATGAGCTAGTTTATGAGACTGCTGAATTAGTGTTTCACTATCATCTTGGCTCTTCACTGTCCAAACAATTACTTCCAGGTCAAAGACTTCTGACAAGCCAAGAAAAGGTCTGGGACCCTTCTCCTGTCAGTGCTCATCTTCTCCAGGATCCATTGTGGTAGCTACAGGAGATCCTCCCAAAGTATAGCCAACCATACCTAGGGAACTGAGGAAGAACTAGATTCAAGATAGGAACTCTTGAGAAATCCATCTCTCAGGATCAATGTTACACAAAGGGAAAGAAACACAGAGCAGAAGAGGAAACCAGAGTCCCAAGTCCCAGAACCCCTGCTCTAGCTGGCAAATGACAGCAATGTCTAGCCCTTTCTTCTCCACCCAACAGGAGATCCCAGAGAAAGTCATTTCCTACGTGATCTGGAGAGAAAGAGAAAGAACAGTGAGAGGGTAGAGTCACTCTTTTTAAAGTCTACTGAACACAAGTGGCTCTTCCTAGCTCCGCACCCAGTCCTATCCCTACTGATGCCATTCCCAGTGCCATTGCCGTCATGGAAATCAAAGGCTGTATCATCCCAAAGTGTTGAGTCTTTTGCATTGACCTGCTTATGTCCCAAGAAATTACTAGAAGAGCTCAGCACATGCTTCACAGAATATACTCTAGCCAGAAAAACTAGGGAGGGACTTCCCCTAGTTAAACCCATTACACATTTTTTTTTGTCCATGTTTTCTTTGGACCTGTGATCTCATTAGCGTAAGGAACTCCCCAAGAACTCCCTCTGTACTTACAGTCTTATACAGTTGCCTGGGGCACTGGTTGGGAGGATTCTTACTACTTTTTAATAGTGAAATTTGCCTGCTCTGTGTATCAGACAAAAGGCATAGTTGTAAGCATACTGTGCATAGTAACCTGGTGTTTTTTTGCAGTAGGTCTATGTGCTTTGCGGTGTTCCACTCTATCCCTGTCCCTGCCACCTGCTTTCTGCTGCTTCAAGAAATTAATTCTCCCACCCACCTATCCTTTGCCCCTCCCACCCCCCAGGAAACTTCTATCTCTAATATTGTACAATTCAATCCAACAAACTTCTTTTTAAAAGTTCCAATTATATGGGAGGCACTACACTAAGTCCTGGAGATCCAACAATGAAAAACAACATAAGTCCTGCCCTCAAGAAACTTACAATTTAATTGAGGGATATAACAGGCACAATAATAAGGTGATATAAGGTAGAGAATAATAGGATCCAAGGAGAGATTCCATGAAATGCTCTAAGTCAAAATTTGAGGTGAGCAAGTCGACTCTTTATAGTCTTCTGCTACAAAAACAAAGGTCTACATTACATCAGTTTTAAAAAATTTAGATGGCTATATCCATAATTTGAAGTTAAAAAAAATAGTCATGAAGCCATTAGATAAAAAAGCAAAAAGTCAATCAGCTGTGAGGGTTATAACTAGCACAAGACACAAGAAAGAATCATGAGCTTCCTCCCATCTAGGTTATTATTGCCTTTTTAAGAGAGGGGAAAAAATAAGGTTTATGTAGGAAGGGCAGAGAGCTAGGTTCAGGCTATGACTGAGGTAAAAGGAAGGAGTTTAGTTAGACTCTTAATGAGCAAGACTAAGCTAAGAGCTCCAATGACTGCCCCAGGGCCAGTCTAAGCCTTCCTAGAGCCTGCACATTCATCTGACAGGGCTTCAAATGCAGGGATTGGTGCGGACAGATCTTGCTCTAAAAGGGTCAGGAAGAGAAGAGAGAAGGGGAGAGGCATATCCTCTCCCTATTCTCTAATCTCTTCCCACCCTTTTCAAGAAGAACTTGTTTCCCCTTTTTCACTCAGTTAACCTTTCACGCCGGGCCCTTTTCAAAGACAAGACTAGACAAACTTTAGAACTTTTCCCCCCAACTTATTACATTATCTTAATTACATTTCTTTATTACATTATATTAACATTTTGGGGGGTTTTTGCCTTTTCCCCTGACCTAAGACATCAGATCACCATATACATAACACTGCATCATCTATCAGTGTTTGAAAACTTCTTAGATGGAATTAGATAAGGTAAGAATAAGAAAGCTACCAAGCAACAAAAATTCATTGAGCCTGTACTATGTCATTAGAGATACACTTTCCCTAATTGCTAGGAGCTTCCATTCTTATAGGCAAATACAACATGAGTTGTGTAGTGAAAGATTAGGAAGAAAGTTTTGTTCTCAATAGCCAGTGGGCTTCCTAGAGCAAGCAGATTGTCACGGCCTATCCAGTAGTCAGGGTAAAGGGTGGTATTGGTTTAATTATTGTCCCCAGACCTAGAGTAAGAGCTAAAATTGCAAAGAGGTCAGGGCAAAGCAGATGTCAAAATGCTCATGCTGACAGTCCCTGGTGTCCAGGTGGATGGCTAGATGGGATGGAAAGCATGGTTTAGAGACAGTCATTCAGTCAGTAAGCATTTATTAAGCACCTACTAAGAGCAAGACACTGTAATTAGCACCAGAGATACAAATATAAGAAAGAAATAGGCCCTGCCCTCAAGGAGCTTACAGTCTAATGGTGGAAGACACAGGAACAAAAGCTAAAAAGTAGGGGTGGGGTGGGGGAAGTATACATAGTGGGGCCAATAGTCAGTAAACATACACTAAGCATCTAATATGTGCTAAATGCTGAAGGGTACAAAAAGAGCAAAAAAAAAAAAATCCCTACCCTCAAAGTGTTCACAATCTAATGAGGGAGACAATAAGTAAACAAATGTGTACGAACAGGCTATATACATGATAAACAGGAAATAATTAAGAAAGGGAAAGCACTAGTATTAAAAGATAGGATTTTATTTGAGACTTAAAGTAAGCCAGTGAACTCAGCAAGCAGAAATGAGGAAGGAGAATGTTCCAGGCATGGGGGACAGCCAGAAAAAAATGCCTGGATATGAGAGATGGATTGTCTTGTTCATGGAACAGCAAGAAAAGTCCAATTTTGCTGGATTGAAGAATACTTGGTGGAGAGTAAGATGTAAGGGGACTGGAAAGATAGGGGGGAGCTAGGTTATGAAGGTCTCTGAAAGTCTTTGAAATTCAGAGGATTTTGTATTTGATCCTGGAGGTGATACTGGAATTCAATGAGTGTATGGGGGTGGGGGTGACCTAGTCAGACTTGTGCTTTAGGAAAATCACTTTGGTGGCTAAATGGAGGGTAGATTTCAGTGGGGAGAGACTTGAGACAGGCAGACCCACCAGTAGGCTATTCCAATAGTTCAGGTGTGAGGTGATGAGAGCCTGCACCAGAGTGGTGGCATCATCAAAGGGGAGAAAGAGGCCTATTGAGGACATATTGCAAAAGTGAAATCAGCAGGGCTTGGAGTTGAGGCTGTCACCTACGTTGTGAGCCTGAGGCACCAGGAGCATGGTGTTACTCTTTACATTAAAAGGGAAGTAAGGAGGTGGGGAGGGTTTAGAGGGGGAAAATATAAAGTTCTGTTTTGGACATATTGAGTTTAATTTGTCTACTGGTCATCCAGTTCGAGATGTCTGAGAAGCAGTTGGAGATTTGAGGCTGGAAATCAGGAGAGAGTTTGGGTCAGGATAGGCAGATTTAAGAATCATCAGCACAGAGATGGTAACTAAATTGCATAGGAACTGATGCAATCACTGAATGAAGTAGCATAGAGGGAGAAGAGAAGGCCAATATAAAATGCTGAGTTCTTATTACTGAAAGTCAGAAGAGAGTTTGGGTCAGGATGGGTAAATTTAAAAATCATCAGCACAGAGATGGTAACTAAATTCCACAGGAACTCATGCAATCACCAAGTGAAATAGCATAGAGGGAGAAGAGAAGAAAGCCAACATAAAATCCTGAGTTCTTACTATTGAAAGTAAAAACAGAGTTTGAGTCAGGATAGGTAGATATAAGAATTATCAGCATAGAGATGGTAACTAAATCCCATGGGAACTGATGCAATCACCAAGTGAAGTAGCATAGAGAGAGAAGAAAAAGCCCACGATAAAACCCTGAGTTCTTATTCACAACAAAAACAATAATAAAAATAAACAGCAGAGTATTTCCTCTACTTGAGATGTTCACAGTCTATCCTCCAATTGCAGGAGGAAGCTAATCTTTGGATTGGCCCTAGTTCTAAATGAGTGAAGTAAAACATTTAAATAAAAAGATTCATATATACACATCAATGTAGTATTATACTTGAAATGCAGTAATAAGAGTTGAATTATATTCTACTATATTATCAGTATTAATGATTACAGCTTTGCATCATAGTAACAGAAATGCAAAGCCATACAGGTAAGGACAAAAAGCAACAAAACTGTCCTTTGGGGGCGAAGAGGGGGCGGGAAGAAAAGGGGAAGGTGCAATAAACAGGGTTCAGAAAGGTTCTCATTCAAGGCAGCTTTTGTCTTGCAATAAGAAATAACCCACAATGCTGTTAATCTAAGAGACAACGCAAACAAGCTTAAGCAAGATTATTCCAAGCAATGTCTTTAACCCATAATTGTCAAAACAAAAGTAACTAGGTGGCACCAATAATCAGGCTTTTTGATGATAGCAACCATATTCAAAATAAGCAGGTGGTGACTCATAGAAACCAGAATGAAGCTTTGATCACAGTATTCAGCAGGAAGAACTGAACAAAAGGCAGGATTTGACTCGAATGTTTTAAGTCCACTACTTGCAAAAATCCTGGATAACAAAATCCCTTCATTAAATACCCATCCTGCAATGTTCAAGGTATAAAATATTTTTGTCTCAAAGCAAAGAAATAACATTTTAAATTTATAGCAGATTATGGTCTTTGGCTTCAATTTCCCCATCTGCAAAGTAAAGAGTTAGTATAGATTATCCAAAGTCCTGTCTAGCTCTACCATTCTGTGATCTCCTCCACTTCACTCCCTTTTCTTTTTACCTGCGATGATTTCCTTTACCAATGGAGGTATGCACTTACTTGACCAACTTGACCAAGATTACAAAGCCAGTAGGTATAAGAAGTATTGCTTGAACTCAGGTCTTCCGGATTCCAGGGCCATTACCTGTATCCACTATTGATTTTTAAATGCCATTCTGTATTATAGAGGATAGCATCAAACTGAGAACTACAAGAACATATGTAAAGACATATAAAGTATGTAATTAGGAAAAATATGAAAAAATAGTAAAAGAGTAACTGGACTTTATGATAGTTAATTAGTGGTATATAAGAAGAATATCTTAATGATTTAAAATATATTAAAAAGAAGTTCATGTTAAAAATAATCACTTTTCTTTCATAAGAAAGACTTGGGGTCCAATTCTATTTGTTATTACTTCTTACTTCTGTTTAAGACATGAGTCTCAAAATTCAATTCAATAAATATTTATGATGTGCCTGCTAATCCTAACTAGGTTTTAGACAACTTAAGTCTACTAAGGCAGTAAGAAGAACCCTTACCCCTAACCTTCCTGCAAATTCCTTTTTCCCTTTCTCCCCCCCGCCCCTCCCCCACTAGCCTGAATGCTGGGGATACAAATAAAAAAAGAAGACAGTCCCTGCTCTCAAGGTACATTCTATAGAGACAACATATATGGAAGGTTTCAGTTCCAAGTCACATGGAGAAAGTCCTGGGAACCTTAGAGTACAGCAGCAAATCAGAAGTTAATGTCTCTTCTTTGATATCATTTCCACTGGTAATGCCATATTAGTTTCTGATGTTGAACCATTTTAAGAACATTCTTCTTTGAGTATTCAGTAAGTATGGCTATAGGAGCCATACTTACTTCAGGAGCAGTTTCCAGGATGCGCCACTACAGGGGCTGTTTCCTAAGATGATGGCTGAGGGCACAAGGCTGGAAGCATTGCTGTCCCAAGACTCTTGAGTTTATGGTCCTGAGCTATTTCCATCAGGACCAGAGGGGAGATGGTCACAGGTGGTGATGATGGTTTCACTTGCTGGGCACATGTTGCCTCCTGTCTCTTCCTCAGGGTGCCTTTGTGGCTTCAGCTAGGAATGGCTTGCCTTTGCATAGAAGCAGATTGGCAATTGATGGGGAGGGCTGGCCTCTTCTCTGTAGGAGTTGATTCCCTGGATAGTGGCTGTGAAGGCCGTGTTCAAAACAGGAATGTTAATATGAAGGGTGATGCCACTCCCAAGGTTCTTGTGCTACTGCCTACTCTGCCACTGTATCTCGTTTCCTAGATCATAGGTTACACTGGGCTTAGGTGTAGAACTACTTACCTAAAGTTGGCAACTTTGCCAACTATGTAGTATTGAGTTATAAAACTTCTTAGACCATTTCAGAGACAAAAAGAAGTGATGCTGTGAGCATATGGACTAGTTAGTTTGTCAAATCCAATAATTTTTTCTTAGTCCTCATCTTGCCTAACCCTTCTGCTACGTTTCATATTGGTGCCGTTCCTAAGAAAGTCTCAGCTTTTATGGCGTTTTGATTTTACTATGTCTTTGACCACTCCATCTGTCTTTTTTGGTTTCTTTTTCTTCAGTTAAATCTGTTCCCTAAATATAGAAATACCAAAGTTTGCATAAGAGTAACAGACTCTTTAGTTGAGAATGCAGTAGGATCTCAGTTCAAACTAAGAGAGAAAATGATCTCACGCAAGGGATTCTTTAGTTGAGAAATGCAGCAGGATCTCAGCTCAAACTAAGAGAGAAAATGATTTCACCCAAGAGAGATCCACTCTCTGCAGTCTCTAGGGCGGCAAGTTTTGGCCGTCAAGAGATATGGTAGGGCCAGTTTCTCATACACAGCTGAAGCTTAAATTTAAAGCTTCTCACCTCCACCCCCTTCCACCCCCCACACACACACACCCCTACCCGCCCCCCAAATGATGTTAGTCCCTTAGGCCAAGTAAGTATTCATCAACATATTCAGTATTTTTTCAGGCAGCCAGAAGTCACCTCTCCCTCCAAATATAAAGCTTGTAGTTCAAATCTGTCTTTCAGAGAAATGCTGAAGGAATTGTTATATTTATGCGTATGCATATACTATTATAATATATAAATGTTTAATAGCATTTGTACAGTGCTTTAAGGTTTATAAAGCAACTTTATAAATATCTCATTTTATCTCACTACAACCCTGGAAGGTGATTGTTATTATCTCTACTTTTTTTCAGATGAAGAAACAGGCTGAAAGAGGTTAACTGACATGCCTGGGATCACATAGCTAGTAAGCATGTGAGGCAGGATTTAAACTCGTCATCCTAACTCCAAATCCAGTGCTTTATGTGTTGCTATAACAAGGGCAACTATCAGGAGGAAATGATACAGAAGAGGAAAACTTTATCTTCTCCACAAATTAGGGAGTATGAAAAGGTTATTAGGTAAAAAAAAAATTAGGTGGCAATGCAGATGGAGAAATGTCAGGAAGACTTGGGTTCAAGTTTTGTGTCTTAGGGAGTGGAGAAGTGAATGTTCAATAATGAAATGTTTAGGCCTAGCTTCCCAAGAAAAGGTAGAATTATACGATCTCCAATACAACCAGAAGTTTGCCATAGGGGTTACTTTCTACAATGCTGATTCTTGTGTCTTACTAACCATCCCCCAAACTCAACATTTTATCTTGTTTCCTAGTTTTTGTAAAGTTGGCACCCATACCTGGCACAGACTTCCCCTTCCTCTCTTGTGCCTCTTAGAAATCTTAGTTTCTTTATATTTCAGCTCAGGTGCCAACTCCCATGAAAAGCCTTTCCCAATTACCCTAGTTACTGCTCTCTCCTCCCTCAAATTACATTTACCTACCTATGTATACAAAATGAAGGCTACTGGAAGGCAGGCTTTGTATCTTTGCATTCCTAATTTCTCTTTTATAGTAGGTACTAAATGTTCATTGAATTCAATTATTGAATTGAGATGGAATTCCTGGCATGGAGGGGTAGCCTGCATGGATATGTCAGAGACAAGCAGTAGAATACCAAGTTTCAAGAACAGCTAGTAGTTCTGTTGGACCACATGGACATGAAGAGGAACATGAAATAATGCCATGGAAAGATAGGTTGGAGCCAGATCGTGGAGGTCTTTAAATTATTAAGGTGTTGGTATTTTATCCTAGAGGTAGCAGGGAGTCACTTTGGGTTTTTGATTGGAGAAAAGACATGGTTAGACTTGTGCAATACAAAGATTATTTTGGTATTTGGAGAGAACAGATTGAAGAAAGGAGTATCTGAAAGTTGGGCAACAGATTGGGAGGATATTACAATTCAGGCAAGGTGCTAAACAAGATGATGGCTTAGCGGGTGGAGAAGTGTGGGCAAATGCAAGAGATATGAATATGGAATTGGTCAGACTTGGAATCTGACTGCATGAGGGCAGTGATGGAGAAACAAGTCACACATGCCTCTGAGGTTTCAAGCCTGGGAAAGCAGGAAGATAGAAGCACCAGCAATAGCAATAGGGAAGTTAGCAGCAAGTATTAGGAGGAAAGTAAGTGTAGTTTTGGGCATGTTACAGAATCTGAAGAGCTAGAAGGAATGGTAAAGCAAACCGGACTAGAAATTGGGGGGGGGGGGCAGGTTTAGGGGAAGATTAGGCTTTTTTTGCCCTTTTAGTTAGCTGTTTATTTCTACAGATAATTAACATACTTTTTTGAGCACCAGGTCTGAGAAATACCATTTTTTCCCTTAAAGTTCATTTTTGAAATTAAGCTATTTTTTTTATGGCAGCTCGAAGACTTTAGACACATGTGAGAAAAGGAAAACATGCAAGTTTTATTAATGTAAAATCATGAACAGAATTGGAGACCTTAGAGATCATCTAATTTAAGCTCTATTCAAATTTTTTAAAAATCCATCTTTAATAAACCAAGTGGTCATCTGCATTAAGGCCATCATTGATGTGCAAAACACTATTCCCTGAGGTAGTCCATTCCACTTTTAGACAACTCCAAACGTTCTGTTGTTCAACTGTTTGAGTCCTGTTTCTTTGTGACTCCATATGGGGTTTTCTTGGCAAGGACACTGGAGTGGTTTTCCATTTCCTTCTCCAGTTCATTTTAACCTTGAGCAAACTGAGGCAAACAGGGTTAAGTGACTTGCACAGGGTCAAACAGCTATTAAGTGCCTGAGGCTGAATGTGAACTCAGATCTTCCTGATTCCAAGCTGGCACTCTATCCGTTGCGCCAAATTATTCTGAACAGAAATATACCTAACAGGATTGGGCATCTCATGAGTTACGAGCCATGAAAAATATTACCTACTTCACCATCTTGCCATGATCTAGCTGTTTCAAATACTATCACAGTAGGATAATTAGTTTTGACCCATTCATTTTGTAATAAATGTAGATATGTGTGCTATGCACCACAGTTCCCATGTCTGTAATATAGAATTCAACTGAAATTTCTGAAATATGCTAGGAGTTAGAATGCTTAGGAATTCTTCACCATGTACACAGATTCTCCAAAAGGATAGTTGTTTTAGCTCTCAAGATTACTTAAACTTTGGTTTTATAATAATATCATAAAAGCAGAGCTTTTATTTTAAAAAAAAAAGCATTCATTAGAAGATACGGCAAGTTATGGCAAACCAAATGGTCTACATCTGAGGAACATCGGGACTTGAGCAAATGGCTGTTGTATCTGCAAACTGAAGGACGAAGGTCTAGTTCATAGGATCATAAGTGGAGAACTGAAAGATGCCTTAGAGATCATCTAGTCCAACCGACTCTTTTTGCTGAGAAAAAAATCAAGGCTCAGAGTTGTGACTTGGCTAAGGTATCACAACTAGTAATTGGTTGTCAAAACTTGAATCTAGGTAATATGACCCCAAATCCAATGGCCTTTCACCTGTACCATGCTCCCATAAATGTCCTTTCTAAATCTAAAACAAAAACCTAGTTAGCTAAAGCATAATAGTGTTTAACAGCTCTGGTATATTCAAGTAAATATTAGCTTCCAGAAATATAATTTTGTCAAATTACTGATAATCAAACTTTTAAGGCAGCATTTCATTTGACAAAGTGCTCATGCATTTGGCCTTGGGACTAAATGTCTAACAAATCATTAAACACGTATAATCGACTCGAAGCATATCTTCTATTTAAGCCTCATACAGATTTCATTGAAGATGACTATGAATAGAACTGATGACTCTAATATCATCTTAAGAGTAAGGGATGCAGATATTTAAGCAAGGTTTTCCTCTATTCCTGTGCCAATCAAGAATAGCTTACATTTATATAGCTTTCCTGTTACAGAGCACTCGTACACACCTTATCAAATGATCCTCACAATCACTTTGTGAGGTATGTGATGCAATTATTATCCCCATTTTACAAAGAAGTTGAAGCTTAGAAACATCATTTGCAATTTTTGATGACACTGAAATCAGTGACAAATTATATAAACTACAGTTAAAGCTAGAAGGGACCTAACACATTACCTAGTTTAATTTCCACACTTTACAGGTATTGAAGCTCATGCTCACAGAAGCTAGGTCATTGACCCAGGGTCATAGATCTAGTTAACAGAAGTTAGGAATAAAAGACAGTTTTACTAAATCCTAATCCACTGCTCTCTGCACTAGACCCAGAATCCAGGAATTAATTACTAGTAACTGTCTTCTTGACAAATGAAAAATATTAAATATTCACTATCAAAGGTAAAAAAAATTCTCTAAAATAATTTAAGTAATTTTAATTTAGCTTTTATGCCTGATATCTTAGTGTTATTCCCATTCGGAGCTCTGATCACAAGGGCAGGCTAGAGACCTAGCCAACTAAATTGGATTAGTCTAAAATAGAATCTAATGCAAGATTAAACTCCTTTCATTCTCATCACTAAGTGCCACTCCACAAACTTATAAACAAAAGGTCAAAATGAACGCCCAAGGCAACTGAAATTGGCTAGGAATATTTTTCCTATTAAATTCCTAAAAAGAGCTTTTGACTGACTGTGAAGCCTCAAATTCTGCAGTGGTTTAGTGGACTCAAGAGTCCATTACAAAGAAAGGCTTAATTTATTGTACATAAGGTTCGATTAGCTAATGCTTTATCAATATTTGCTTCAGTAACATTCCTAAGGCATTCTGTAGTGCTGGAGTATTAATACAAGAATGAAGAAAATGTCTAGGCCATGAAAATTAAAGACAAATATGAAGGTCATGACAAACTAAGCCTGAGCTTCTTTATCTGCAATAAATGGAATAGCATTTGTTCAGAATACTTCAAAGAGACACCAAAACAACACACTGAAATAAGATTAATAATATATCTGGTAAAATCGTAGAAAGAAACAAAGTAACCTGGGTCCCCATTAGAGCTTTATAGCCTTTTATCCAAGATGCTAAGCATATACAAGTGGGGTATGTTACATTAATTTATATTATCTTCTCATAGGGGATTATGATATACATATATGAGGATTCATGGACTACATCTGGGCATTGTTTAATATCTCTACCGTAATTTTACCAGTAAAAATATTAGTTTATAGCATGATATTAAGAAAAATCAACTGGTTTTCTGCTGTATTGATGCAGTTTTCTAATTAAAGAATTATAACATTTTTAAAGGCCTATAGTCCTCAAGCAAAACACAATAAACGAAATAACTAGAATAGCACATAGAGTAAAGAAAAATTTTTATCAGTGATGTCTAAAAAGATAATTACAATATGCTAACAAGAGAGATACTGAGTATCTACATGGTCTTGATCCCTGTGTGTTTTATTTGGACCATTCTACATGTCTGCTATAGTGGGTCCAAGGTGTCAGCCTACATGGTAGGCTTTCTTTTCCATTGTGTGATCTGTCAAATCATTCTCCCCTACAAGGAACATGAGGCATCCTTCTATGGTATTGAGATTTTTATACATCCTGATTGGTGTCACAATTCAAAAAGACATGGTAGGCTTTCTTTTCCATTGTGTGATCTGTCAAATCATTCTCCCCTACAAGGAACATGAGGCATCCTTCTATGATATTAAGATTTTTATACATCCTGACTGGTGTCACAATTCAAAAAGACAATAAATAATAGCTCATATGTATATAGTGCTTTTTCATCTAAAGCACTTTATATACATTTCCTTATTCCCTCACAACAACCCTGTGAGGTAGGTAGTATTATTATCCCCATTTACAAAGGATGAAACTAAAATTCAGAGAAGTTAAAATGATTTGCCATATCTCTCCCAGATAATAAGTGATAGAAGCAGGACTCAAACCTAGGTCTTCTGACTACAAGCTCAGTAGTCCTTCTACCACACTACATTGTTGCTATACCTGTTTTTGTTTTTATTCTTTATGGTTAGTAATATTATATTACATGTAACTTAAATTTTTAGCTTGATAAGCCACTTTATTTTCGGAAACCTCTTCCACCTACAGTACTGGCATGCCTACACAAGGTAGCTAGAGATTTTATGACAAATCAGAAGTACAAGTATTAGTCATTTATGGAAACAGATCTGCCTGTTATTCTTTAAGTTTCTAGGTCTTGCTTGCATCTTCAGGATCAGCCCCTCATCCCTGGTCAGTGTCCCCACAATGAGTAGAAAGCAGCTTGTGTCTAAGATTAATCACTGAAGTAATGAAAGGAAAAGCCTGCAGCAAGGAGTGCCACCACAGCTGCTAGCGCGACACCTACAATTCAAACAAACAAACACAAAACATGAGTGAACCAAAGGAGAACACTTGCAAGATTCCCAGGACCAGAGAAGGAAGGGGCAAAGTCAACTGTGGCACAAGTGCAAACACTGTCCCTGATTTACACAACAAAGTATAAAGACAAGACATTAGAAGTGGCCCCTCTATTTCTCAGAGGATTCTTCTTATTCTTGTCCATTGTTTTTCCATCTCCACAGCCAGAAGACTGATCTTCTACATTTTAGATACAACAGTCTTGCCTTTAATTCTTAATGCATTTTAAGCATTGTTATATGCCAGGAAAATCTTATTCTGAGGAAAATAGGACTTTTTTAAATATTGTATTTTCCCCCAATTACGTGTAAAAACAATTTTTAACATTCCTTTTCAAAAACTTCTGAGTTCCAAATATTCTCTCTCCCTCATCCCTCATTGAGAAGGCAAGCAATATGATATAGGTTATACATGTGCAGTCATGCAAAACATATTTCCATGTTAATCATACTGTGAAAGAAAACACGAAAAAAAACCAAGAAAAATTTAAAAAGTAAAAAAAAAGTATGCTTCAATCTGCATTCAGATTCCATCAGTTATTTTTCTGGAGATGGATAGCATTTTTCATCATAAGTCCCTCAGAATTGTCTTAGATCATCGTATTGCTGAGAACAGCTAACTCATTTAAGAGCTGATCATCATACAATATCGCTGTTAGTGTATACAATGTTCTCCTGGTTCTCATTTCACTTTGTACCAGTTCATGTAAGTCTTTTCAGGTTTTTCTGAGAACATCCTGCTTGTCATTTCTTATAGCACAAGAGTATTCCATCACGATCATACAGAACTTGTTCAGCAATCCCTAACAGATGGACTTCCCCTCAATCTCCAATTTTTTGCTACCACTAAGAGTTGCTATGAATATTTTTGTACACATACATCCTTTCTCTTTTCGTTTTTTATCTCTTTGGGATATAGACCTAGGAATGGTATTGCTTGGTCAAAGGGTATGCACAGTTTTATAGCCCTTTGGGCATAGTCTCAAATTGCTCTACAGAATGGCTAAATCAGTATACAACTTGTCCCCTCCAACATTTGTCATGGAATGTCATGATTCTAAAGAAGACAAAAAGTTGCTTATATGTAAGTGGCAACCATCTACTTCACAGTCTTCTAAATAAAACTCAAAGTAAGTTTTGTTATTTAAATTTATTATTTATTATTATTTAAATTTATTATTTATTAAATTAATTAATATTTATTATTACAGGGAATAAAAAGTTTATGGTTGCCACAAAAGGAGAACAATATTCAAAAAGCTATAACTATAAATTTTTATATAGGTATTATATCTGAAGAGGGCAGTTTTAAATAGTACTATATAGGTCAATTCAATTCAATTCAACAACCATTTATGAAAGGCCTATTACTATATGCCAGACACTAGTCTAAGTGCTGGGGATACAAAGAAAAAAAGGACCGCACCTACCATCAAGGGGTATACTTAATAGAAAATCAGCTCTTTAAGCAAGCCCCACCTACTTGCGGCCTTAGTGACTCATTTGTGGATCATTTTAGATGAGATGATAGCATGTTCTAGTCAAAGCCTGGGTACCAGGAAAAGGGAAAATAGCCATTAGGTGACAGGAGCAATAACTCTAACTTGCTCATTCAACATGATGAGTCTGGTTTCTCCATAAAATAATGAAAATTACTTTCTGGAAAACCAAGGAGTATGAAAAATTTTTAGGTAAAAAAGAAATGTGACCAAATTAGCACAGAGCCTGGTATATAATTAATAAATGTTTATTGATTTAATGACCAAATGACACCAAAGGTCTTGACCATTTAAAAACTCTTTCATAGCCTGAGATATCCACAGGCTATGATGTTCTAAAACAATTAACAAAAACATGTCTAGTGCAAAGTACTCTAACTTCTAACTTAAAATTCCTATTAAGTTGGGCAGGCAGTACTACCTGTTTTTACGGGTTAAAGCAC
The DNA here is from genome assembly GCA_028646595.1 of Phalanger gymnotis. Lineage (NCBI taxonomy): Eukaryota > Metazoa > Chordata > Mammalia > Diprotodontia > Phalangeridae > Phalanger > Phalanger gymnotis. Next base: position 272,077,811 of record CM053626.1, read on the forward strand.
ACATCTAGAGCAGAACAAATGCTTGATACTCTGAAATTCAGGTAACTACTCAGTGATTCAGGTGGCATGAAACTCTAGTCTCTCAATATCCACACCAACAGCCAATGCTCTATCCAAATTAGGCTACTTGTCTCCCAGACTCTGTGAGCCTAAAATTAAGATTACAGGGTTTTTTTTTTTTCTTCTCACAATACATAAAGATCAGTAACTACTCTTCGCAAAACCATAAATATCAGTATGAAGTTTTTAAGAAAATAAGAAAAATTATTCATGACAAACAAAAATAGGTAAATTCACATTCCAGAATGTTTTTATAACATTGCATACAAACAACTAGAGAAAACACACCTATGTTTTGCTGAATTCTCAATGCCATTGTAGTTTTAACCAGATGCTTTGGTTGATCATCGGTGTTGTCTGGTATGTCTTCCCTTTTCATACATGAATTTATATTAGCTGAATGAGGGAAAAAGAAGCAATTATTAAAAGAAGTACGTAATAGGAGTAATTACTCTCAGAATTCATTAAAACTTAAAACATTATAAACAAAAAATAAGGTTAAGTTCCTATTTCATTCTTAGGTCCAGATTAGGACAGACTAAATTGCATTTCCTTACCTTCAAATGTGTTTAAATTTGCATAGTGTGCTATGAAACTAGAAGAGGGCATAAAATACACAAACTCCAACCTTAGTTTGATATTGCCTTTTTCCCTATAGCTTTAGGTTTCTGAATTTCAAGTCTTCAAAATATGAGCAAATAAAAATCCATATTCCATGCCCTTTATAAAGATAAGGGATATACAAATAATTTCAAATGACATCCTCAAATTACCACGAGTTTTCTGCCCAAGGTTCTCAAAGTGAATTTCAGTGTTACAACAATACCAAAATACATGAGGAAACTGGCAAAATTGTACCTTGATAAATCCAAAAAATAAGAGGCAAGAGAGAATTGAGCCTATGGAGAGGATCCTCAATGAAGAAACAGAAAAATATGGACAAGAACATTACAAGACACAGGACAAGTAGGCATGGAGGGTTTGTGGTCTGAATACTATAGTGAACACCCACATGAATGAAACTGAGGATACTCCAAAATAAGCTTTAGGTCAGCCAGAGACCACCTGTGGGATGTTGGTCAAGTCACTTCACCAATCAGGGTCATTAAGGTTTAATGATTCTACCAGGACAAGCATCTTTTAAAATTGGGATGATATTTAGAAATGAAAGGCTAATTGACTTTTGACAATTTTGTTTTGAGTTTAGCAAAGAGAATTCTGGTTATTCAAGTTGTTAAATTTAAGGAGATAGAGCAGTTTTCTAATTCCTAGGCTTAGGAGAAATCATTTTATAGAAATCAGCTGTGTAACAGGCTCAAAAACTTTTATGGCTAGAAGGGGCCTTCTCTGTCATTTTACAAAGAAACTGAGGCCCAGATTGGCACACAAAAGGCCATTTGGATTGAGAGTGAACCAGTAGCCTAGAGACAAGAATCTTCGCATCCCAATAAATTGGTTAAGAGAAAAGATTTCCTTCAAGCGTGGTTACTCAGTAAACAGGGGTACCTGAAATGGAGAGCTGTGACCCCAAGATGAAGAAATCAACAGAATCTTAGGGTCAAAAGGAATATGGAATCAGAAGATTTTAGAGTTGGACAAGATCATACAGATCACCTAGCCCCAGTTCTTCCTTAGGTCCTCTCATCTTTATACACCTATAACATACCCAACAAGCAGTCATGAATACTGTGCTTGAAGACTGCCAAGAATGGAAATGTGCAGACCTCCAAATAAGCCTATTCCATTGACAGGAAACTGCCTGACACCAAGCCTAAATCTACCTTACCTTAACTTCTACCCAATGCTTTTATACTTAGTTAGAACAAGTATAACCACTCTTCCACATGACAGGACTTCAAATATTTGTAATAATGTCATGTGTCCCCAGCTCTTTCAACCAAATTTTATATGGACATGGTTTACAATACCCAAACAATACATCATCCTCTTCTGGACCAGCTCTAGTTGATAAATGTCCTTATTAAAACATGGGACCCACAGGTGAACACAATTTTCCAGATGTTGTCCAGCTGGACAGAGCAAAGCAGCATGATCACAATCCGTCTTTCTCAGTGCCAACTAAGACCGCTAGCTTTTTTTGGCTTCCTTGCCCCAGTACTGATTCATATTCAGCATTACAGCTACTTTTATTTCATTTCACTTTATTAGATTCATATTGTTATAGTCTTTTTGGATGGTGACTTTGTTATGATCGTTTTAGAGCTTATTTCTGACATTCAACATGTTAGCTACTGAATGGCATCTGTAAATCTAATAGGCATAATATTCAAACTATCATTCAAATTATTGATAAAAAATATTTAACACAAGGTCAAGGACTACTAAAAAAACTCTTTTGTTGTAGAAGTAATTTGGGCAAGTTGGTGAGTGGCAGAATTCATCAGCTCAATTTCAGCTTCCTAAGAATAAGAGATATCCCAAAATGAAATGGAATACCTTAAGTTACAGATTACTAAAACTTTTCAAGTAAAAGGTGGATGACCTCTTGTCAAATGTTAACGAGGGGGTCCTTTAGAGGTTGGGATAGAAAGCACCTGAGATCTTTTCCCATTTTGAGATCCTGCTGATATTGACATTCATTGTCAATCTCAGCTAATTTTGAGCTTTAGTGCCCCTGATAGTGTTAAAAGGCAGAACAGTGCCATTCTTTGCTATTCACTTTTTTTTTTTTGCACTTAATTCTGTCATCTAAACATGTGTTTAAAATTTTAAACTGTTTCATTAGTTCCCTATGGATGCATGTTCTGTTATTAAACAACTGTTTTCTGCTTCATCTGATTTTAGTGGTGCATCTTCAGGAAGAAACTTAAGATCCCTCTTGGACCAACTTTTCTTATAGAATTTTAGGCTACAGCTTCCTATCCATTCTTTTGCTGAACTCTTTGAAATCTGTTCTGCCAAACCCTAGGATGTGTGCCAGACTAGTAGGCTTGGCTCTGCACTTTACCGCAAACTCTAAGGAGTGGTAACTTCCTGCCAAGGTTTCCATCATTTCTACTTCAGTAACCAGTTCTTTCCTGTTGAATAGGATTCAGAATAACACTTCCCCGCCCTCCCACCTCCTCATTTCCTATACCTTCTGAAGAATAAAATAGTCTTTAAAGACATGATTTCTAGTCTACACGGTACAAACAAAATTCAGATTTATTACTGAGAAAAATTCTAGACTTTTAAAAAAAAGTAAATGACAAATGTTGGAAGGGATATGGGAGAAATGAAACATTAATGTAGTGTTGTCAGAGCTGTGAATTGACTAAACCATTCTATAGAGCATGTTGGAACTATACCCAAAGAGCTAATAAAACCACATATACCCTTTGGCACAGCAATACCACTACTAGGTCTGTATCCCAAGAGAGATAAACAAAAAGGAAAAGGACCTATATGTACAAAAATATTTATAGCAGCTCTTTTCTGAGGGTAAAGAATTAGAAATTGAAGGGATGAATATCAATTGGGGAATGGCTGAATAAGTTGTGGTATGTAATTATGATGAAATACTATTATACTATAAGAAACAAAGAGCAGGATGCCCTCAGAAAAACCCAGACTTACATGGGTTGATGCAAAGTGAAATGTAACGAGTACAACGTAACAGCAATATTGTAAGATGATCAGCTGTGAATGACTTGGACTCAACAATATAACAATCTATAACAACTCTGAAGAACTTAGGATGAAAAATGCTATCCATCCCCAGAAAAAGAACTGATGGTGTCTGAATACAGATTGAAGCAACTTGTGGTTTTTTTTTTTTCACTTTCTATATGGAATTGCTAGGAGGAAGGGAAAGAATCTGGAATTTAAAGTTTTAAAAACAAATGTTAAAAATTGTTTTTACACATAACTGGGGAAAAATTAAATATTAAATACAAAACAAAGTGTAAAATTCTTTCATAACACTTAAATCATTATTTGTACATAATAGTTGCTAAAACATTTGCTAAATATATTAAATGAATGATTAAAAATGATTAGTCATATTTCTTAGAAAAAGTGCTATACTCTATATTGATAAACATTCGTGTGCTTTTTTCTGTCTTCTTCATTAGATTACAAATACAAGGATCATGTCTATGATTTACTTTCTCACTTTTTACCAAAATGCTCTTCACAAAGAAGTTTGTCATTTTATCATAATTTTCATAACAGAAAAAGTGTATTTTTTACTCACTAAAATGATTATAAATATGTGATTAGAACCTACACTTTACATGATTTGGCATTTAATAATTTCACAAATTTCAATTTAATCACTAAGCATCTTTTTTGTGCAAAAATAAATATCACTTTTTAAACAATGTATGATGGAGTAAGATAGAGCTTAGTTTTAAGAGGATTAGAACGAATAAGTTAGAAACTCTTGTTTTAAACCTAAACATTTCCTAAATAAAGTGAAAATTGGCTGAAGCAAATTATAAATCATCTTTACACTGTACACTTTATAGTTCAATTTTCTTCACCTAGTGTCATCACTTCCCCTGAGAGTTCTCTGCAGCCAAATGTTTATTATGTCAGAGCATTTTTAAGGTTTTGATAATTGAATGAATGATAGGAATCACCTGCCTTTGAACAGCTAGAAGACAAAAGAGGTCATAAGGGTAATGAGGAGACACAGTGCCTGGCAGCTTTCAGTAGGCACTTAAGTGCTTTTGGAATTGAGTTAAAACGACACTTTCCTAAGAATGTGGTTGGTTTGGTACTTATACTGCTTGTATAGCAACATTAAGTTGACTTCTCCCTATGGCCTTCTCTTGCCCCAATAGACAATATTTGCATGGTAAATTCATAACTTATTATGCATGTTTGGAAACAGAGCATAAAATACATCAACCAGGGAACTATTCTTTCATTCAGTTGTTAAATTAATGTTGAGGAAGATTATGAGTAGATGTCTGGCAGATTTTTGTGTCTCACGAGTTCAGTAAGAAGGACAAGAAGCTGGGAAGCATAGCTTCTATGAAATGGCAGGATTGAGACCCAAAATTATTTCAACAGACCTGAATAAAACCAGTAAGACAAAATTTAACAGAGATAGAGGTAATGCCTGCATTTAAGTTTTTAAAATATTACCTGAAGAGGATGGATGGAACATAGGTTAATAGTTAGCAGTTCACATTATCTAGGGATTGTGTAAGCCATGACCCATAATTTTAAGAAGCACTGAAGGGGTCAAGAGTAGAAAAAGTTTAAAAAGTCCTGATACATAAATATCAAGGAATACTTAATTATAATTAAAGAATGATGTAGCTGCTAAAAAATAAAAAAAATTTAAAAGCCAATACAAACTTAGGCTGCATTTTAAAACTACTACTTATTATAGAAAGTAAGAGTTCTGGGGGCGGAGCCAAGATGGCGGCTGGGAAGCAGTGACTGGCGTGAGCTCCCCACCAAGTTCCTCCAAAAACCTATAAAACAATGGCTCTGAACCAATTCTAGAGCTGCAGAACCCACAAAGTGGCAGAGGGAAGCAGGGCCCCACCCCAGGACAGCCTGGATGGTCTCTGGGTAAGGTCGGTCCCACACGGACCTCC
>CM053626.1:272083925-272102047 GCA_028646595.1 Phalanger gymnotis
CAGTAATGTCATATATTGATTGAAGGAACGAGCACATGGTAGCCTGAAGGTGATGACTAAGGAGACATGATGACTGTCTTCAAGTATCTAAAGGGATATTATGTAAAAATGAGCAGAAGATGGGTTCCAGGTTGCTTCAGAGGACAGGAGGTGGATGCTACAGGGACATAATTTTTTTGCTCAATATACTTGTACTTATTCAAACATGGGTTAGGTTTTTTGGGTCCTTCCCAACTCTGAGATTCTGTGAATAGAAAACATTGTAATAACAAAGCTATCTAAAAGTAGAAAGATCTGTCTCATGAACTAAGTCAAAGATAGGCTAGATAGCCATCATTTTCAGGGGTGCTAGACAGGGGATTTCCAGGGATTAATTGGGCAACAGATTAGATAACCTATATACTCCTACTTCAATTTTGAATCTATGACTGGCTAGCAGGGAAAGTTCACGGCACTGCTATGTGGAACCATTAAAATACACAAGGTGGTACAAAAAATAAGACTTGCAAAATGACCTATGTTTATAAGTTCAAAACAAAACCATAGTCTTTAAAATGATGATATTATTATTGGATATTATATGATACTATTTAATAACAACATCACTTAAAATATAATAGTTGCCACAAAATCGAAATTTGAGGATTTTGAAGTTTTTTCTTCCCTTTTTTCACTATGAAGCTTGTCATGATTAGCATTAATACTTGGAATTATCGACTTAGAAAAAGTTGGTGGTCTCAACTCACGCCTCAGGCATTATAGCTAGGTTGGAAATTCACCAATCAATTACATGACTCACCATAGTAATAAGAGTGCTTGAATTAAACACTATAATCCAGTTCCAGCCTATACTGTAAACACAAGGGGGTGTGGAAATAGGATAAAAAAAGATACCACAGCAACTGATGAATAAATATGAAATTTGCAAAATGTACTGGGGGCGGGGGGGGGGGGGGGGGATTGCAGTCCTGAGGTTTAAAAGCTCTTGTTTTTTAATTATGAGGGAAAAGAAGACTAGGGTAACAATGTGCCTAGGAGAACACTCATGGACGCTGTGATAGTTCAAATGATGAATTGTTCTTTCCTGACAGTTCTTTGTTTACAGAATTTGCACATATTTTAAAAAGTTATCTTAGGAACATTATAGTATTATTTCCTAAGGTAATGTTCACATGCATTTATGTGTGTGTGTGTATATATATATATATACATATTTCTTGGGAATTCTGTATTCAATAGGAGCAAAATAAAATAATACAGACATCCAAAATATATGCTCCAATATAACAGAGAAAGATGAAAATGGAAAGAAATTGCATTTGACAACTGGCATAATATGCTCCTAAAGAATATAGCTTTGGAAATTTGAAGGCATTTTTCAGGTTTGCCCCTTCCAGCAGACATTTCCTTCTGTTATCTTATAAGTGTTTATTCCTCATCTGAGGGAGGTTGTGGCAGCATGAAGCTACTAAGATAATGGAGTTCTGAGAAAAATTCCATAAATTATAGAATATAAAACTTCATAGTTCTTCCTACTAGGGATTCGTTCATGTTCTATATTATTTTTACCTTATCAAGAGACCTTTATTATTTTGAAAAGTTGAAATACTGTGATGCTTTTCTAGTATTTCCGATCAACACTGTGCCACTCTGCCAGTATTTACTATATATTTACCATTTATTTACCATAAATACCTGCAGAATGGCACAGTGAATAGACTGATTTCGTTGAAATTAGGAAAACCTGGGTTAGATTCTGCCCCCTCCAACTTACTAGCTCAGCAAGGATGATGACAAGCCACTTGAATTCTGTGCCCTCAGAAAATTCCCAAACCAATGAAATCACAGGTGCAGGATGTATTGACATTTAAATATTAACAATAGTATTTATTATCCTCTGGGAAGGAATATGCTCATTTTCTTTCCCTGTAAAGATTAAAGTTTGAGATGCCTTATTTAAAATATTACATCAGCATACCCAAAACAGCCATAAGATATTTAAAAGTTAATCTTTTGTTGATCTTCTAATTAAGTGACTCCTCACTATAGTTTAATCATGTGTTTAATAACAGCTTATCTTTATGTCAGACTTAATAATTTGCAAAGTACTTTCCTCACAGCAACAAAGTAGTGTGTTACAGATGAGAAAATGAAGTTCAGAAATTATGTGTCTCGCAGTCACAAGATTAGTAAATGCAACAGCAAAAACTAGAGCCCAAGTTTATTTGTTTACTATAGCTACAATGAAGCCTCCTTGTTTAAACAAGATCTTATTTTTACCTGTGTTGATTTCCTCAGCAATTTCTAAATCATCTACTCCTACATGCTGATCCAACAATTCCATAAAACGTTCCTGTATTTCCCTAGTTGACTCATCTCCAAATTTATAATCACAGAGCATTATACTGGATCCAGGAATGGGGACAAATATTCGATGTGGCAGAACATGGAATTCTTTTTCAGAATCTAGAAAAAAACATAATCATTATCATGTAAATAATGTTATTACTGGCTATGAAAAAGATACTCCTGGCAATGGTGACATAACTAAATCGAAACTATAGAAGACTAAAAAAATAAACAGATGAAGAGACCTTTCTATCCTCTTCAACATCTGAATAATTTAATTAAACAAATAGTGATTAAGCATCTACTATATGCAAGGTACTGGGAATAGAAAGACAAAAATGAAGCAGTCCTTGCCTTTGAGGAGTTTCCCTACTGAAGGAAACAACATGCCCATAACACAGAAGAAATATAAGATAATCTGAGGAATTTTTAAAAATGCTTGAACTGAATTAAATTGAGGAGGGAGAGAGCACTAACAATTGGGAAAACGTGGAAAAGCTTTCCTGAGACAATGACATCTAAGCTAAGACTTGAAGGAAATTAGGGATTCTAAGATTCTGAGCTGATGAAGGCATTCTAGGCTTATGCAAAGACAGAGAGTCAATAGACAAGTATGGAAGTCTGGAAAACAACCAGTAGACCATTTTGGCTGAAGCACAGAGTAATGTGAAGGGGAGGAATATCAAGTAAGTCATGAAAAGTGAGTGAAATCCAGACTCTTCAGGGATTTAAATGTAAGGTTGATTTTGCTATACTAGAGGCAAATGGGTACCACTACAGAAAAGTAACATTCCATTAAAAGAGATAGGTTTATAAAAACAAAAGATTATCAATAAAATTAATTTTAAAAAGTAATCAGATTATTAAATCTAGAATTTTTCCCTATTTCTTCATATAAATAATTTTATTCACAAGAACATATAAATATAAAAACTTAGTATATGGTTTATACTATTTAAAATTATGTTTACAGGGTAGCCTACTCTTTAAAAGGGTTTATTCTTTTCAGAATGCATCCTTTCAATAATAAAATTAAAATGATTTTTGTAGGTTTTCTGTTGTTACTTTTCAAATCACATTATAACATTTTCCTTACTCTTTTCAAGTCACAAAGTTTGTGGGGGGGGAATAACTTAAAATATGGCTGTCCTTTGTTTAAGTACTTATAAATGACAAACGTTACATTTGTCAAGGAACTGAGCAAAGACTTTAGATATAAGGTGAAAAACAACAACAAATTCCTTAAGTTTCAAGGGCAATGTAAAAATTCGCATATTTCTTCTAGATCTAGCACATTATCTACCTTTCAGAGAAGTGAAATTAAATTCTCCTCTTTGACTAGACTGCCTCCTAGTTGTAAAGTCACTGTACTGCAATTAGCCTTGTAACTTCTTAATTGTATGGTCTCATTATATACAAACACACACATATACACATAATAATAATCATTATTATTAAGCTAAAAATATCAAGTGGAACTCATAATCTGTGCCAATAGAAGGAATATCAGAATGTAAAATAAAATTTAATGCTTTGGGCTGCATTAATAAAGGTATACTAGAAGAAAAACCCTAAAAATATGTTCCCTGTACATTAAAAACTGCCCATTAACTGTGTGGTTTTGATTTATTTCTGAAACAAGTTATCATACTTCTAACAGGAAATATTAGCAAAGAACAGAGAGAATAAGAAGGAAAAAAGTAAAGAAAAGCACATTTCTAACCTTTTTTCAGAAGATAAATTAAGTTTATTAATGGTCTAATTAGTTTATAACTGAGTACTGGTCTTCTAATTAGTTTACAACTGATGACACAAACAGATATCATTAGATGTATTTTTTAAAGGTAACAGTTCATTAAAATACACTAAAAACTCAGAAATAGAAGGAAGTCAATGCTGCCATTTCAAAAATCATTCCTGTATTTATTTTCATTTTCAAAGAGACATTTTTAACTGGGGAACCCAAATCTGCCTTCCATAGATCCAGAGGCAAAAAGGAAGAATCAAATCATTTAAGTTAAAAATAAATATACACTGTCCCCCACATAGATCTCAAGTTATTTCTCTTAAAAAAAAGAATGATTACATTGTTATACTAAAGCAGCAAAACAAAAGTTAATCATAAGCTGCTGGTTATAGTTCTTAATAGTTTTTACTAGTACTCTAAGTGGTTTTATACAATTATATAAAGCTGGTCATTCACAACTTCAAAGAAATGCACTCCTGTTTATTTAAAAGATTGTACAGTAAAGTAAATATGTTCTATATAGATCCCAAATATAAGCAAAAGTGCTATGGTTTACATAAGTTTTATATTATGCTTTCCAAATATCACTATCTGTAAAATTTTCCTGATAGACATAGAATAGGATGCTAAGAAACTTTCATATGAACCATGAGATCAGAAGTCTTTGCCATGAATCCCTCCTCTAGTTCTTGGATTTCTTCACAGGAATATACTTTGTTACTTACAATGCTACCATCTTCTTCCCCAGCCTCTTATCTATCCCATTCCTTTTCAATAAAATGTTCCCAAACAGAGACACAGTCCAGTCACAGGTTTCATCTCACCCAGTATTAGTGATCCCTATGAGATCAAATTGCCTCCTTGCATCAGAACCTCTGAGAGCTCCTCATCTGATATCTGAACTTGGAACATTTGTATACAGAAGACACTTGAGGCAAAGGATTTTACCACTGGCTCCTTTCATAGATTTTGTCTCCTCACGAGAGGTTTTGGGCATTTCGGCTGCTTTTCTTCCCTTCTTTGTGATTATTCTCTGTAGCACCTTTCTTAGATCATCATCCATGTCTTGTACCCAAACTATGAGTGTCCCTCATTGTCTTGTCCCCTCACCTTCTCTTCCTTCATTGTCTCTCTAGGTGATCTCATCGGCTTCGATGGGTTCAAGTATCATCTATCCACAGATAACTCCTAGACAGGGACAACCAGCTGGCACAGTAGCTAGAGTGCTGGGGCCAAAGTACATCTTCCTAAGTTGAAATCTGGTCTCAGACACTTACTAGCTGTGTGACCCTGGGCAAGTCACTTAACCCTGTTTACCTCAGTTCCTCGTCTGTAAAATGAGCTGGAGAAGGAAATGGCAAACCACTTCAGTATCCTTACCAAGAAAACTACAAAGGGTCACGGATGACTGAAACAACTCCTAGAAATATACATGACAGGCAGCGTGGTAGTGAAAGTGCTGGATTTAGGAAAACCTGCCTGGGATTGAATCCTGTCTATGACACTAGGTGTGTGACCATAAGCAAGTCATTTAACTTCTTTAAACTTCTATCTTATAACATCTAAAACAAAAGGGTGAGATTATATGGCCTCTAAAGTCCTTTTCAACTCAAAATCTAAGATACTATAGTCTTTCAATTTCAAATTCTATACCTCTAAATAAATATTTTTTACTTGTGAATTCAGATCCAAGTTTAAAACTACAGTTACGGAGTAAATATTTTAGCTTTAAATTTCAAAACTGAGTTGTTGTTCAGCAGTGTCCAACTCTTCACGACTCCCTGGACAGTACTGTCCATGGGCTTTTCTTGGCAAAGGTACAGGAGTGGTTTGCCATTTCCTTCTTCAATGGATTAAGGCAAAGGGAGGTTAAGTGACTTGCCCCGGAGGTTAAGTGACCTTAAACTTAATTTGAACTTAGGAATTTCTGACTCCAGGCCCAGAACTCTATCCACTGAGCCATACAGCTTTGTCTCATTTCTTACTCAGTTGTAATCACTGAATGGGCACTGTCTCAGTTAAATGGAGACCAGGGAAAAGACCTTAGCTTAAAAATGCCAAGCTCTCCCACTGCATCTGGGGCCATCCCCAGTCGTCCTGATCTATATCTTGGCACTGGATCCAGATGGCTCTGGAGAAGAAAGTCAGGCTTGTGATTTTACACAGCCCTCCCTCACTTAAATTCAATTCACTTGCAAGTCATGGCATCACCTCCCTGATGCCATGGTCATCTTCAAGAATGAAAGACAAACAACAACAACAGCTACCTCTAAAATTGAGAAAGTTTAGCTACTTTCTAGAAGTAGTTATGTTGGGAGAGTGGGGATGCAGGGTGGAAGTTTCTTATGTTATGTTTCCTGTATGCTACAGGAAAGCACAAAAACACAATGTACTCCAAAAGTCTTAGTGCAGTTTTAAGCTTTAATAACTTAAAACTGCACTAAGATTTTTTGGAACTCCCTATATTTTGTTATATAATTAACATAATTACATAATTTATGTTACATAATTAAATCATATAATTAAATTATACAACTATGATATGACTATGCTAAATACCTCATACTCTAACAATGGCCAGAACAGTAGTCATTCCAATTGTAAAGTGATTTTTTTTCTTTTTTTTCTTAAAAAATATTATTCTGCCAAGAAAAGATCCACCGGCTTCATAGATTACCAAAGCAGTCTGTGACACGAAAAAGGTTAAGAACCCCTACTTTTAAGGGATACAATATTCAATCTGTAAGTTAAGTCATAGAAATGCTACTTTGAGATATTAAATGGGTAAGTCATCAAAATGTTCAAAACATTATTCTACTCTGAATATAAAAAATGATTAAGCATTCTTAAATGGCATAAATAATAACTACTGTATACACAAAGAGTATGATAGAGTCTTTATAGTATAAAAGGAACTTTCCTTATAACACTGAGAGAAAGGTAGTATAATTATTATGCCCATTTTATAAATAAGGAAAAAGAATTCTAGAAAGGTTAAATGACTTGTCCACAGAGGCAGAACTAGTTAGTGTCAAAGGAAGAACTTAAGTCAAGGTCTTCTCACTTTTAAGCCTTAGAATGCAAAAAAAAAAATTACATATACAATTCAATGTGTGTGTGTGTGTGTGTGTGTGTGTGTGTGTGTGTGTGTGTGTGTGTGTGTGTGTCTGTCTCTGTGGTAACTCTCTAGTGGTAACAAGAAAAGTTCTATGGGAAGACACATCTATCTTCATGACATCATCTTAAAATGTCAGGGATGTATTTAAGCATCCCTAGTACCCGATAATAACCCTGTACCTATTATCTATATACCAATAATAAATATTTAAAAATCCTTCTTGAACTAATTATATTTTAGTCTATCCCATAAGTTATCTATTTAAAATATATTATTTTATCTGGTCCATGGGTAAAGTATCCTGTTTAATCAAATATTCTACTTAGTAGCAAGCAACCATACATACCAGATAATGATTACTAATTTTCAAAGAAATAGATTGCTATTTAGAACACATTATAATAAAAGTAGTGAAAAAATTTTAATTGTATTTTGAGCATTTACAGGTTCTGGAGGGAACTCACATGTTTAAGTAAATAAAAGTAATTATCTATAGCACAGGCCACACATACTAGTAGGTTTGGTGTTTTAGAGGAAAAAATTACCATTCAGACAATAAGAGCCTGCAAATATTGCTAAAATTTATTCCTAAAGTGCTAAAAATACTTTATTGCAATTGAAAACAGTTTATTCTATCACAAAGCCCTAAGAATGTGTCCAACTACGCCCTGTTATATTCCTACATCAAATAAAGAAAACATAAAATGAAATTTTAAAATTATTTATTTTATATTCAAACCTTTATTGACTGGTATTTCATGCATAAGAAGATCTTCAAACAGTATTTCACAACGATCAGACACTGTGTTCAGTATATCCCTCTTTAATGCCTAGAGACAAAAATAAAACACAATTAAAGATGTAGAGCTCCTGCTATAAGATCCTAACTGACATAATTTTGAAATATTTAGGGTAAAATTATGTTTATAAAAACACGAATGGAAACATAAATCTAAATCTAAAGTGACTGACAAACTTAGTCCTTAAAGCAGGTAAAAATTTCCCTTCCAAACTCATTTTTATTATTCATCTCCTCAGCAATATCCATCAATGTAATAAAAGTTTTTTCCCTTTAATAGAATAATGATAAATTTCAGCTCAGTCCTATCCAAATTAGTTACTTCCAAATTTCCAGTCAATATCAGTGCTCTGAACTGGTGAACTACACCATTATTAATATCGAAGTGTGTTATAATTTTCATAATTTCTGAATAACTTGGCACCCTACATGACAATTCAATTTTTTTTGGTTGCTCTTAGAAACTAAACATTCTGAGAAGAAAAGGACCTGGGATGCCTTTTTATCACTATGATAGTTCATCCATTACATGTTGATGATGCTTATAGGGAATTGTGTAATCATCAATTAAGGACAAATTCCCTCCATTTTCACATAGGAAAATGGAGAAATATAAAATAAAACAACATATGCTACATCTTATTAATAATAAAAATAATTTTATCTGAGAAATAGTAGATGTTTGACAAACTCAAGGTGCTCCTTGACATAAAAATTATTTTTTAACATCAATATTCCTTTTGTTAATTGCCATATAACTACAATTCATGGAATGTCATAATTTTTAAAGAAATCAAAATTGTGAGTGACCCAGAAGGCAACAGACTGATGAACATCAGAAGAAAGTAGGGTGCCACATATGATAAATGATGACTCCAAGCAAGAGGTAACACAGACCTCATTCAGAAAATGTTATTTGAAAAGGAGGTGGGTCATTTATACAACAATCTAGGGCCTAAGAATCTAGCAATTCTGTTGTACCAGTACTTATGAGTTATTCAAATACCTACAAAAAATTTCTGTCTACAGTATGGGGTGATTACCCTATCAACAAATAAGAGAGCAATATTGGCCACATTGATACAATCCCAGAAACTTTGAAAATACCAAGGAATATCCATAGGCTATTTCAACTTAAAGAAAAATGAGAATAGAGATTTTTAAACCCTATCATAAGTTCTCAGATTTAATTCTGAACATGTAGATAAACTATATTTTCACTAGTTTTGTGATTTTACTGTGATTTAGATTCACTAGTACTATGCTCTTAGTGATTCAAAAATAAGAATAATGCTCGCATTTAGCTCTTTAAACATTCTCCTCTTAAGAACCCTAAAGGGAACCTCAAGGATATGTACACTACAACCTCTTGCCAAGTAGAGTCAAATGAATGATTCCAAGTTTTAAACGGTTAAAACGTTATGGGACAGCTGGAGTAAAACATTATAATGCCCTGTACAATGGTAGTTATGTTCTGACCTGCATGGCATCTTTAACCTTCGGTTTGTTGCTATGAATATAAGCTCTACATGTCACAGAACCCTTGAGGTTTACAGAACCACTGCAGACCTGGACTGTAGCTGTAGATCTGTGATTTGAATTAAGGAGCTGAAAGAGAAATATTGCATTTAGTCTAAATAATGGCTAAGCAGCCTCCCATTAGAAATAAAACAAGTGCCATGTTAAACTCCACATAAGCATTTTAGGAATTTCATGAGCATGACTTTTATTTCTTGCCCCAATGTCTGAAAATATTCTCAATCAATTGTGAAAAGGTCTTTATCATATTTTCCTTTTTGTAGTTTAGAAGTTTTTCTGAGCATCTACACTGTAACTTGAAATCAATTTTTTTCTTTTAAGTATAAATATGAGGTAGTGTGACATTAGAACCACCAAAGCCTTGTTTCAAGTCCCACTTCTAACACATAATGTCTATGTAACTCTGCACGAGTCACGTACCCTGTCAGTTTTCTAAGTAAGTAAGACTCTAAGTGGCAGAGAAAGTGTCAATTTGCATTGGTAGGGGAATTTCCTCATCTGACAGTGCCTTATTCCAATGAAATTAGAAGTCCAGTCCCTATTTATCCTGAGTGCAAGTATAACAATTTCAATATTTATTCCAAAAAATAATTCTTGAGTAGCAATTGCTTGAAAGGCACTGAGCTCAGTATTTTAGAAGAATGAATGATGAATAAGACATTATTGCTGCCCTCAAGGAGCTTCCAATCCAACAGAAAAAAAGAAGATATATAACTATAGTACCGTGAGAGAAACACAATATACTTCAGATAATGAGGTTCAGAATAACATGAAGGTTACTTCTGCTTGGGTTGACCAAAAATAGCTACCTGAGGTGAAGAAGATAGACCTGGAAATACTGGGAAGGATCTTTAATAGGCAGAGATTATTAACAGAAGGAGAAGATTATAAATGCCATGAGTAAAATGGAGAAGTAGAAAGTACATTCAAATAATAGCTCAGGACTGACCAACGAATGGCAAGTTTTTCAGTTTGGCTGGAAAGTATAGTATGTGAAAGGATATAGTACAACTATAAGATTTCAAGCCTAGTTTACTAGGAGAATAACGGCACACTTCTGTTCTAAAGGAACAGAAAAATCAGGCTTAGCTAGTTTAAATGGGAAGATTGTGAATTTGACTTCTGAAGTGCTAAGTAGTATGATGACCAGACAGAAACATCCAGTATGTATTTCAAAGTTAGGCATAAGAGAAATATTAGAAAAAATTAAAAGTTGGTAATGGACCACACAGAAGTAAGAGTTGAAGCCATGAAATGGAGATAATCACTAAGAAAGAAAATATAGATACATCTAAGTAGAAAGCTAAAGGCAGAGAACCCTGCCAAAATATCCACCTCTTGGGAAAAGGGCAGAGATGAGCAGGGTCACAGAAGAAGGAAGCAAAGGAAAAAGAAGAAGCAGTAGAAGGAACAGGAAGAGAATTAGAAAGATGCAGTGTCAAGGAATTTAATTTCAGTAGAGTGGTGGAGATGGATGTCATACTACTGGAAGGAGTTGGTGGAAAGGCAGGGGAGGTCAAAGAGTACAGACTGCTTTCTGTAGGACTCTGATACTGCAAGGGAGGATAGGATGGTGGTAGCTGAGAAAACAGTACTCTTTAGGGTAAGTTGTTTCTTTTTTTTAGATTAGGGCAGGCAGATTGAAGAGATAAGAAAAGGGTAGGACATAATAGCAATCTCCAACTATATGAAGGGTTGTCATGTAGAAGGCAGTTCACTCTTGTTCTTCGTAGTCCTAGAAAATAAAACTAGTATCTGTGGGTGGAAGTTAAGGGAGGCAAATTGTGACTCAATATAAGAAAAAAAACTTCCTAAAACTTCGATGTCATTTCTCTAGAATAAAATACGAATAAATTTCTTAGCCTGGTATTTAAAATAAGGAACAACCTGGTCCCAATCTAGTTTTCTAGACCTATTTCACTACTTTCCTTCACACCCTCTATATTCCTGAAAAAAAGGACAACTAGCCAGTTTCCAAAAATGGTGTTCCATTTCCTATCTTATTCCTTCCTATAATCTATCCCCATGACTTAAAATAGGGTTCACTGGAGTTTACTGGAGGCAGATGAGATAGTCATCTCCCATTTACGTTCCCCACCATTTAGCTTCACTTTATATATGGAAAACTATCAAGAGCCAGCCATACCAGACAAATGAAGCTCATCTATATTATCTAATCTTAAATGGGCCCTCAACATTACACACCAATCCTTTTTATTCTTCCTTGATAAAATTTCTCAACTGATTCTAAATCTTTCCTTCTTTTTATCCCTATTCCCCCTCAGCTACATACACTATGGAGAAAACTGAGGCCATCCATCATGAGCTCCTGCTTCTCCCAAATTCTAAACCTAAAATCCTTTCAACATCATCTCCCATTCCTTCCTCCTTTCCTCCAAGCTTTAGGGCTAAGGATGTAGTCAGAAATGGTTTCAGGAAAATGATAATCCTGAGCTACTTAAAAAGTAAACTAGTCTCATGGCTGAAAAATTACTAATTTCTAAGTTCTAAAATGTTATGATTCTAAATATAATAAACCCCAAAATGTCAACTTTATTAATGCCATATAATGATTTTCTGAAAAGGTTTTAGATTAGTAGCATTTTCCCAATATTTACCAAATGCGTTAGAACCCTGACATCAAAAGTTTGACTGGTAGTTTGAGTATTTCCTCTAGAAGACTTTTTCTGAAAGACAAAAAAATATTTAGACAATAAATATTTCATTTGGATTTTTTAAAAAGGCAATTTAGAAATCAACCTAAAGACACTTTTAGTGATGGACTAAATTAAGTCTAAGAAGAGGCCAAAATTTGTAAATACTATAGGCTAAAAAAAAGAAAAATCTAAAAAGTTAAGGGGAAAAGTACTACTAAGAAACAGTACAGTGTTGTTTATCATAATGATCACCAAAGATAGAATTTTTGGGGTGAAATTTTTGAACTGTATGTCAATAACAAAATTTTTGAAAAATCAATCCCTTCCCATTTTCTCTATTCCAATTAACTCACTGGAAATATGGTTCTGAGTCAGAATCACTTTGGGTCTAGTTATAGGCTAAGAAGGCATTAGCTATTATTATGGTAGTCAGAGCCACAGATCTGTAAATATTGGGTGCTTCCAGCAAGTTTTCTAAGACTGTACCACATTCTGATTAATACATTTGGCCCTTAACCACAATTTAATGTATGAATCTTCAGAAATATTAGGACTAAATGATACACAAATTCTATGTATGTTCTCAGAATATCAGTCATACAATTTTTTTCATCTTAAAGGAAATATTTTAAGTCATTTAATAGTTCTATGATAATTTCCTCAATTCACCTGTCCTTCTAGCAGTTCACAATCTTCCTCTTTAATTTGTCCATTGATCAAATACACACCACCTTCTATTTGTTTGGCCCAGCGTGCAAGTCCATTCTTAAAAGAAAAACATCTCATTAAGTCTCTAAGTATAGCATACATTAAATAATTTCAATTTTATTAGATTTTTCTCCCTTCTTTGCTTACAAAGTTCCTAAAAAACTAAAAGCATTGGCAACATTTAATATTAAAATAATATTCCTACAATCATGTTAAAAAATACTTGCAATATATCTCTAATCTTTAACCGTTCCATACATAAAATCTTTACCCCTCATTTTCTCTCCTGACCAAAAATATGAGGCATATTAGATATATATTTATATGTATCTGAAATGTTTATAAATCTTTCTAAATATATGTAAAATATAGAACAAAAGTTTAACCACAGATATCTGCTTACTTCAAAAGCCTTAAAAAATGTTTAAAAAAAAAACCCTAAGACTCTACAGAAAGAAACTATAATACAGGATGAAAGACATCAAATAGTTTCAGAGTTCTCTTGTTAATAGAAAGGACAAAAGGAAAAAACAACAAAAGTGTAGAAATCCTAAGTCCGATATACAGAGAAAAGAAATGATAAAGAGTTAAGAAAAAAGTACTGAAAAAGATAAGGAAGCTAAATTGAGGCCTAAAACAAAGAAAACCCAGACAACTATTTTTCCAATAAAGAATATTTACCAAGCACCTAATAAGAGCAAGAAAGAAAAACAACTATAAGGCACTGCTTGGTTATCCCTACCATCAAGGTACTTATAATCTATATGGAGAAATAAGACACAGACATAACAAATCACTACATAATGTTGTCAAATAACAGAAAAGAAAAATATTCTCAACAGTTATTTAATAATACTATAAGTTTTATTTATCTATTTATCTAATATCTATTACCTTTGTATTTTTCTCCAGAGGATAGCTGGCAGTTGTAGTTGAAAGTGGGACATGAATGTTAACATGAATTGTGCAATCTAAAGAAAGCCATGAAGCAGATAGTCCATTTTGATATTTCCAGTCTGCAGGTTTTGGTGAACTCTAGAAATGACAAAAGGAGAAGCAAGACTGAAACTTAAAAACACACATAAAATGATGCACTTCAAATAAAAATATATTACAGATCAATTAAGTTAGAAAAAGCATAAGGAAAAAGCAATTATGTTATAGGACAGCAGGCTTTCAAACTTAGTCGGATTTCCTTAAAAACGACATTTCTATTCCAAAATGAAAATACAAAGCAATAGTAATAATTACTCCTAAGATTCACTGTTAGTTTTAAGAGGTCTTGGAGCCCAAATTTTACAAAGCAGAGTTCTCACCAGAATTAAAGTTTCCAGAGTTGGAAGCATGTATTAAAATTTCCTATTCTGCAAGTCTTATTGGCTCTTCTGTTCTCAAGACACAGCAGAGAGATGAGGTTAGACATGAGGCTGTCATGTCAAAAGGCACTATGGTTTCATCTCTTATAAGAGCCCTACTTCTCACCTAACACCTGGGATTTTACATCTGGTATGCTGACATGCATTTATTCCATGCCTACTGTGCACAATACCTATGGATATGTCTACCATGCCAAATAGCTCAGGGCTCTGAGATACTGTAATATATGTCTTAATTTTATAAACACAAGAGCTCAGGAACTCTTACTCTTTTAAGTATCTCTGGCAGGGGTATCCTGCAAACGTTAATAGATTCCTTTAGCATAGAACCCTGTATCCTTTGACATGTCAAAGAGCTAATGGAATACCAGAATATGAAGATGAGTTGGGAGCTGGATTCTACTTTCTGTCTCTACCTGTGTAAATCAGATACACATTTCCAATGAAACTCCACCAAAGCAAACTATTTTAGTGAGGTTTCTCATAAGTAGCTCTTTAGAATATTTAAAGCCCTAAATAGGAAACAATCAATGATGTGCTTTAAAAATACAATTTTGTTGGATTTCTAAAAAATAAAAATAATTCTGTGAATATTTTTAAAAGCCCAAGTGAAACTGTCTTGTAGAAGTATTATTATTCAAAATCATATTATAAAGCAGTTTCAAACATTTACAAGAAATATGTTAACTACCATCTAATTTTTTTCTCCACTTTTTGGGAAAATACATGTTTAAGTATGTGTATATGTGTGTATGCACACAGGAATTATCATTTGTAGTGACCCACATGGTAGACAGAAAGTAGCAAAGATATTTGAAATATCCCTCTAACAATACTGCATTATCTGACTTATCAGCAGGCCATACCTTCAACAGTAAAATGAGAAGGTTCATCTCTCCAGTCTCTTTCAACTCTAGATCCTATGATTCTGTCTTTGTTGAGCTTTAAAGCCAACTAGATGATTGCAGTAGACTGCTATTAAGTGGAGATCTTTTTTGTCTTTCTGGGAGTTTAGAGCTATGGTTAAACTCTCTGACAGATAAAAGTGCAAGTGAAATAGCATTTTTTTCCTAAGAAAATAAACTCTTTATTATAAAATACATAACTCCTTAATCTTGGTGCCTTCCCCCAAGACTACTCCCAGCTTATCCAGTATATAGTGTGCCTGTACATGGTTACTTGCATGTGCTCCCCCATTAGACTGAGCAGCTTGAGGGCAAAGATTTTTTTTTTTGTCTACATTGTACCTCCAATGCTTTGCACCGTGCCTGGAACACAACAGGCAATAAATGCTAGCTGAATGACCAAAAAATAATGGACTTTTAGGGACATTAACTGGCAGTATGTGGCTTTGATTTCACTAGACCTCAACTTCTTCATTTGTAAAATGAAGGCATTAAATTATGGGTTGTTGTGCGGGTGATATCAGCAAATTACTACTGGTATATCTTTAAGTACGTAATGTAATGGGGTCTATACCTGTACATGGACTGATCTATAAAGCTTAATAAGCACAGTGCCTGGCATATACTAAGTGCTTAATAAATGCTTGTTGATTGTCTGACTTATCAACAGGCAAACTCTCTAAGCCTAGCCACCAGAGCCTAGTCAAGCTGCAACCCACCCCTTCTGGGACGCTCTGGCACGTTCTCTGTAGTCAATGATCCTGTTCAGCAGCATCTCACCCAAACCTTGCTCCTTCGCTCTCCCCCACCCCCATCTTAGCCTCTTTTTAAGTCATATACTTGTGGCCCCTCAGCATCAAACTGACTTTTTCAAGTGAATGAGATAGTTAACTAATTACACTGTCAAGTTATAACAGCTCAAGGCTCTCTACTCCAGTTACTACGCTATAAATGGTTATTACAATAAGAATTTTCTGGAGACAAAGTATTATGATTTGTTAATCTTTTTACTGTATAGGCTTATATATTAACAATTTAAAGACCATTGGTATAAAACCACTGGCACCAATTACAAAAATTATATCTACAGTATAAATTGGCTCTTCAAAAAATGCTATTTTAAGAATGTTAGAAAAGAGGTTAACTTCTGGCCTAGATTCTAATATTATACTCTTCTTCATCTAAAATTCTAGCATGGTATAGTAGAAAGCAGCCTGAATGGATCAGGTATCAAGAGATTTGGGCTCCAATCCTTGCTCTGTCACTTACTGTGTCATATTCAACAGAGTAACCTGACCTCTCTAGGATTGTTTTCTCATCTGTAGAATGAGGGGTTTGAATCAGATGATCTTTAGTATGACTTTAACAGCATCTAAGGTACCAGAAACAACAAAAATGTCACTTTCAAAACTAATTAATGATTTGAAGCAATCATAATGATCCATGCTCTAAATACAAATATGCCACCTTATAAACACAATTTAAAAGATCCTCTAATCTTTTCTCAGAAAGATACTACTAAATTAAATGTACTTCTTTTAATCAGAAACTTTCTGTGGATATCTCTTCTTCCTCACTGCTTCCTACTTCTGGTTATGTTATACAGGAGCCAAAGATTGTATTAGAGTCTGAGGCAAAGCCAGCCATTCTTTCTAATAGTTAATTAATGAGGCAATAGTATTCTCCAAAAGAGAAAAGAAATGATATAAAAAGAAGTTAAAAAAAAAAGTACTGAAAAAGATAAGGAAGCTAAATTGAGGCCAAGCTAAATTGTGCCAAAAGGCACAACTATTCCTAGCCCCTCTCCCTACCACTACAGACAGAAACAGTGCCTGTATCTCTGCATATACTCAGCTCACGATACAAACTTGAGTTTGTATTCAAACTCAAGCCTGAGCCCTCAGTGGCTGCTCTGCTTGCTTCCAAGGTCTTATGACTTTGCTTACCCAAAGAAAATGGGATTGCAAATTTGCTTCTTGACAATACTCCACTTTCCGGCTTTCTCTATCCTATTAGCAACTAACGTCATATAACTGAAAACACAATGACACCTGGTTTTTACGATATTAACATCATTTCAAATGGAGTTCCCCTGAATTTAACTGGCTTGTTTAATACAATTTTTAAATGCGACAAGCATTTGGGCAGCACCTATTTTTCAGGTTTTGTGGAGGTGCTAGTGATGCAAGACTTTGCCCTCGAGGAATTTACACTCTATTATTAAGAAACACGTACAAAGAAAGGTCAGTGTAAAATGTGCATAAAATAGAATTCTAGCTAGCTTTGCACCTCAAAAGAAAGTAGGAACATGCTAAGGTAAATACACTGAAACTAGTAACTAAAAAAATGAAACTAAACTAAATTAAAAAAAAACATAACTCATTTCAAGATAAACTGGATGGAGGAAAAATATTTATCTTACCTTTGGGTCACGGATATCATAAGTACGACAAAGTATTCTTGACTAATTAAGGAAATACAAATGAAGCAAATATTTGACAGAATCAGACAAAAGAAAAAAACAAATACTAACATTTACATATAAGAAAATTAACATCACCTTTAATATGAATGCAGTAAAATAAATAGTATTTCTGTAACTTTCAATTTAAAATTTTCTGTTCCTTATATTTCCTTCTCAAAATACTGGGGTAGCATGCTAGAGTAAAGAAATACCTCAAACCAAGGAAGAATCAAAATAGAGAAAGAAAACTATAGCCCAATAACCCTAATGAATATTATTACAAAAATTTTAAATAAAATATTAACAAAGAAAATAGAGAAAATATATACTGTAAAACATCAAGCACTTTGAACAGGCTGGGTTTATACCAGGAATGCAAGTCAATTCAAAATTAGAAAACTATAAAACAAATATACCTTGTTAATAAATACAACAAAAATCATATGATTATATCAATAAA
>CM053626.1:272102547-272128664 GCA_028646595.1 Phalanger gymnotis
TTTAAGGAAGACTGCATTTATTCCTACACTTTCTAGTGTTTTTAATAGGAATGGGTGTTATATTTTGCCAAAAGCTTTTTCTGCATCTATTGAGATAATCATATGGTTTCTGCTAGTTTTGTTATTGATATAATCAATTATGCTGATAGTTTTCCTAATATTGAACCAGCCTTGCATTACTGGAATAAATCCTGCCTAGTCGTAGTGTATTATTCTCTGATAAGTTGCTGCAATCTTTTAGCTAATATTTTATTTAAAATTTTTGCATCAATATTCATTAGGGAAATTGGTCTATAATTTTCTTTCTCTGTTTTGACTCCTCCTGGTTTAGGTATTAGTACCATATTCGTATCATAAAAAGAGTTTGGTGGACTCCTTCACTTATTTTCCCAGATAGTCTATAAAGTATGGGAATTACTTGTTGTTTAAATGTTTTATAGAATTCATGTATAAAACTAGCTGGCCCTGGAAATTTTTTCCTAGGGAGTTCATTGATGGCTGGCTCAATTTCTTTTTCTGAGATGGGGTTATTTAGGTATTTTACTTCCTCTTCTGTTAGCCTGGGCAATTTGTATTTTTGTAAATGTTCATCCATTTCCCTAAGGTTATCAAATTTATGGGCATACAATTGGGCAAAATAATTCCTAATTATTGCTTTAATTTCCTGTTCATTGAAGGTGAATTCACCCTTTTTATTTTTGATACTGGTAATTTAGTTGTTTTTTTTTAATCGAATTGACCAAGGGTTTATCAGTTTTATTGTTTTTTTTTTTCATAAAACCAGCTCTTAGTTTTATTTATTAGTTCAATAGTTTTCTTGATTTCAATTTTATTAATCTCTCCTTTGATTTTCAGTATTTCTAATTTGGTATCTAAGTGGGGATTTTCAGTTTGTTCTTTTTCTAGCTTTTTCAGTTGCATACCCATTTCATTGATCTCCTTTTTCTCTATTTTATTCATGTAAGCATTTAGAGATATAAAACTTCCCCTAAGAATTGCTTTTGCTGCATCCTACAAGTTTTGGTATGTTGTCTCATTATTGTCATTCTCTTGAATGAAGTTATTGTTTCTATGATTTGTTCTTTGGACCACTCATTCTTTAGGATTAGATTATTTAGTTTCCAATTAATTTTTGGTTTATCTTTCATGGTTCTTTATTATAAATCATTTTTTATTGCGTCATGATCTGAGATGGATGCATTGACTATTTCTTCCTTTCTGCAGTGGATTGTGAGGTTTTTATTCCCTAATAAAGGGTCACTTTTTGAGTATGTGCCATGTACCGCTGAGAAAAAAGTATATTCCTGTTTATCTTCATTCAGTTTTCTCCAGAGGTCTGTCATATCTGCCTTTTCTAAAATTCTGTTCACCTCCTTAACTTTTTTCTTGTGTTTTTTTTGAGGTTAGATTTATCAAGTTCAGAGAGGGGAAGGTTGAAGTGCCCCACTGGTATGGTTTTGCTGTCTATTTCTTCCTGTAACTCCCTTAACTTCTCTAAGAATTTGCATGCTATACCACTTGGTGCATATATGTTAAATGATGACATTGCTTCATTGTTTATTGTGCCTTTTAATAGGTTATAATGTCCTTCCTTATCTCTTTTAATTAGATCTATCTTTGCATTTGCTTTGTCTGAGATTAGGATTGCTACTTCTGCTTTTTTTACTTTAGCTGAAGCATAATATATTCTCTTCCAGCGTTTTACTTCTACCCTGTGTGTATCCCCCTGTTTCAGAAGTGTTTCTTGTAAACAACATATTGTAGGATTATGGTTTTTAATCCACTTCTGTTTTATGAGAGAGTTCATCCCATTCACATTCACAGTTATAATTGCTATCTGTGTCTTTTCTTCCATCCTGTTTCCCTGCCCCCATCTATGCTTTTATTTCTCCTTTCCACTCCTCAAAAGAGTTTTGCTTTTGCCCACCACCTTCCTCAGTTTACCTTCTCTTGTGATTCCCCTCCCTTATCTTACTCTTTTCCCCTTGCTACTTCTTCCCTCCTTTCTGACCAACCCTCTTTTTCTTTCCCCTTTTCCCTTCTACTGCCTGTAGGACAAGTTTGATTTCTATACTTATCAGAGTATGTTATTCTCTTCTTGAACCAAATCCAATAAGAGTAAATCTCATACTACCCTTTTCCCTCCCTTCTTTCCCTCTACTATAATTTGTTTTGTGCCTCTTCATGTGATGTAATTTACCCTTTTCTACTACCTCCTTACCTCTTCTCCCAGAGTCTTCCCTTTATATCTCTTAATTATGTTTTTAATCATTATATTAGTTATTTCATATTGATACCCACAGTCTATGTGTATCCCTTTCAATTGTCATAATAACTGTACCATTCTCAAGATTGACATATATATATATACACACACACACACACACACACATAAAACAACATAATCCTATATAAGGATGTAAACAATTTGCTCTTATTAACAAGGTTTGTGGGGGTTTTTTCCCCCTGTTTACCTTTTTATGTCTTTCTTGAGTTTCATATTTGAAGATCAAATTTTCCACTGAGCGCTGGCCTTTTCATCTGCAAGGTCTGGAATTCCCTTATTTCATTGAATGTCTATCTCCTTGCCTGAAAAGTTATGCTCAGTTTTGCTCAGTAGTTAATTAGTTGTAGTCCAAGCTCCTTTGCCTTTCGGATATCATATTCCAATTTCTCCTGTCATTTAATGTAGAAGCTGAAAGACCCTGTGTGATCCTGACTGTAGTTCCACGATATCTGAATTGTTTCTTTTTGGCTGCTTGCAGTATTTTCTCTTTGACTTGATAATTCTGAAATTTGGCTATAATATTTCTAGGAGTTTTCAATTTGGGATCTCTTTCAAGGGGTGATCAGTGGATTCCTTCAATGACTATTTTCCTCTCTGGTTCTAGGACCTCAGAACAGTTTTCCTTGAGGATTTCTTGGAAGATACTGTCCAGGCTCTTTTTTTCATCACAGGTTTCTGGTAGACCAATAAGTCTTAAATTATCTCTCCTGGATCTGTTTTCCAGGTCTATTGTTTTTCCAGTCGGATATTTCACATTTTCTTCTATTTTTCATTCTTTACATTTTGTTTGACTACTTCTTGATGCCTCATAGAAGTCATTGGTTTCCACTTGCTCAATTCTAATTTTTAATGAATTGCTGTCTTCATTTTGCTTTTGAGTCTCCTTTTGCAATTGGTTGATTTTACCTTTCAGGGTGTCAGTTCTTTAATTAGATTGTTAATCTCCTCAGCCATTTTGCTGATTTTACTTTTTAAAAGTTTGTTCTCACCAGTAATTTTTTTTTCCATTTTTTTATTTTACCTCCCTAATTTGGTTTTTAAAATCCTCCTTTAGCTCTTCCAGGACTGCTTTTTGGGCTTGAGACCAGTTCACATTCCCTTTTGAGGTATCAAATGTGGGTATAGTGTCAGTGCTGTCCTCTTCCAAATTGGTATTTTGATCTTCCCTGTTTCCATAAAAAGAATCAGTGGTCCTTGGTTTTTTCATGTTCTTCTTCATGTTGCTTAGCTTTTTCCTGGCTTTAAAGTGGGTTTCTGCTTTTGGGTCTCAGGGACCTCTGTCCCAGGTTTCTTGTTCTGGGAATTGTGAGCCTAATTACTGGCTTTGTGTGTTATGGCCTCTGGTTTCCTGAGGTGTGGGGGAGGGGTCATCTGGCTGCCAGAAGTCTCCTCTTCCCCTGGGGTTGCTCTCCAGCACTGGTGGTCTCAGCCATTGTCTGTGCTGGTATATGCCACCTCGCCTGGCTGTGCAAAAGCATATCTGGGTTCCTGATGTGGACCTTTGCTGACTCTACCCTTCTGGGACTCAGGAATTCCCACTGTTTGGCTACTGAAGCCCCACTTCTGGCTCCTCTATTCCAAGGTATTCTCTGGGTCAGGTAGGGAGAGATGAGACCAGTTTACCTGGCCATTGTGACTCCTGTAAGTTCAAGAAGGCGAGGTTCAAACCTTTGAGCCGCAAGCCTCAGGAGTAGGTATCTCACGGCCACAAGCACTGCGCTACTGCCTCCCATTGCTTCAACAGACTCCTGTCCTGTGCTGGGAGGCCTGGGGATCTCTGCTGGTTTCATGTACCTGGCTTTCTGCCAGCCTAGATTACTGGCTGGTTTCTGTAGCTGCTTTCGCTTTGGTGTGGTCTGGAGCAGCTCTGAGGGCCAGGAGGCTCTCCCAGCCTACGGATCCGTCCTGTCGACCTTGAGAACACTCCTGGCTTGGAAATTTGCCCCACTCAATCTACTGCTGGCTTCTAACTCTCAAATCTGCTCAGATTCACTTGTTTTAGAGGTAAAAGACAGAATTTGTGAGAGAGCTTGGGTAGGATGCTGTTTTCACGTGGCCTACACTGTATGTCAGATAGTGATAGGTCAAATGACAAAAGATCATATGTGATCAAATATGTGAAACCATGGTGAAGGTGAAAAGTAATGTATGAATATTATGTACAGCTTTCTTAATTGGTAATTCTTTTTTGTCACATTACAGTTTAAGTGCACAAAAGAATTATCAGCTTTGTTCTTGCCATTTACTCTTAAGATTAGAAAATTAATTTATTATGATAGAAATCTGACTTCTTAATAGATTAATTTTTGAAGATACACAAGAAACAGAGTTGTCCACAAATGAAATTATTTGCCTCTGGAAGCTGTAGATTTTGCATCATTGTAAGTTTTAAGGTAGAGACTAAATAACCAGTTCTGTTGCAGTTCTTGTTGGGATTCACATTTTGGGTAAAGAATGGACTAGATGACCTCTAAGATCTCTTTTATGATTAAAAGACTAAAAACATTGGAATGATAGCGACACACATAGTAATAAGCACATATTCGATAAACAGAGTAGTAGAGAAGGAAAAAATTTATGTAAGATATTGCCGCTTTGTTCGAGAAACTTAGGATCTTGTAGAGCAGCACGGGTGCAGATTGATGTAATATGCAGTGTTACCAGGTTGATGCATTAAGATAATTACAAAAAGCCCTATGTGGGGAGAAGGTTGTTATCAATTCACAGGATCCAGGAACACTTTATTTGGGAAATGACATTTGAGTTAGCCTTTAAAGAATGTCTATAGCATCAGGTAAAGAAGAGGAAAGAAGAAGAGCATTCTGGCTTTAGGGAGAGAGTCATAAGTCAGCAAAGACACAGAGGCATGGTAGTGAACTTTGTGGATGCTCAGAGTAACCTTATGAGCCTAGTTATCTTTATTAAATTAAATCTTAGATGCAGCTTATCTTTCTAGTTTGTTGAATGATTTGTTTTAGCCCCTGATTCTATAACCTAGTAATCTAACATACTATATATCAAATTTGTGTCTACAAAATTTATGCCTTCATCTGAGTCACTGATAAAACATTCATCAGAATGAGGTCAAGGACAGACAATTGTGGCACTCTATAGGAGATTTCTCTTCAAGTTGACATTGATCATTGACATTAATTACTAGTTTTGGGGACCTGTTTTGAAATCATCTAGTTCTGTTGTCGTTCAGCTTTACATTTTTTCATTTTGTATACAAGGATACCCTGAAAGACTTGGTCAAGTCACCTTTTGAAATATAGATACTGTGTGTATGGCAGTTTCCTTAATTACTAGTCTTAAAATTCTACCAAAAGAGGATTTGAGGTTAATGTGGCATGACTCATTCTTAAGCAGTCCATCCTGCCTTCTCTCCTTTGAGTATGTTACCAAGCCATCCCTAATACTTTCTGGAATTTTATCAGTTATCAAAACTAAGTTTTCAAGTTTATAATTTTAAGAATCTGTTTTCTCCCCTTTTAATAATCAAGATACCATTTATCCATCAACATTCCCGATGGTATTTCTTCCTTTTTCTGCAATTTTTCAAAGATCTACAAAAATGACTTAGCAACAATTTCTGGCAACTTTTTTGAATGTAGTTCATTCAGGCCTGGTGATTTGAACTCTGTAAGTAAAGATAGTTAGATGCTCTCTTTCCATCTCTTCAGGTATCTTGGTATGTAAACGTCCTGTTGACCATTGTTGTTCTTTTATTTCCAGTCCAAAAATGTGGTAATGTATGTTAAAGATCATTCTTTATTTTCCATACTTAGTATGAATTCTCCTTAGTATTGTAACATAAGAGTGGATAAGATCATGGCTGCATATTCTGGATTTTTTGCCTCAAATAATAAAAATAATAGCTTACATTTATACCATGTTTTAGTATTATACATCGTAAACATAATTGTCTCATGATCCTAACAAACACAGTATGATTTTTGTCCCACTGTCCAAAGCAGAACTCCAGAGATTAACTCCAACCACCTCCCTCGAAACATGTTGCTTCACTCTCTTCCTACCAATACACAAGAACCTCCTTCCCTGCCCTCTTTCTACTTACTGCTTTGAGAATGATAATCAAATGAACTTCCATTGCCTCTGGAAAAGTTGACTTGTACTATTTTTCTCGGTGACTAAGAAAGTTTATTTTGCTTTACTCTGCTATATGTTTAGTTTTTCTCATTAGAATGTAAGGTTCTTTGAAGACCAAGGACTGATTGGTTTTATATTTGTATATCCAGTACTTTGCATGGGAATTGTCACCTAGTAAATGCTTTTTGTTTGTTTTTTTTGTTTTGTTTTGTTTTTTAATTTGTTCATTTTCTTTGTGAGTGTCTTAATGTTATCTACCATCCCCAAACAGCCACTAAGGTCCTTTCTAATACTTATTTGTGGGCAAATCTCATTCGTTGTTTAATTTTATCACTGCTTAGGTGACTTTATGCCTGTTCTGCAGGCATGATTATAGTCCTGCCAAATAATAATAATCCATAAATTCAAAAATAATTCCCAGTTTTTTTTTCTGTGTCTGCTTAATTTTAAAATAGTTTTTACAGCCACCATATGACCAGGTCCTCTTAATTTGTTTGCAAATATAGCCATTACAAACACTTTTGTATGTGGTGTACATTTTGTTGAGTCAGCACAATGTAGATAGAAGATTAGTGCTGGAGTTAGGAAAATCTGAGTTAAAGCGCTGCCTTTTACACTAATTGGGCATGTTGACTAAAACTCCCAGTTGCCCAGGCAACTTTCTTGTATGAGTTATAGAGCAGGTACTTTCTACATTGGTATTCTTCATTGTAATTTTGCTCAATGAAATCACAGATCTGGTCCAAAACAAAAAATACTTTGATTAGGTAGGAGGTGATAATATTTGAAAAATTAGGAAACTATTGAACTGATACATATCTTCAGTCAAGTCAGATCCTTTTGGGGCTTCAGTTTCCTCGGCTGTGAAATGAAAGAATCAGATTCCATGTTCTCTAAAGTCCCTTAGAGATAAGAAGTTCTTTGATTCTATTTCTGTACTTAAGTGATTGGATAAATGTTTAGTTTTTAATAATTTTTATATTTAGATCAACAATTTAAGTCAGTGACTGAGAAAAACAAAGAACTGGAAACTGCTCAAGATCGACATGTTGCTATTCAGGTAAAATAATCATTGTTCGTATGCATGAAGGAGTTTTGCAAATTATTTATGGTTCACATTCCAAATTAGTAACTATGTAAATATGGTTGCTTCTATTGTGTACTTTTTTTTTTTTTGGTTGGTTTCTTTGTATCAATTGTTTCTTGGTTAAGACAGGTAAATATAACAAAATTAAGTTTATATTGACAACAGATTATTTCACAGGAGAAAATGTTTTTAGATTAGGGAGTCAATAAAAATATTTCCATCGAATATAGTTGAAAAGAACCTTCTGTTAGTTATAATAATGGATTTTTTGGCCACTATAGTGATAAAACCAAAAATAAAATTTTAAAATATATCCACATCATTTAATTTTTTAATCACATCTTTTTTTGACAAAACATTTGAAATACCATCTCTTCTTACAGAAAAACTCATGAAAATTTGCACATGTAAGTTACCTTATCTCATAAAGGGAGGTTTCCTTATATACTCTTTGAAAGATTTTAATCCTAATTACTTTATGTATTCAGTGAGCTCATTTTAAAATGAAAGAAGTTGTTAAGCAAATTGGATCTAGTGTTAACTTGAGCCCAGAGCATAATTTCCTTAGATTTGTTTAACGTTCAGAATTCTTCCTTAAAATAAAGCAGTATGAAAAAGTGAATTATATTGAAGAGAAAGATACCTATAGTTAAGCTATAGCTGATTTAAACCAGACAAAATTAAGATGTATTTTGTATGTCTAGAATTTACCTTAAAAATTCATGTGCCTAGTTCCTATGGATTACAGTACAGTAATTTTACTTATCTAATTAATTTACTTATGTTACATTGTTTCGGCTTTGTACTCTTCAATTTGTAGAGCCAGCTTTCAAGAGCAAAGGAGGAATTGGAAGCTGAGAAAAGAGACTTGGTCAGAACCAGTGAGAGACGTTCACAAGAACTTGAATATTTAACTGGTATGAAGGATATGTTCCAAAATTTTACTTTTATTAAGTAACTGAAATAAGTTACTTCGTAAGATTTAAGATTTAAAGAGGAAATCTCAACTTACGCTCTTTCACTTTTTTTCATTTAACATTTTAGACTGCAATAAAGATGTAAATATTGTATTATTTCTAATCTTATAATGGGAAAGTTGCTTATATGAAAGATGTTAATCTTATTTATGGATTCATTGGGCTCATTTTAATAATAATTACTTTTAAAATGAGAAAAGTTATAAAGCAAAATAGATGTAGTGCTGACTGGAGCCCGGTTCCTAGATGAACTACTGAGTAGCCTATCTCCTCAGAATCTTGATAAGGGTGTGTGGAAAGAAGTGCAAACAGTGGTAAAGAATACATTTGAATTTTTTTTTGTTCATTTCCTATTGTATTCCTAAATGTTAGTGAATGGATACAGGTGAAGGTCAAATTTATACAACACTTAAGCATGGAATAATTGAATTGAACAGCTAGATGCCTGTTTTAGCAAGCTAAGTGGTATATTTTTTATTTACTGCATTTAGATTTTATTGTACATTCCGTACATTTATTGAATGCCTATTCTGTGAAAGCTACAGTTTAAGTGTTAAGGGATGTACAGTTATGGGTAAAACATAGCAATTTATATTCTGCAGCTCTTTTAGTAATTTTTATATCCTGTTCTGGCTTTTCTAGAGGATGTTAAACGCCTAAATGAAAAACTCAAAGAAAGTAATACATCAAAAGGAGAGCTACAGCTAAAACTAGATGAACTTCAAGCATCTGATGTTTCTATTAAGGTATTTAGCATATACAAATTATGATTAGTAGTCAAAACTTTTGAAAAATAAATTTCATATACAGTCAGTTGTACTTTTTTATTACTGTTGTCATAAGAATTTTTAGTCTTTCTAGTCTTTAATATTACAAGTCCAGAGCTGCCACTTTTACTGGGAGGGTTACATAGGTGGGTGGGACCTTAGTCATGATCTGTTAAATTTAATTTAGATGGTTTTTGGCATTTTTTTTTTTTGATCTAAGATAAGCAACCAGATAGGAGTAAATGGAATTTATGACACCTCCCTGAATTCTCTCTTTGTATATTGACAAATCCACAACTAGCTTTCTAGTTACCTTTTGATATATAAAAACTTCCTCTGTCATAATCCATTGTAAACTCTCCAGAGGTAGCCTTAAATTGTAAATCTCACCAGTCTGACTTAGAATTGTAATTCCCTTAAGTTTGTCTATGTATAACTTTTGTTTCTCCTTCCACTGGGTAATGTGCCAGAGTCTCTCCTTCATGAGGGCTCTAAAACCAGAATCATTCCTTTGTCTCTCTGATAATTGAAAACAGCATAAGCATAGTAAAAACTGATGAAGTTCAGTCTTGTTTGTTTTTGAAACTCTGGGACTGTGCTTATGCATAATAAAAACTGAGCTTTTGCCTCTTGGATCTCTGCATGTTAGTACTTGAAGCAGGACTCCATGGTTATATTTTCAGCAACCCTGAAATGAGTAAAACCCAGTCAATTAATCAAACCATTATTAAGCAGCTATTTTGTGTCATGTACTGTGTTATATGTTGACAATACAAATACAAAGAATGAAGCACTTCCTACTTTTGAGGAGCTTATTTTCTGTTTGTGGAAATAAGTACATAAATAAGCCCATGCAGAGTAAGTATAAACAATGGATACCTTGTGGTAGAGGGTACCTGGTAGTTGAGAGAATGAGAGGAAGAGGAACAATCTGTGAGGCAAAGGCAATGAGAGGGTTCATTCCAGGCATGAGATATAGCTATGGCAAATGTATGGAAATGAGAAAGGAGATACCACTTATGAGGAGCAGAGAGGCCTATTTGGATGGATTGAAAAATATAGAAAGAGAAGAAATGTATAATGAGATTGGAAAGATTAGTTTTAAAGTCTATAAGAAAGACTTTGGCAGAAAATTGTAATTATAATCTGATTGTGTGACATTTTGAAGTGTTCCTTTATGCCCATTATGTGCATGTCTTATTCAGTTGATTTTCAGTGAAGCAAAATTTTACTCAAATTATAGCCTGCAGGAAGCACCTACAACTTTAAGCAAATGAAAATACAGCTGACATTCGTTAGTTGTGTACCAACTGTAGTTTATGTTCCTTATAAAACATTTTTTGCCTTCTGTAAAACTATTTTCTGTGATTTCCATAGTATCGAGAGAAACGATTGGAACAAGAAAAGGAATTACTACATAGTCAAAACACGTGGCTGAATACAGAACTAAAAACCAAAACCGATGAACTCCTGGCTGTTGGTAGAGAAAAAGGAAATGAAATCCTGGAACTTAAATGTAATCTTGAAAACAAAAAAGAAGAGGTAAGTTAGTAAAATAAAAATACTATATTTATGGATGTGTGGTCAAATCTTTTCACTTTTAGAATTATGTGTGTAAATTATGTGAGATATGTGTTCAGTCTTGAAGCAAAACAACCTTCTAATAGTGTAAGCATCAAAAATTGAGGAAATTATTAACATTCTGTTCATGAAATCAGAAACCAATTAAAGATTTCTTTAAAATTTCCCTACAAGTGTTTTTTTCATATTGTTACTTGGTGTTTCATTTTAAAAAAAGAAAGATACTCCATGTTGTACTACTGAATTTTTTGCAAATGCATGTCTATGAGAGAGAACACTTGATTTTTTTATTAGTATAATCATAAAATTGAGATAATTTAAATTTTGTTACACTCCCTTCGCTTTACAAATTTCGTTCATGTAGGTTTCCAGGATGGAAGAACAGGTGAATGGCTTGAAAACATCAAATGAACATCTACAAAAACATGTGGAAGAGCTTCTGACAAAATTGAAAGAGGTACATTAAGTTCAGCCACTCCTTTTGAGGATGCGAAAGCATTCTTAGGTTCATCAGTTTAGAGCTGAAAGAGACTTTTAAGAAGCATTTGAGGTAGCTACATGGTGTAGTTTATGGTGCACTAGAACTGGAGTGAAGAAGACCTGAGTTCAAATTTGACCTCAGACACTCAATAGCTCTATGACTTTGGGTAAGTCATTAACCTCTATCTCCCTTAGTTTCTTCATCTGTAAAATAAAGATAATAAGAGCACCTACTTCCTAGGTTCATTGTGAGGATAAAGTGTGATCATATTTGTAAAACCTTTACAAGCCTTAAAGTGATAGATAAATGGTAGCTTCTATTATTATTAAGTCCAGCCCTCTTATATATAATGTTTGACATTTGTAGCCTAACCTTTGAAAAGTTAGTTTATGTATCAGCTTGTAATTTCTAATATCAAGAACAGACAGTAGATGTTATGTGGAGAGTAGAAAATACATGTTAATTTCAGTATTATGAAATTGCTTAATAGTTTCCCTGGAGAACCAAAAAATAATGAGATCATTTTACTGGAGGCTTGATTATTATTTTAATCTGTTTTGGAACATGATTATAATTTAATTTTAGGTAATCTTGTTATTTTGGTGCAAGTAACATTTTCTTGCTCTCGGTTTCTCTCTGTGTCCCTCCCTCCCTCTCTTTTTCTTTTAAAAGAAAACCACCCCTAACC
The DNA here is from genome assembly GCA_028646595.1 of Phalanger gymnotis. Taxonomy (NCBI): domain Eukaryota; kingdom Metazoa; phylum Chordata; class Mammalia; order Diprotodontia; family Phalangeridae; genus Phalanger; species Phalanger gymnotis. Next base: position 272,114,526 of record CM053626.1, read on the forward strand.
TTGACCATTTGAAAAAACTCCAAATCCTTATCAGTGGTGAGATACTATGATTTTGTTTACCTTCTAGGCCAAGGAGCAGCAGACGAGTATGGAAGAAAAGTTCCACAATGAGCTAAATGCCCACATAAAGCTCTCTAACTTGTATAAGGTAAATGCAGTATCATGTATTTTACTGTCTTGGTCCTGTTTTTACAAAACGCTGTTGTTAATATTATTTAATAACTTCTGATTAAACATTATTTTAGAGTGCTGCTGATGACTCTGAAGCAAAAAGTAATGAGCTAACTCGAGCAGTGGATGAGCTTCACAAGCTTTTGAAAGAAGCTGGAGAAGGTGAGAAAGATTCTGAAAGGAGAGAAAAATACCTAGGCTACAGATTCCTTTTCTGTTGTGGAATACATGATTGACATAAACCAAGTATATTTTAGATAGGCTTATCTCAGTAATAAAGCTACCTAAGGGATATTAGATCAGTATGCTCAAAGTGAAATTTGGTTTCAGTCTTACTTCTAATACTATTGTGTACTAGAATTTTGAAAAAAAATTGTTGGTATAATTATTATAGGCACATCTGTAGTGTGTGTGTGTGGGGGGTATAATTATTATAGGCACATCTGTAGTGTGTGTGTGGGGGGGGGTATAATTATTATAGGCACATCGGTAGTGTGTGTGTATGTGTGTGTGTGTGTGTGTGTAGATAGACAGATACATGTACACAGGATGTTCCAAAACTCTTAATGCAGTTTTCAGCTATCAAAGCTTTAACCTGCACTGAGACTTGGGGTACCCTGTGTGTGTTTGTCTATCATTGTCTTATACACATTTACTAATAACATCTTCTGTTATATGTTGTTTCTTCCTATTCGTGTATACCTTGTTCTCCTCTAGTTGTCAATTTTATAAAGAAGTTAGGTTTTTTCCTTAGGGCAGCTAGGTGGCACAGTGCATAGAGTGCGAGACAAGACTTAGAGTCAGGAAGACTTACCTCCCTGAGTTCAAATCTGGTCTCAGATGCTTACTAGCTCTGTGACCCTGGGCAAGTCACTTAACCCTGTTTGCCTTAGTTTCCTCTTCTGTAAAATGAACTGGAGAAGGAAATGGCAAACCGCTTCCATATCTCTGCCAAGAAAACCCAAATGAGATCATGAGGACTTGAACACAACTGAAAAGACTAAACAACAACAAACATTTCCCCCAACTCCAGCATGCTAACCTTATGTAGAGGTTTATAACTTTCTTTAGGCTCATTTTCAGAACGTATAATAAGCTTTCTCACAGTGTAAAATATACTTCACTGTTTGACTCCTACCTATAAACAAAACATTTCTTAATTGATTATGCATGGGCCTTTAGCCCATATCCAAAAAGAATATCAAGTATTTCAGATGAAGAATCAAAAATAAAGTCAAGTGATTGAATTACAACCCCTTTCCATCTGTGGCGGAGAATCAGTAGACCAAGAGAAACAGGGAGAGTAAGAACTCAAAGGTATGAGTATTTCATATAGTTCAACTGAAACAGGTACTTTGAACGGCAATAGATAGAAGGAATGATCATTTCCTTCACTGAATTCAGCTTTCATCCTTATAAAAGAATAGAGGAAAAAACAGGGATTTAAGCAGATTAAAATATAGTAACTTCTAGATTTTTGTTCTATAGCATGGTAAGATTTCTTTTTAAATTTTTCTTAAATTTTAGCTAACAAAGGAATACAAGATCATTTAATAGAAGTGGAAGAATCAAAGGCCCAAATGGAAAAAGAAATGCTAGAGAAGATTGGCAAATTAGAGAGAGAACTAGAAAATGCTAATGATCTACTCTCAGCAACAAAACGGAAAGGTATGGATGATACTCTCATATAAATGTTTTTAGCGACTTGGAACACAGAAACTGTTATTCTTTGAGTATATTGAGCATACGGTATATTCAGTTAATAGTATTTAAGTATAAGCATTTCTCTTAAGTTGTTAAGTAAATTAAGTTACTTTTTGTTTGACAATAAGTATTATCCCTGATACTATTTTCACAGTATAATGGTACCAGTCTGAGGTACAGAGGCCAAGTAACTTGCCTATAGTCAAAGAGCTAGGGTGATAGAGGCAAAATTTGAACCTGGACCTCTAATAACTTCAAATCCAGTACACAAGTGAGGGGAGGCCATGCCAGGCATTGAAAAGACAACATTTGAAGCGTGATTCAGCAGGTAATCTTGTTGGGCTAGAATTTAACATGAAGGGAGAAGTGTGAAAAGTAAGATTGTAAAGGTACTTAAAATGTAGGTATTACTCCTTTTACATTGAAAACTCAATAACTTTGGGGTTTTTTGAGCTTGTACAGTAATGGAATATTATTTATGTGTTTATTTGTATAGGGGCCATATTATCTGAAGAGGAGCTTGCAGCAATGTCTCCTACTGCAGCAGCTGTAGCTAAAATAGTGAAGCCTGGAATGAAACTAACTGAGGTGACCAATTTTTAATTTGAGTATTACAACACATTTTCATCTGAAATGTTCAGGACTCTAAGATATTACTTAAAAGAGTTGTGCTTAAAGTAAAATATTGATAAGAATATACATTTTTACGAAATGACTATATAGTCAATGTAGCAAAAAATTCCTTTCAAATTTATCATGTTCTTACCTGTCACTTTAATATTGTACTTAGGTTTGACATAGTACATTTTCTTTTACAGTTGTACAATGCATATGTAGAAACACAAGATCAGTTACTCTTAGAGAAACTAGAGAACAAGAGAATTAACAAATATCTAGATGAAATAGTAAAAGAAGTTGAAGCAAAAGCACCAATTCTGAAACGCCAGCGTGAGGAATATGAACGTGCCCAAAAAGCTGTGGCAAGTTTATCTGTTAAGCTTGAGCAAGCAATGAAGGTGAGTGTACCCTTCGTAGGGCCAAACTAGGGAACAAGTAAAGATGAAACATCATTCGTTGCCTTATTTTAAATTTTACAGAACTTTAAAACCAATAGTAACAACTAGCTCAATGGCATATTGTAAAGAATGTTCTATTGGAATCAGGACATGGTTTAAATCCAGGGTCTTCCATTTAATGCTTTTGTGAACTTAGGAAGGTCACTTTCTGGTTCTCTTCTTCCCCATCCGTAAAGAGAAAGAGTGAGTTTATCGTGCATACTATGTGTCTTTCAAATGTCCTTTGTGTCATTGGTAATTTTTTTTTCATCTGAAATTCTAGTGTTGATGATATTTACAGTCATGTAACGTCTCTACAAGGATTATCAGCGTCTACTACCATAGTACTTGTACTTAATTTCTATGCCATTATATGTTGCTTTATATAATAAGAATTCTGTGTGGATATGTGACTAGGATAAGGGAGTGAAATTTTCAATCAGAATGAGCAGATTCATCGTTCTTACTTGTTTTTTAATTTAGACCCAATTATAAATGGCAGCTGATAGTCACATGTCAATATTTCATGTTAATTTTTTTTCTCAGAAAGGTTAATTTAAGAAGGGTTTTTTTTCCTTTTTAATATTTTCCCTGTGCTATTTAATATAACTCTGATTGTTGTAGTTGCTGAGCACACACTAATGATAATAGTAGTCTCAAACTTCTTAAAACAAAATGTTTGTCTGATTTTTACAAGCCATAAAAACTATTTCTGGTTTATAGGAAATTCAGAGATTGCAAGAGGACACTGATAAAGCCAACAAACATTCATCAGTGCTTGAAAGGGACAACCAAAGAATGGAAATACAAGTGAAAGATCTTTCACAACAGGTTAGAAAATTTAAATTTAGCATTTTGGTCTTCCTCTACTTCTGCCTTTGGAGTCTGTATCCTAAAGATAAGACTATGTTTACAGTAAGTAGTTCCTTTGGTTAATAAATCCTTCATTAGAGGGAACCGGGATTGACCTACTTTCTATCAAATGGCACCAAACAATGAATTAGATTCTAAGAAAGTTAGTGTCTGTTACTCTGCTCTTAACTAGTTACTTTATCTTATTATATCATTCTATTGATATCGCTAAAGAGTGTCTTAAAAAATGTTTTAAGTTTGCAGTGGACAACTTTTTAGATAATAAACGCAATTTTACTTACATCAAAATTGCTTGGACTTAATCAAAAATATCTCTTACCTTGAAGGTATCAACATCCAAATGATAAGCTGAAAGACTTTTTTTTAGGTGATTAAAGTGCTACTACTACTTATAATAGCCTTTAAATAGTGCCTTAAAATTTTTGCAAAGCATTTTTCTTAGGCTAACTCATTTAATCCTCACAGCAATCCTATGGAATAGATACTGTTATTCCCATTTTACAAAGGAGGAAAGTGAGGCGCAGAGACTTGCACACATGACTTGCCCATAGTCACACATCTAATAAGATTCTGAGGCAGTATTCAGATTAAGATCTTCCCTCCTTGCAAGTCTATGCTCTGTCTACTGTGGTAACTAGCTGTTGTCAACTTTTTTTTTCCCACCTAGAGGTTTTTAAAATAACAAGTACATGAGAATTATCTCTTAAAACTTTATTTTCTACTCTAAATATTTTATTTTTTTCAGACCCAAATCAGCAATACTTTAGTAACATTGCATCCTCTCTTAGATTAGAGTTCTCTTGATGGAACTCGAAGAAGCAAGGGGCAATCATGTCATTCGTGATGAAGAAGTAAGTTCTGCTGACATCAGTAGTTCATCTGAAGTAATATCACAGCATCTAGTCTCCTACAGGAATATTGAAGAACTCCAGCAACAGAACCAGCGCCTTCTAGTAGCACTTAGGGAGCTTGGGGAGACAAGAGAAAGAGAAGAACAAGAAACAACTTCTTCAAGGTAGAGAGTTAAGAACTTTTTAAAAAGTCTATTTTTATATTTTTGTGTAGTAAGATCATCATCCTTTGATGTGTATGTTTTTTTTGTCTTATTACAATTTTTTATGTTAATTTTAGGAAAATGTAATTAAGAGAATAAATCATTTAAATTTGCATATATTCAATAATAATGAGAAAACTAAAAAGTAAATATTACAGAAGACTGAAATTTTATGACTGAATTATGTATGATAGACATAGTCTATTTAAATCCTTTCAGGTTTTAAGCTTCTATTTAAATTACATTTCTAATTAAATCCTTTTGTGTTGATTACTGTCTGTCCTCTCTATCACCTCCCCAAAAAAGTTTTTTTAAACCAAAGCAAAGAATCGCAGAAGAATTTGGATGCTCTGTGGCAGACTCGCACAACCTGGGGTCCACGAGTTGCTTATGGCACGCCAAAGGATTTTGGGTGGCCCGTGAAAAATGTAGAGGAAAACATCCTTTGTATGTAGAGGAGATCCTTTGGGCCAAAGATTGTGCAAGCCTGCTCTCCAGGGTAGATGAGATGAAGGTAAATGATGACAGAGTAGACAGAGTTGTGTGATTTTTATTTAGCTTCTGTTTTTGCTGATAAGGAGGAAGATCTTTTAGCTGATAAATGCAGAATAATATGCTTAATTAGGGAATTGATACACAGAATAAACAAGGAGAAAGCAAAAGACCACCTTGGTCACATTATCTGGCCCAAATGTACTGCATCTTTGAGTACTAAAAGAACCAGCATGTAACATTGTTGAAGTGTTCTTCATATTTGAATGGTCATGGGAAAGGGAACAGTATTTCAGATTTGGAAAAGGGCAAATATTGTCCCACTTTTCAGTAAAAAGAGAATAAGGGTTTTTAAAGTATGGGCCAATGACCTTCATTTTATTTTCTGACAAATTTGTAGAACAAATTATTAAAGGAACAATTAAAATTCACCTAGAAATGGAAACAGTGATCTTAAAGAGCCACCGTGACTTCATCGTGAACATAGGTCATGGGAATCATCACATACAGTTACATACAAATAGAACGTATGATAATAAAAAAATTAGTTACATAATTTATGTGTTGTTTAAAAGTTCCCCGTACAAATTCTAGATACCTTTTGTTTGCTTAGTGGCATTAAATGAAATTTTTTTTAAGCATTCACGTGGTTTGGACTAAGTAAAAATATCCGGAGAAAAAATTAGTGAATTGAAAATTACCCATTATTTTCAGTATTAATTTGATTTATAGTCTGTGTTGCGTACCCTGTGCTCCTGTTCTGGGATTTCCTTCCCCGTGCCTACCCATTAAAGCCAATTCTTTAAAGCCAATCTCAGATTCCTCTATGAAATAATTATCTTCCGTTAAACCGCAAATATTTTGTGCTTATTTGATGCAGTATCTTATTTATATATTTTTCGTATCCTTCATTATAGTATAAACTCTAAGACAGATAACCATGTCTTATCTAGACTGTGTCTTCCTCACTTCCTGTCACACAGGAAGTTAGGTATGACATTATCCAAAGTATTATAATAATATGGATTCCTGTACTAATTTCTGGCAGAACAATCAAAATGTACTCACTGACATTTCTCTGAAGTATACAGCTTTTTTTTCCTGCAGAATTACTGAGCTGCAAATTCAGCTTGAAAGTGCCCTCGCTGAATTGGAACAACTTCGTGACTCACGACACCATCAGATGCAGCTTGTTGATTCAATAGTCCGTCAGCGTGACATGTACCGCATTTTGTTGTCACAGACGACGGGAGTTGTCATTCCATTGCAAGGTAGTTTAACACATGTTATTTAAGCTTTCAAATGTTTTGGAAAAAAGTAAATTTAATGTGTTTCTAAAGTTTATGTTAAGAAATGATCTGATGCTAACAAAAGAATATTATTTGTTGATTGTGTTCACTTGCCATTCTTGGCTTTCAAAAAGTCTCATGCACCTAAATGATTCTCCATCTCTCATTGAATAAATTAGTAAAGGACGCAGATTCTCCAACTTGATCTAATTCAAGCAGCTAATGCTTGTTGCTTTTTTTTTTTATGATGAAGTAAATGCAAAGATATGCAGGAAACTAAAAACAGTTCTAATAACTAGTCTTCTCACTTTATTTTTATGAAGCTTCAAACTTAGAGGAGATTTCCCTGATGTCCACACCGAAACATTCTTCAGGTGTGTCACAGACCATCTCCACTCCTGCTCCAGTTTCCACAGTTGAGTCAACAGAGGCAGTAGAAGCCAAGGCTGCACTTAAACAGGTATTGCTCTTGTTTTACTTTCTCTAGGGCAGGCTTTAAGAAGGAAAGTTTTAAACATCATCCAATAATTGCTTTTAATGTTTAGTTGCAGGAAATTTTTGAAAACTACAAAAAAGAAAAGACAGAGAATGATAAAATTCAAAATGAACAAGTGGAGAAACTTCAGGAGCAAGTTGCAGATTTACGGTCACAGCATACTAAGATTTCTACACAGTTAGATTTTGCTTCCAAACGGTAAATCAGTTTTTGTTTAGGCTGAAAAAGTCATTTAATAATTTGCCATTTTGTTCAGAGATTAGTGAAATATAAAGAATGCCTTTCTTTTTCATTAGACTCTAGTATAAGTTCACTGTGGCTTTTTACGGGGTTGTCTGGTTTTTTTAGCTCATCAGTTTTAAGGATTTGATATATGAAAGTGAGTAGTTTAATTGGCACAATGAAGTATTATTTTTACATTTCATATGAAATTTATTGCATGTACATACCAGTTTGGTTACTTAACATAGAGCATCTGCTGTGTTGTTCTTCTGACAGGAGTATCAGGGATAAGCCGTGAATCACTTTTGGTCCAAGCATAGACTTCCCATCTAAAATCAGATCTCTTTGAAAAGGAAAAAATATATAGTCATACATTGCAAAATTATAGTAACTATAGGTTGCATTCAGGTTTTATTGAAGCCAGATTTGAAAGAAAAGTGGTCCTATGTTTTGAACTATGTGGTATATACTTTTGCAGCCCATTTAGATAAGAGTTGATGTTTTAAGAAGTCACTTTGCTTAGTTTTAGAGCTTATTAATTACTCCACTTATAATATATTTTTATTTTTTATAATTCAAGCTATGAAATGCTACAAGATAATGTCGAGGGATACCGTCGAGAAATAACGTCCTTACATGAGAGAAACCAAAAACTCACTGCAACAACTCAAAAACAGGAACAGATCATCAACACAATGACTCAGGATTTGAGAGGAGCAAATGAGAAGTTGGCAGTTGCAGAAGTGAGATTAATTTTCCTTTTCTAGGTTTTACCTAAAACTGCTCTTGCTCATTTTTTATTTGAAGACAAGTTTCTTTTCTTTTCAGTTTTTTTAAACATTACTGCTTTATATAACTTAGATATTTTGGATCTTCTAGTTGGCTTATGGATAACAAATAATCTTTACCATGCAGACGTTGTAGATCATTTGGTCATAGAAGATAAAGGGAGAGACTGGGATTAGGTCTGTGTTTCATAAGTAGAAGACAGTTGTTCTCAAAGTGTGGTCCTCAAAGTCAAAACCATTTTCATAATAATAAGAAATCTTAATTTCTAATGCTACAAACATTGATACTTATGGCCCACATAAACAAAAGCTCTTTGGGGAAGAGAGGTTTTCAATAATTTTTAAAGGGGTCCTAAGACCAAAATATTGGATAGTTGCTGTTATAAGCAAACTCTCAGATGAGGAAACTCCCTCTTCCAGTGAACCTTCTCCAAAATTTAGAGGCTTGGAGAGTTCCCTGGAGTACTGAGGAATTGAGTAAATTACCCAGAATCATATAGCCAGCACATGTCAGAAATAGGACTTGATTCTAGGGTTTCCTGGCCCTGAGGATGGTTCCCTGTCCAGTATGCCGTGCTGCTAATTAAGTTGGAAATTCACATTTACTAGTGTTCCAATAAGAGATAGAAAATTTAAGAAGTGGTCCAGTTAGTTATCAGTGGCAAGCCATTAAGAAAATAAACTCTTAAGTAATTTTTGATTATCCAGACATAAAATAAGGGAATAGTAGAATGTTAGTCTGACTTATAGATCTTTACTTTTTCAGATCATTTTAAAAAGACATTTCTTTAACTTCAGGATATATTTTTGTAGTACTTACCTGGTTCATCTAAACAGCCTACAGTGTAAAAAGAGACATTGCTCAAGAACTAGGAGTAGGGGGGATATCAGTCAAATAATAAACTTTTATTAAGTACTTACCATGTGGCAGACACCATAATAATCTCTGGGGTACAGGAGGCAACATGCAAATACATACAAAATAAGCTACATGCAGGATAAATAAGAATTAAAAGAGTAAAAGCACTGGAATTGAGAGGTTAGAGAAGCTTTCTAATAGAAGATGGGATTTTGGTTGGGACTTAAAGGAAGCTAGGAAGATCAGTCGTCAAAGCAAAGAGAATGATCCAGGCATGGGGGACAGCCAGCAGGAATTCCTGGAGCCGAGAGTTTGAATGTCTTTTTTGTGGAATAGCCAAGAGGCTAGTGTGACTGTATTGAAATGAAGAGTATTTGTTAGGGAATGGGAGTAAGAAGACTGGAAAAGTAGGAGGGCTTGGTGGTTATGAAAGACTTTGAAGGCCTGAGTGTTTTGTATTTGATCCTAGAGGCAATAGGAGGACACTGGTATGGGATCGGGGGAGTAATCAAACCTGTGGTTTAGAAAAATCACTTTAGTGGCTGAATGGAGGATGGATTGGAGTGGGGAGAGACTTGAGGCAGGCAGACCCACCAGCAGCTATTAATGTAGCCTGGGTGTGAGGTGTTAAGGGCTACGCCAGAGAGGAGGCAGTGTCAAAGGAAAGAAGGGAGTAAATTCAAGAGAAAGGTGAAATCAACAAGCTTTAGCAACAGTTGGGCTGTGGTAGGTAAGAGAGAATGAGGAGTGGAAGTGAAAAAAGCTAAAACTAAATGCTCCCTTCCCTCTAGAGGCTTTCGTTCTATTGATAAAAATAAATAGTTGACTGAGAGAACTGGAAAGCTATAACCATTTCCCACCCTAGAGTCATAGAAACCTCACTTCATTTCTGGAAATGGGAAGTGTCACCTCTCAGACTCAGTCAAAGAACCAGCCTAGAGCAGTATAGGTTTATCTTTATAGTATTTTTGTGGCTTGTGCTCCCTGTAGTAGGGAGATAAGTAACTAAGTATTCTGATTTTAAAACCTCTAAGCTTCTCCTGGGCTCTTGGTATTCCAAGGTGTTCTAAAACAAGTTTGTTGGATCCCATGGGTGGAGAAAGCACTTATTAATCACTATGCTAAGTGCTAGGGGTATAAATAAACACCGTTCCTGCTCTCAAGAAAGTCACATTCTTGTCTGTCAGACAGTATATGTAAGAATTCAGCTGCAGGGCTGATGGATAGTCTTGGAAATCCTCAGGGTTCAGAGGAGAGATGGATGATAAGGCCCAGGGTTCCATAGGGTGAATCAGTAGATGAAAGGCAGTGTCCATAAGGGATATGCTGGCAAGGCCAATAGTAAGTCCTGACAATCTTCTGTCTCATCAGAAAGATTGTAGTTGGTGACTCATAGCTTATCCAAGTGGTGTAAATACCGTGATAGGGTCTGGGCAGGTAAGGAGGCATAAGAAGGGTGACTTGCTGACAGTTCTCCTCTCCCTTAGTCCTACTCCCCATCCACACTTTGAGAATCCTGGGCAGTTTGGAGGGATGGATTAAGTGAAGTTATAAGGAGACCCCTGTTGGTCTTGTCTCTCTCCGTATATACATAGCCTGATGGAATAGAATCAGGGAGAGATTTGGTAATGGCATCCCCCACTGGCCCCAATGGGAGAACTAAGTGGCCCCACATCAGTTGTTTATTACCATTGAATGATTCTGCTTTTCTTGTTACCTTAACATCTAGGATTTCTATTTAGTACGTAATAGGCATTCTATAAATGCTTATTGAATTGACTATGTCCTTGATTATTCTTAAGAGCCATATATGTCCTATGCACAAGCCTTAACTATTGTATAAGTTCAGCATTAAATTTGGCAGTGAAGTGTTTATAAATATTTTATAACTTTTATGATTTTATATTTAGACCAGATAGGAATTCTGTATTTTCAGTTTTTCTCCAAAAACATATCGTTGTCTTTTATCTTTTAAGGTAAGAGCAGAAAATCTGAAAAAGGAAAAGGAAATGTTGAAGTTGTCAGAAGTTCGCCTCACTCAGCAGAGAGAATCTTTATTAGCTGAACAAAGAGGACAAAATTTACTACTAACTAATCTGCAAACAATTCAGGTATTCTGCCAAAGTGGAGGGGGCAGTATAATGTCTGTGTAAAAGAAATATCAATTTCTATATCTTGTTAATATATATGAATTCTACTAGGGATTTTTAGATCTGTGAACTTTTTAAATATTTGATAACCATTTCAATAAAACTAGTTTAAAATCCTATGCATTCTATTCTATGCATTTAAAAACTTTCTGAGGGGTCTGTGAGCTTCACCAGATTGTGAAAGGGCCAATGTCACAAAAAAGTTTGGAACCCTAATTCTAGAGGGATGTTTGGAAAATATTCTTTTCATTCTTATGAGTTACGCTTTTTTTCATAAATTTCATAAACTGTGAATTTGAAACCTTAAAATGTTATTTTTTCTGACTAAACATTTAAAAGGAAACTTACTGTTCTTCTGAGAAGTTTATCTCTAACATATGAAAGAAATATGTAAAACTACTTGTCTAACCTCCTAATCACGAAAATAAGGCCAGATCCATAAAAATATTTTTGTTCTTGACATAATTGCAAAATCTTGAAGCATTTTTATTGGCATTTTTCTCTAGTTATATGCATAGTGCTTCACTTTGAGAAAAGTCTGAAAATAATTTTTAGTATAGGTAGTCTGGTAATTAGTCTTGTTCAAGTAGATGTATGCTGTATTTTTTAAAATATTTCTGTTAGCAGGCTTTTTCTTTGCAGTAGACTAAAGAGCTTATGATGCTTTTTTTGATTCTTTCTCTCCTCACTGTTGCCCTCTCTTAGAACCCCTAGCTTTCTTCAGGCCTCAGCTCAGGTACTATGTACTGACTTCTCAGCTGCTATCTCCTCCCTCTCCTCTTCCCAATTTATTTTTTTTCTGTATTTTGTATGCGCATATATTGTTTCTATCAAAAGAAGTTGCTTGAACTCAGGGACTGTTTCCATTATCGTCTTTCACTTTGTCTCACACTTTTTATAAGTGCAGAATAAATTTCTTTTTATTAATTTTTTTAAAACCCTATGACATTTCTTTTTCTTAAGGGAATACTGGAGAGATCTGAAACAGAAACTAAGCAGAGACTTAATAATCAGATAGAAAAGCTTGAACGTGAGATATCTCAACTGAAGAAGAAATTAGAAAGTGAAGTAGAACAAAGACACACACTTACAAGAAATCAGGATGTGAGTATATTTGAGTAGATAATTATTGTGATCGAATTTTGCTTGTGTGAACTTAGGCAAGGTACTTATTAGCCTCTATAGGCCTCTGGCTGCAAATTACTTGCTCTAACTTAGCACATATTATTTCCCACCTGTGTGCTTTAGCTTGTCATTACCAAAGCTCCTCCTTCCTTCTTTCCTCAGTGCCTTTGTAAATGCTGTTTCCTATGCCCTAGAATGATCTCCCTGCTTATCCTCTGCCTAGTGAAACCCTTGTCTTCAAGGACCAGATTCACTATCAGTCTGTAAGAAGCCTTTATTCCCTGAAAATATCATTAGTCACTCAAATCTTTCATAACCTTTTATGTGGGTCTCCCCTTTTGCAGCTATTATAATTTGTTTGGTCATTATCTGTATATTTGTATTACATTCCCTTATATATACTAGGTTGTAAACTCCTTGAGAGCAAAGCCTGTGTCTTGTTTTATCTTAATCCTGCCATCATCTAGCACATTGCTATAGGTGTTTAATAAATGTTTACTATTGAGTGTTTTCTGCCAGCCATTTAAGTGACCATAAGAAAGGAAACTTTGATTTAAACCTCTCATTTAAACTAGAAACATTCTTGAAATTTGGTGTCATAGTAAGTAATGTATTTATTATCTTTTGCAGGTTCATCTTTTAGACACAAAGAGACAGCTAGAGACTGAAATAAACCGTCACCTTAATACAAAAGAACTATTAAAAAATTCTCAAAAGGAAACCGCTACATTAAAACAGCAACTCAATAATGTTGAAGCCCAGCTTGCTTCCCAGTCAGCACAGAGAAGTGGAAAAGGTAAATTATTAAAGTTTATGATATATCATATATGTATGTAGATATACAGATAAATCCATCTTGCAAAAATTACATTATGGACCAGACAAGAGAGGAGGCACTTATTAGAATTTGTAGAGCATAAGGTTGGCAGTTTTAATCATTGTGAATACTTTTCATCCTCACATAAGAGCAGGACTAAATGATAATGTTTATTCGTAATCCATTCGATCCTCCTTTGAATATGGGAGTGTATGTTATCCTGAGGAGGTAACCCTAATATGTTGCATTTGTTTTCCACCTGTTGAAAGCATTCAACAGAATGTCAGAAGTCCTCCGCTACAGCAGCCTCATTTTGCATTGGAGGAAACTAAAGCTTAGAAAGAAGTGATTTGTTCAGGGTCACTCTACTCAGGTAATAAGTAGCAGAACTACAACTCAAGCTCAAACCCTGTGATAACAAACTCTGCTCTTTCACTGCACCATGGGGTAAGGACGGTTAACACATAAGAATGAAAGAGTCAAATTAAAAAGCACTATAGTTAATTAAATTGATTATTTTTCTGGTAGAGTAGTATTCCTCTCTATAAGATGTCCTAAGAATCTTAGTATAGTTTTAAGCTATTAAAACCTAAAACTACACTTAAGACTTTTGGAATACCCTGTATTATTCATGGAAAGATCCTAGGTAAAAAATAATTTTCCAGGAAGTTTTGTTTCCAGAAAGAAGTTCATAAAGCAGATAATCTTCTTTAAGTACTGGTTGCCAGATTTCTTTTTTTTTTTTTTTTTTTTTTTTTTTGCTTAAGAAAATGGACATGTATAAATCAATATGGACATATACAGACAGTCATTGAGGTAGCATCGTTTTTAGAAAGAGAACAATGGGGGGGGCGGAGCCAAGATGGCGACTGGAAAGCAGTAACTGGCGTGAGCTCCCCTCCAAGACCCTCCAAAAACCTATGAAAAAATGGCTCTGAACCAATTCTAGAACTACAGAACCCACAAAGGGGCAGAGGGAAGCAGGACTCCAGCCCAGGTCTGCCTGGATGGTCTTGGGGTAAGGTCTGTCCCGAACAGAACTCC
>CM053626.1:272129164-272162730 GCA_028646595.1 Phalanger gymnotis
AGACCTCAGTATTAGGGTAGCTGAAGGGAATATGCGTGTGTGTGTGTGTGTGTGTATGTATATGTGTGTGTACGTATGTATATATGTATGTGTATGTATATGTGGGGGGGCACAGGGTGAGTTGAAGATGAAGGGATGATATCTAAAAGAAATAAAATCAAATTAAGAGATGAGAGGGAGAAAGGAAGAGATAGAATGGGGTAAATTATCTCGCATGAAAGTAGCAGGACAAAGCAGTTCTGTAGGAAGAGAAAAGAAGGCAGGTGAGGGGGGATGAGTGAATCTTGTTCTCATCTGATTTGACCTGAGGAGGGAATACCATACACACTCACTTGGGTATCTTACCCCACAGGAAAGAAGAAGAAGATAAGGGGGGATGATAGAAGGGAGGGCAGATGGGGGAGGAGGTAATCAAAAACAAACACTTTCGAAAAGGGACAGGGTCAACGGAGAAAATTGGATAAAGGGGGATAGGTTAGGAAGGAGCAAAATATAGTTAGTCTTTCACAACATGAGTGTTGTGGAAGGGTTATACATAATGATATGCATGTGGCCTATGTTCAATTGCTCGACTTCTTAGGGAGGGTAGGTGGGAAGGGAAGAGAGGAGAAAATTTGGAACTCAAAGTTTTAAAAACATGTTCAGAAACAAAAAAAAAAGTTTTTGCATGCAACTAGAAAACAAGATACACAGGGAATGGGGCGTAGAAATTTATCTTGCCCTACAAGAAAGGAAGGGAAAAGGGGATGGGAGGGGAGTGGGGTGACAGAAGGGAGGACTGACTGGGGAACAGGGCAACCAGAATATACACCATCTTGGAGTTGGAGGGGGGGATGGTAGAAATGGGGAGAAAATTTATAATTCAAACTCTTGTGAAAATCAATGCTGAAAACTAAATAAATTATTTAAAAAAAAAAAAGTTGTGGCTTTCTTAATACAGCCTGAGATCATACTCATTTTTTTTGCCTGCTGTGTTACTCTGGTGACTTTAGTGAGTTAGCAGTCCACTAAAACCTCCAGAACTTTTTCTGAAAAATTGCTATCTAACCAAGCCTGCCTTTTTTTTTTTTTTTTTTTTTTTTTTTGTTACTTGTAAAGTTAATTTATTTTTTTAACTGAAAGGTAAGACTGCCCATTAATCCCTCTTGAGTATTATTACATTCTGCTCAGTGCTTTGGATTCCTAGAACTTTTTGGGTCATGACTATCATTATGTTAACCATTCCTCCTAGCTTTGTGCCATCTACAGATTTGATGGTCATACCTTCTATACCTTTGTCCAGAGCATTGATAAAAATCCTAAATAGCACAGGGCTGAGCACAAATGGTTTCACCCCTGGAGACCTTCTTCAAGTGACATTAAACCACTAATAACCGTTCTTTGAATCCTGGCTGCTAATAGCAAAAAACAGAACTGGAAGAACCCTCAGGTCACTGAAGCCAGTCCTCATTTTATAGAAGAAGAAACATGGTCCCACAAGGTTAAAATAACTTACCCGAGTTAGAGGCTGTAGAAGAATAGAATTCGAACTTAGGTTTTCTGACTCCAGAGCCAGTGCTCTTTCCACTGTTATGAATCCATCTAAATGTGTTATCTACTCCACATTCCTCCTCGTCAACACAGGAATAGCAAGAGGTACTTTTCAAGTACGTTAGGTCATATATAGGTCCATTGGAAACTGGAGCTTTTTGGCTTATGAATGCGATTGCAGTTTTTGTTTAATAGTAATAATAGGTAGCATTTTAAGGTTTACAAAATGCTTTACGTTTCAGTAGCTCATTTAAGCCTCACAACAACCCTGGCAGGGTAGGTGCTATTCCTATCCCCATTTTGTAGATGAAGAAACCAAGGCAGACAGGTGAAATGACTTGCTCAGTCTCAGAGAGTTATTAAGTATCTGAAGCCACATTCAAACCCAGGTCTTTTTGACTCCAGGCCCACTGTTTTATCCATTGCACTGCCAAACTTCCTAATACATAAATATGGAAATGTAGCATTCGTCTCAATATTTTTATTGCTTCAGCTCTTCCTGACTACTTAGATACTTTTATCCTTGGGTATGTGTGTATTAAAGAGGCAACCTGACAGTGGATAGAGTGCTGGGCTTAGAGTCAAGAATACTGTAATTCAGATCTAGCTTCTGTCACATTCTAGCTTTGTGACCCTGGCTAATTCAGTTAGATCTGTGTGCCTCACACAACTTCCTAAGATTTACCTACAAAAGCATAGCCAGACAGTCTTCATTCTCCTGACCTAAATTTCCCATGCTGAAGACATAGGTCCTTTGCATGTTTGCATTTTATATATTAGAATTGAAAACTAGCATCCTAATAACTAAATCCTGATTTCGAACAAATATAGGATAGTATTAAACTGTTGACTCTAGAGATAAGTAGAAGATAGATGAGATTCACTTAGAAAAAAGATATCCCTAAATTTAATGAGTAACTTGGCAAAAGTGTACAAAAGGACTACAAAATTTGGGACTTGAGTTGAATCTTGAAGGAATTGAATTCTGCCAATCATTTTAATATTCTTCATTTCTACCCTTTTGGTACAAAAGTTATAACGTATAGTGTTAACTTGTTTAGGTGTCAAAGATCAACTAACTAAAGAAAATGAAGAGCTTAAACAAAGAAATGGTGCATTAGATCAACAGAAGGATGAGCTGGACGTGCGTATGACTGCTCTTAAATCACAGTATGAAGGTCGAATTAGCCGCTTAGAACGGGAACTCAGGGAACAACAAGAAAGACATCTTGAGCAAAGAGATGAGCCTCAGGAAACCACTAGCAAGGTAATTGGTAACTTGGTTATTTTCTCTGCATTTAATCTTATAGCACTCTTTATTACTCTTGTGTCACAGTATAGTGGGAATGGGACTACATTCAGTCTAAGACCTAGATCTCAGTTCTAGCGCCATTATTTATTATCTGTGACCATGGGTAAATCTCTTAAATTCTCTGAGGCTCAGTTTCTCCATCCTTAAAATAGAGTTAATAAAACTTTAGGACTGCCTATCTCATAGGCTTCTTGTGAGGATCATGTGTAAACCATAAAGTGCTCTTTTCACTATGAACTATTATTAGTTACATTTGTCATCTACATTTTTCTGTATATGTTATCCTCCTGTGTAACAGATTATTACTTCCTTGAGAACTTTGTATTTCTCTAGCACAGTGCATTGCAGAAGCCTTTAACAAACATTTGTCAAATAAATAATGTGAGATTTTTTTTAAATCTTGAAATTTTACTGAAGGTGTCCATAGTTTTTGTTTTCTTATCTTATTTATTTTTACTCTGTTAATGAACGACCTTGAACAATTTCTGTGTAACTGTTCTTAAAGATTACCAGTAATAGTTTTTTGAGATTTGGGTACTAGTGCTATTTTTTTGTTTTGTTTTTGGTATTTTGGGGGGACTGCTTATTCATCTACACAAATTTGTATTTTAATAGGTCCCTGAACAACAAAGACAGATCACACTCAAAACAACTCCAGCTTCAGGCGAAAGAGGAATGTGAGTTTATTTTTCTAATATACTCAAGTTGTTCTCATTATATTGGAGACTTCTCTGTTGCTGGGAAATCTAGAAATAATTTCAGAAAGAGTAATCCTATATTGTGCCCCCTTTTGAAGAATGGCGATTTTTTTTCCTGACACATTTTAAATGGCTTGTCTGTTGTGTCCCAAGTTCTTTTTCATTGTTCATTGTATTCTTATTACATTAGGAAGAGATTCTCTTGGACATTGAGGTTTTTCTACTAGCTCTTCTAATAGCTTGTACCTTCTTATCCTCTTTCCAGCAAAGATGGGCTGGTACTCATCTTCAAAAAAAAAAAAGAGAGAGAATAGGTAGCAGTAGCAACAGTGAGCAAAATGGGAGAGATCTGACGTGGGCAACACTAGCAAGCAAAAAACAGTTGAACCCTTGCTGAGTTGTCTCATGTTACAGATTTGTTCAAAATTCTGTAACAATCAAGGAAATTTCCTGATTTTTTTTTGTTTGAGTTTGGGAGGAGAGGTTATATGAATGGTAAATGGAAGTTCTTGATTTGTGCCCCTTTACTTGGGAGGGTGGGGTAGTACAAATTGTAGTTAACTGACTTGCCCAGGATCACACAGCTAGTAAATGTCTGAGACCAGATTTAAACTCAGGTCATCCTAACTCCAGGGCCAGTGCTCTTTCCACTGGGCCACCTAGCTGCCCTGTGCCCCTTGCATTTAAAACTTGTTAATTAAAGGATCATAGCTGACCTTTATTTTTAAAAAAAATTCTTAAATGAGTTTTAAAATTCTCCTGCTTACTCTCTTCCACCTTCCCATTTCCAGTCTTAAAAATGATGATTCCTGAGTCAATGAAAGAAGGTTGAAATTTCTTAGCTCTTATTTTAGGAGGCTCATTTGCATTCTTCTTTTTGTAGATCTAATATGTAGACCTTACATAAAATGTCAAATTTTCCCTTTCCACTAATTTCACATTGACTGTGATTCTTGTATTTTTTTCTGTCACATGAAAAATTTACCAGATAGCAGTCTTTTCATTTTTTTTTCCTAAAATATCATTCCTTAGAAAAGTATGTTCATAACATTGAGGATTGAAGCCAGTTAACCTTGAAGAGGTTCTTTTTTTTAGGGTGCCTGGTTTTATATAACTTAATGAGAACCTAATTATTTTTCACTATAGAAAAATCTGCATAAGTACTGTTATTTTTTAAATAACATTAAAAATCATGCTATATATTCCTCAGTGGAGTGTATGAAATAGAAAAACTTCAGATTTTTAAGCTTATTTATTTGTCAAAATAAAAATATCTGTTATCTTTAAGTGCTAGTACATCAGATCCACCAACAGCCAACATCAAGCCAACTCCTGTTGTGTCTACTCCAAGCAAAGTGACAGCTGCTGCCATAGCTGGGAATAAGTCAACACCTAGAGCTAGTATCCGACCAATGGTAACACCTGCAACAGTTACAAATCCAACCACTACTCCAACGGCCACAGTGATGCCCACGACACAGGTGGAATCTCAAGAAGGTAAGTAGACCAACAGGTAAACTGTTCAGTACTCAGCAGGCTGCTTTCTTGTTTCTGTATTATCTCCACTAAGTGGTTCATTGGGATAGTGGTGACATCATTGGAGGGAACAAACTTCTCACTGCACTTAAAATATCAGTAATGGTAAAAGAGGGTTGTGTTTTGTTTTTTAAGTAAAGCAAACTAAATCCTTAAAATTTTAAAGAGGAAATGGAAGAAATATTTAACACATTGTAGCAAGGCAGTGTGCTATGTTGTTTTTATACCTCTAACATCTCGGACAAATTAATTTCCGTTTGAGTATTTGAGGGGTAGCATGTTAAAGTGGGAGAAGCAGTACTTAGAATCAGGAAGACCTGGATTTGAGACCCAGGCTTCACTATAGCCTACCCTCATAATGTATCAGAATCTCTTTAAAATGTGGGCATACATTTGCACTCCCTATCTCGCACGGCTATTGTAAGGAAGTAGTTTATTGTAAAGCACCATACAAATGTTGTTATTGCATGGAATTTCAACTTGTAGTTTAGGCTTGGGTTTATTCTTATTAGCAAAGAAGCATTTAACTACACATAGTATGATGTTGATACACTATCTATACTATCATTTATTACTAATAGCATCTTATTTGCCATGCCTTCCTAAAAAAATTTAAAATCATTATTTGAACAGTAGAAGCTGCTTTGATTTTGATTTCTTTAATTAAACTTTAATCTTTTCTCTTTCAGCTATGCAGTCAGAAGGACCTGTGGATCATGTTCCAGTTTTTGGAAGTACAAGTGGGTCTGTTCGTTCTACCAGTCCCAATGTCCAGCCCTCTATCTCTCAGCCCATTTTAACTGTTCAGCAACAAACACAGGCTACAGCCTTTGTGCAGCCCACTCAACAAAGTCATCCTCAGATTGAGCCTGCTAGTCAAGAACTATCTCCCAGTATTGTAGAAGTTGTACAAAGTTCACCCATCGAAAGACCCTCCACTTCGACAGCAGTATTTGGTACAGGTAAGTTTAATTTTCTAAATAAAAATTGCACTTAGTAGTGTAGCAGAAAGCACTTTTCCCCCTGCTATGATAATAGAGAAGATTTCCCCAGATTATTAACATTTTAAAGTCTTTAGTGAATTTTTGGATTTCATCCATTCATATATGAATAAAATCTCCCTTGTCAGAAATTTTTACTTTGTATTTGGGAACTTAGGTACTCCCATTTTTTTTTTGAGGCATATTAGAATGTATTCCTAAAAGTTTGCTTAGTTTGTGCAAATGTGTTGCATATTTCAGTTTTTAGATCACTTGTGGAGCTCTGCTATTAAACAAATTCATAAAAATCTTTGTTAGTAATTTGTGCCCCAGATCCTAAAGATCACGTAACGCTTCCATCTTGGGCATCACTATGGATTTTGATATACAGTCAGTCACCAAGTCTTGTCATTTCTGCCTTCATGGTAATAATAATAACAGTAGCTAGCTTTTAGGTTTGCAAAATGCTTCATAAATATTATTTTATCCTCACAACAACCCTTGGAGGGGTAGGTACTATTATTACCACCATTTTACAGGTAAGGAAACTAAGGCTGAGAGAGGTTAAGTGGTGTGTCCAGGTTCACACACCTAGTGAATATCCAGAAAAAGGTTTAAACTAGAGTCTGCCTGCCTCCAAGTTCCATCATCATCCGCAGTGCTACCTAGCTAACTTAATTTGCAAGACCTGAATACTATTTTAAAAAGTTCATGACCAGACCAAAGGGCCAATTATTTTCAAATATTTATGCTATAAATGCATGGAAGAGTAGGTTTTATAACCCAAAGTAAGCTCTCACCCATTTATAATAAAAATTCATCTTAATACTTTATAAATTACAAATGCCAGAAATATAGACCAACCAAAGACTAATGAATCACATGTGTGACTAATATTTCGTTGGCTCTGTTAGCTAAAGATTTTATCAGTGCTATAATAATATACAATTCTATCATGTGGACAACCAACAAAAATCTTGTAATGGAAAAACATTTAAACTATAACTAAAAAAAATCTTTACTGTGTCTTAGTCAATAAACATTTATTAAGCACCTTCTATTTGCCAGGCATTGTGTTAAGCACTAGGGATACAAATATGGAAAAGACAGACCCTGTATTCAAGGAACTCAGAGTCTAATGGGGGAAGACAACACAGAAAGGTAGTGGGGGCAGGGAGGAGCATGTTGGAGTGCAGTCCATGTAGTATAAGCTGGAAGGAAATGAAGAGATCTGCCTGAGAGCCCTCTTTAAGTGGAGGTTTGGGAAGGAGTTCTTTGTTCTTCCCTCCAGTCAGAGAGACAGAAGGTGCTGAAGGATACTGATGAAATGAAAATACCAAAGCTGATGCAATCTGGTGGGTTGATGAGGTTCCTAATGACATTTTCCTGGATTTGATCAAAGAACAAAAGTCAATTTAAGGGGGAAAAGAAATTGCATATGTTCTGTTTTGAAGCACTGTTTACTATTACAATTTTTAAAATAGTGGTTTGATTTCAAAGTTTCAGCTACTCCAAGTTCATCTTTGCCTAAACGTGCACGTGAGGAGGAAGATGATAGCACCATAGAGACATCAGAGCAAGTCTCTGATGAAACAATAGACATGCCTCTCTCAAAGAAACTGAAAAGCATACCCCCTGTAGGACCTGAGGTATGTAACAAAATAACGCGTTCTAATGTTTGCTAATATTTTTGCCTGTTAGGAATGAATACCTGATTTGGGTTCATTGACACAATTTAATTTTGATTTAAATGTTATGGATGTAGAAATAGAGTGAATTACAAGAAAAACCTCTGCATAAGGAATATCCCCTGAGCTAATAACTCAGTAAATGTGTACCATATTCATTATAAATGGAAAAGATCTAATATGACAGAGAAATTTGGAATGTGCTATAGAATAGTAAAATGGATTTGGGACTTTATTTTTCCCGTGATAATGAACTTCCTTAAAAGTATAAATATAATGAAATGACTTTTTAGCTCCACGTACCCAAAAATTCCTAAATGTGTTCCAGTGACATGTTTTCTTTGTACCATCAATGTACTAACAATAAGCTTTAATTTGTATACACCAAATAAAAATGATAATGTTGTTTACTCTAAGTGCCCCTTCAAAAAACAAGTTTGTACAAAAGAACATACATTTATACTGTAGTAAATATGGGACATTTTATATCCAGACCTAAAAAGTCTGTAGATAGTTTGAGAGCAGGGAGAGGAGCTATGATTTTTTTTCTATTTGTATTTTAGTATAATTGGTTTCCCATATATATCTATGTATTTTATTTTATACATTTAAAAACATTATAAAAGGGTCCACAGGCTTCACCAAGCTACCAAAGGGTTCCTTGACATAAAAAAAAGTTAGGAACCTAGAATAAAGGATATAAAGAAATGAACTATTCCTCTTTAGGTCATTTACTTAGGATTCTATAGTCACCATAATGCTACATTTTTTCTCCAGATTACTAGTGTTAATCTAGATGTTTGACGTTTTAAATCTGAATTAAAATCTTCCTTTTTATCAGTCAGTTTTTCTGATTTTGATAGTTTTAGCGTAGTGATACATTGTTTAAATATATATATTATATATATTAGATTTTAAGATCCTTAAGACCTTCATCTTCATGAAATATCTAAAGGCTTAACATAGGCTAAACATTATGTTTCATTTTATATACATGATGATTCAGGACGAAGTTACGGCAGAAGAGAGTACTGATGGGGAGGTTGAGCCCCTTGTAAATCAGGATTCACAAGATTCTATTGGAGAAGTAAGTGAAGTACAAATGAATTTAATAGGGTAACAAATGACTTTGAATCAGTTTTGCTTTTACAAATGTAAACATCTGGGAAATTTTTTTAATTTCTTAGGATTTTTTTTTTCATTTGATAAGTGATTTTTGCTCAGTCATATTTGTTTCCAAAACTCGTCCCCAAAATTATACCCAATATTAGGTGAATCTTATTTTAGTAGCAAACAACTGAGGAATAAAAGCTTTGTTATCTAGCTTTTTGGATTCAGCATGCAAGTTAACCAAAGTCATATGGCTCTACTGTTCTTTTACTTTATTGATTCTTTTGCTTTCATAAACTATCGATATTCAAAAAGATTTGTGAAGCTTCTCTATTTGTAGAGAAACTGATTTTTTTTAGGTGCTGTGTTCCCAAGTTTATTAACTAAATTTGTAGCCCAGATAAATTTATTGCTTCATTTAGCTGTCTTTGAAGTAGGAGGTGCAGCTGCCAGCTCTATTTTTCCTTTAGTATATACAGCAAGTTAAACCTTGATAGTAGAGAATATCTCTTTAACCACTGTGTTTCAAATAGTGTTGGAACTAACAGAAATAAAAATGATTGGTAATATGTGAATTTCCATTATGTCACATTTTATACCTACCATGAAAATATTTTTTCTTAGGCATAGCAAAATCTGCTATTGGCTTTGAAGTAATTCACAAAGGCATTTTGACCCGACCTTCAATTTTTCATATCATATCCACTATCAATAAAAATTCTATTTCTAGTGTACTGACTTTAAGGCAAACCTATGGATCAGAGAATTGATTTTTTTAAAATGACCCTGTCAGAATCTGAGGAGAAACACATTTTAATTGTATTTTATCTTTTTAATTTTTTTCCGCAGTGATGAACATTATTTTGGATGGAGCTAGTTAATGGTACCTTGTAGCAGCTACTGTGGAATATTTCATGATTACAGATTTTTTTTTTCAATTGCTACTATTTAATGAATGAAAAATCTTATTACACATTTCAGTTTTTAATGTTCTTTTACCAATGTGATATGGAGTTTTAGGAAAGTCATTAAAGTATTGTGATTTCCTTCATGGTAAATATAAGCGTGTGTGTGTGGGTGTGTATGTGTGTGTGTGTATGTTTATTTTAAGAGATACATCTATTAAATAAGTTAGGGCATTTGAAAGATATTTATTTAAATGTTTTGGCTAAGTCCAGCCTAAAAGTCACTCTTTATTTCAACTCATTCATTTGTTTTTTAAGGGCGTCACTCAGGGAGATTATACTCCTATGGAGGACAGTGAAGAAACCTCTCAGTCCCTTCAAATCGATCTTGGACCCCTGCAGTCAGATCAGCAGACTTCAACCTCTTGCCAGGATGCCCAGTCCAAAGGAGACGATGTCATTGTGATAGACAGTGATGATGAAGATGATGCTGATGATGAAAATGATGGTGAACAGGAGGTAACTGTAGTGTGGAATTAGCTGGTAATCACAGGCCCTTTTTAGTCTTGATGATATAGTATAAATTCTAATTTTCTCTCAGGCTCAGTTAAGTGTTTTTACCCCTTTTCTGAACTTTTGGTCTTCATATTTTATAACATTATAAAGTTCAGTAAGATATACTTACTTTTAGTGTTAGGTTTTAATACTTTTTTCTGACTTTAGGATCCTTGCTCTCAACTTAATGCAACTTAATACCTTTGATAAATTGTTATATGGCTTGAAGATATTCAAGCTGTATTGCTTTCTCATGGACTTATTGCTTGTGTAATTAAACTGACCTACTAATATAGATAGACACCCTGTCAATTAGTACCTTTGAAGGAAAAGAATGAAAGGTCATTTTGCTCTGCTCTTCTTGAAGAAAAATTACCCTGGCTGTGTGGTACCTTACTAGGCTTTCCTGTAGGAGAGAGGGATTCTGTGATACTTCTTAGGATGAGGAACTTTATTTTTTTGAAGCCTTACTTATTGCCTCTTAGAAGTAGCAGCGACACTCCAGTCTGCTACTTAGAGGCAGATTATGGTGAGAACAAAACTGGCATTCTTTTGCAGTTACTGACACAGAGGCACCCCATTGACAAAAGCAGCAATTTATTAGTAAAAATATGTAGACTATACAATATTTGCCACATTTGGCATAACGCTAGTCTGGCATTACTCTTTTATCAGATTTTGTCATTTTTCATTCTTTGTAGATGTTAATGTAAACGTCTTTTAAAAAGTCCGTCACTTACAGAGGGTTTTATTACTGTACGTTAAAAATGGAGCACCTGAGGACTTATGGGTGATGGAGAGGTCTTGATTTGCATCTCTTAGTTGCTGTCTAGTTTTGTTACACAGACCAAGCCTTAAGCATCTATTGTTCCTAAGATATTTCTCATAGATAGTATGGCCTAAAGGGTATCAATTTCATTTTGAGCATTAACTCTTAACATTGCTGTGATTTCTACAACTTGACCTAAGTATTTTGTAGTTGAAGTTGCTAATATACTACAGTTTCAGTACTTCTTCTCTTCTGATCAGCACCTGTTCTTTTGAATTATTGGCTATTAAGACAGGCATCTCAAGCTGGTTTGCCTAGACATTTTTTATTTGCCATTTTGGACTTTTCCTAATAGGATTATGAGGAGGATGATGATGATGATGATGACGACGATGATGATGAAGACACAGGGATGGGAGATGAAGGTGAAGATAGTAATGAAGGCACTGGTAGTGCAGATGGCAATGATGGCTATGAAGCCGATGATGCTGAGGTAAAATAGAATTTTCACCAGGTTTTTTTTTTTCCCAACATTTATCTTTTTTTTTTTTTATGATGACTTTGCTTTAGAGAAGTTATCCTATTTTTTGTCTTGAATAAGATATTACCAGTAATGCAAAAACTGTCACAAGTAGTCCAAGCAGCCAACTTAATATACCCTAATGCGTTGAGTCTTTTGAACTTAGTATTTAATTTCATCCACTATTTTTGGTATCTTCCAGTAAAGTCATCTTCTGCCTCATCATGGTCTAGACGTTTTCTTGTCTTCTTAAGCTCAAATTCTGCCAGCTCCTGCCAAGCTGCAAAGTCATAAATTACAGGACTGACAACAAATTTGTCATTTTTGAAACAGTCTAGTTTAAAGTTCTCAGAGGCCCAGCACCCAAAAATTGGCCATCAGAAGTTGCATTTTTTTGGCTGCAGCAGCTCATAACCATCTCATAATGTGCAAGGTAAACTATCTGCCTGAGATGCAGAAGTATCCACATAAATGAAATCACAATTCAAACAACTAAAAATGATTATTAAATATATAGGCATTTTTGTTTGGTTTTGCTATTCCCTAAGCCAGACTACAGGGTGATTGAATTTATCAGAAATTTTAATTTATTAAAAAATGTTCAAGAATGTTGACAAATTCTTCAAAGTCTTAAAGAAATAACAGTATTTTCAATGAATCAAAGTAGTATTAATACTATATTCTTTAGCCTTGGACTATTGGAAAGATTATTTTGGGACCTACTTGTAGATTTTAATTGAAGTTTAAACTTGGGAGAAGCATTATGGTATAGTGGAAAGAATGTTGACTTGGAATCTAAGGTCTGTGTTGGAATCCTACTTCTAGAGTGTAATAGCTATGGGACCAAGTGGCAAATTGTTTAAGCTTCTTGAGCTTTAAAAAAAAATCTACATAAAACCCTACTTCATAAGGTTATTCTGGGGATCAAATGAGGTGATAGATTTAGGGACTCTAATCCAGCCTCCCTGTTTTACAGGTAAAGAAACATACTTCATAAGCCTTAAAGCATGATAAAAATACAAGATATCATTATTGTTAATAGTTCCTTTGACAAGACTTATATAGTTTTTTCAATTAGTATATTAAAGCATTCTGTAAACTACAAAATGGGATATAAATTTTATCTACTATTATTTCAAAATTAAATTTATGTTATTGTTGAATTAGTAACTTTCTTGACGTCATTTTTAGATGTTTGGATGAATAGCTGCCTTTGTATTTCTGAAGATTTGGCAAATGTATCACAACTAATAAGGGACTTAAAAATAATAAAATTTTAGAGCTGGAAAGTGTCTTGTAGATCACTAGTAGATCATGTAGATCATTAGATCATTATAAAATCATAAAATCATGATTTTATAAATTCAGTAACAGGCCCAGACTAGAGTAGTAACTTGAACACAGGTAATTAAGTACTGCCAAGTGTAGACTAGGACACAGTCACCTAAAATCTAGTACGATGTTCTTTCTACCATATCACAGTATCTCTTGTTTTTGCATTATTACAAGGATATATCTGTAGAAATGCAGTCTTAAATTTGCCAGCTTTATCTGAAATCAGATGTCAGTATGTTATTGTCCAAACTGTTATTTGTTAGTATGTTCCTGTTTCACTCATAGATTATTTATTTTACTCTGGTATTAAATGCTGTTCATTTGTACCAAGTCATCAGAGTGGTTTTATGTTCAGGGTTGTGATGGTACTGATCCAGGTACTGAAACAGAAGAAAGTACAGGAGGTGAAAGTAGCCAGAGAGCTGCAGATTCTCACAATAGTGGTAAGATTAAATGCTGTGGTTTTTGTTTGGGGGCAATATTATTAGTATGAGGGTTAGAGTTATATTTCACTTGTTTTTTAAAGCAAAAACAAACCCTGTTTTAAAAAAATTTACTGTAGATTTGTTTCAAAATATATTGCTCATTTTTATAAAACTGGGATTGATCCTGACCATGACTTAGGTTATAGCTTCACAGAGAATTAAAGTGTTAGTGGACTGAATTGAAATTCCACAGGCACAAGTTCTTGTCTCATTTCTCATTACTTAGCTGGTTAATGTGGAACAAGTCACCATCTCTCTGTTTCCTTATAAATTTGGGAATGATAAATTCCTTGCCTCAAGGACTGTGTAAGGGTCAGCTGAAAATATGTGAAATTTTGAAAAGTATAAATCAATCTATCATTGCAAGAGTATATTACTTGGGTTTTTAAGTGGAGTTGTTTTAGAACTTCTAAGAAAACAGCAACAGAGTACATTGCCATTAATTTCTCTTTTGCCTTCTTTGACCAGCAGAGGTCAGTCTAAGCTTCTAAAGGAGTAGTAACAGAGCTACATACATACTTGAAAGATGTCTGAATTTGTGATTTTATAATCACAAATTTATAGCTGGAAGGGACCTCAGAAGTCAACTATTCGAATTTCCTCATTTTATAGATGAGGAAACCAATGCTTTGGAGAGGTTATGTGATTTTCATTTTTAGGTTGATTTATACTTTTCATAATTGATTAGTGGAATCTTCCAAGCATTGATCCAATCATCAATGTAGAACCCTGTTCTAGCTTCCATAACAGGGAATTTCCTCTTTCTACTACCTGGAGGAACCAAACAGCTAAAGATAATATGTGAAGCATACTAATTTTTGCCTAAGTAGAAAGTCACCCCTAAAGTGCTATTTCAGTGCTTCATTATGGTATAGAGATGACCCCAGCTGTTCAGCAGCTTTGGTAGCAGAGCATAAACATGGACATATCCTTCCAAGCCAGAAAAGCTTTTTCATGTACAAACCTAGGCCATACTGTATTGGTCCTTTGTACCAAGGACCAATTTAACCTGTGTGGAGAGGCTCGTTACCTACATTGGTGCGGGATTTTATGGCCAAGAAAACCTCGAAGACCTGTTACTGAGTTGTAGAGGAGTTGCAATCTGTATCACTGTAGCATAAAGCAATAAAACTACCAGTCAGTCCTAAAAATGTTAAGCCAAGACCTATGGTTTCATCTTTCAAAGCTAATCTGATTGCTCTTAGATCTACTTATCCAGATGGTGAAAACAGTGCTAACAGGAATATTTAATTCAACACATCACTTCAGCCAGTGGTGACAATTTTGTGTTGTTTTTCTTTTCCCTAAAGGTGAAGGGAGTTCTATTACAGAATCATCCCTACCCCATGAAAATTCTAGAGAACAACCATCATCAGCATCTGAAAGACAGGGTCCTCGGGCACCTCAGTCACCCAGAAGACCACCACACCCACTTCCCCCACGACTAACTATCCATGCGCCTCCTCAGGAGTTGGGACCACCAGTCCAGGTACTGAAAAGGGCTATGTGTTTTAAAGAATCTGACTTGTAAAAAATACATTACCTTTTTCTATTTTTCATTTTATTTCTCTTAGATGTTATTCTTCCATTTACTGGTATTGAAAATATTCTTAAATTACCCAAGCAACTGCTTGCTCTTGGATTTCTTCTTCCTCAAATATGGCAGTGATTTATTTGCTGGCTTTATATAAGTGGTGAGAAGTTTAGAAAGAACGAAGCAAATCAGTGGGTGGGTGTAATTTGGAATTATTGTAGTCATGGTTGACAGAAAAAAATTGGTCACTGTTTCCATTGTTAAAAGCAAAATTTTGAGTAGGTTGAATTTAAAATAAAATTTAGTCTAGCAACTGGTTACTTTTTCTTTGTGGAAGAAAAGAAATCTTTGTCTTGGTTCCATTTTTTTTCTTAAGAATGTCTTACTTGCTGTTTATGCCCATATGTTTTTGTACCTATATGCTCACACTTGTAAATTTCTAGATATGTAGGTATGTTTTGTATTGAATTTCAGTCTGAAGCTTTTTAGCAGCAGTGGGTTTGTGCATCTCCAAGTTTTAATAGCTAGTTTTGAGTAATAGCAACAGAGTTTAAAGGTGAATGTGTATGCCAGCTTTATACCCCATGTGTGCATGTGTATTTAGATATAGAGAGAGGTGGATAGGGGGGTATGTGTAAGTGTGTGTGTGTAACTGTGTAAGATGACATCATCATGGACAAAAATGACTTTAATACTTGACTAGAGAATATATGGTGATCATAGAAATTTACTAGTTACATAGTTTACAACTATGCTGTAAAGTCCCAGACCTTATATTTTATGGCTCTAAATAAAATCTGACTTCCTGAGAAGTTGGTAAGTTAGGGTTAGGGTTAGAGCACGGGACGCATTTAGGGTTAGGGTTAGGGTTGGGTTAGGGTTAGGGTTAGAGCGCATTTAGGGTTAGGGTTAGGGTTAGAGCCGGGACGCATTTAGGGTTAGGGTTAGGGTTGATAACATTTTTAATTAGAAAAAGCATTAAGCATAAGCCTTAATTTAATTATAGAAAAGCATACATACTTATGTGTCTTTCCTATTAGCAAAAACAAGTGTTATTTTTCTTTTTGGCAACACCTTACTGGCTTGATTAGTTATTATGTGCATTTGAAAATAAAGTTTCATTTTAAAAATATCATATACTCTGTCATTTATAC
The DNA here is from genome assembly GCA_028646595.1 of Phalanger gymnotis. NCBI lineage: Eukaryota > Metazoa > Chordata > Mammalia > Diprotodontia > Phalangeridae > Phalanger > Phalanger gymnotis. The sequence continues at coordinate 272,145,276 of CM053626.1, forward strand.
TTGTTTTCTTTACCCTTAGTCCAAATTAATGGGTTTTACTGGTTTTTTAATCCAAGATTCCGATCATTGTGTGGTTGCTAATGTGATTAGAGAATAATTTTTGAATTGTGCTGTAGGTAATTGATTGACTAACTAGTTAGCTGCTTCTATTCTTCTCTACTGTTTTGTTTAGTTTTGGTTAAATCCCTTAGAAAATATCCTATTATTCCTTACCACACAGAGAATCCAGATGACACGAAGACAGTCAGTTGGACGAGGGCTTCAACTAACTCCTGGGATAGGTGGCATGGTAAGTAATAACTGCTTAAGAAAATATTGTTTGGATTAAAAGCATTTCCAGCCCTGGTTTGTAAGATAACTTTGAAATAGCAATTATATGTTGTTATTTTTTTTTAAAGTCAAGCATATGGCAAAATAAAACTCCTTCTTCAGGGAGCAATATCCCCATTCAGTGGCTTTTGCTCCTAAAAACTTCCAGCATTAAATTAAAATCCTCATAAATTACATCTCTGTTATCTTTCACATCTGTCCCCTTCTCTCTGCCTACACCATAACCACCATCCTCATTCGAGTCCTCATTATCTTTTGCCTGTATTGTTGTAATGGCCTTCTAATATGCCATCTCCCTTCATCCAGCATCTCTCCAGCTGCCACATTTTTATTTCTAATGCACAAGCCATTCCCCTGCCCAATAACGTCCAGGGTTCCCTATTGCCTCTAGGATCAAACTTCTCTGCTTGGCATTTAATACCTTCACAATGTGGCTACAACCTACCTTTCTAAAATAATAAGACAAATTACCTCTCCCCTCCACCTGCCCCTGTATCTATAATCCAACTAAATTGGCAACTTGTTCTCTATGCAACACTTCATCTCCATAGCTTTGTACAGGCTACCTATGAGCAATTCTCTCCTCATCCCTCCCCAGGCCTCCTCCACCCCCCCACTTCTGCTCCACCCTCATTCTTGGAATGTTCTACTTCCGTCGTTCTTCCCCATGAAAACCCTAAGTTCCCTTCACTGGTTGTCTCTTATAAGTGACCTTTCTTGACACTCTAGGTTGTTTAATACTCCTTGTACCTCATAAAACTTTGTGTATATTTGGTACTTATTTATATGTGTATTTATAACCTCCTTGTGAGCAGGGACTAATTCACTTTTGTCTCTGTATGTCCAGCACCTAGTATGGTGTATAGCACAAAGAAAAGTTTTGTGTTCTTCTGAAATACAGAATTAATGGGTTTAATAATAATTCCAGCTCCCTCCCAACTAGTCTACAAAGGTTAGAGTTACTGTTTGGTTGTCAATTCCATTATCCTTTTTCTGTTGGAAATAGTTTATCAGATTCATTGAGTTGTAAGGAAACTTGGGAGATTTGTAGCAGTTCAGATAGATCTAGCAAAAGATGAAAATTGTCAGTTCAACATGTTCCTCAAGCACCCACTATGTGCATGCCCTGTTCTAAACACTGAATTCTTGTGTAGCTTTTAATTTTAGTCTTTGCTTTAGCAGCAGCACTTTTTTGATGATGAGGATAGAACAGTTCCAAGTACCCCAACTCTTGTGGTACCACATCGTACAGATGGATTTGCAGAAGCAATTCAGTAAGTCATTATGTTGGTAATTTTTTTCTGTTTTCCTTTTCTTTCCTTTTTTTCGTTATCAAATTGTCCAAGTGTTTATAAGATTTTTAAATATTAAAAATTTTCAATTTCTTTGGATAAGTTGTTTCTGAATTCCAGAAAAGAATCCAGTCATACCCACACTTTTTATTCACAGACTGATTTGTTCCTATTATCTAGCATACTTCTGAGTAGTTCTCTCCAACATCAGTTGATATATTTTAGAGTACAAGAAAATCAAACTAATTTTACTATTAACATGATTAAAACATCAATTTATGGCCTTCAAATAAATATATATATATGTATAATATACACATAATGCATTCCTTTTGAATAATATGTTCATTTCTGGACCTTATTCTTTTTTTTTTCACTTGTCTTCAATCCTACTCTTCTGAAATGTAATTTTTTTCTTGCTCTTAGTGACCTTTGATTTTTTTTCTAAACCTGTTTCCTTCTTTGACATAGTAAGTATTTTAAAGTAATATGCTTTCTGGCAAAAGAAACCGTAGGTCATATTTTGCAAAATTTCAACTAGAAATTTGTTTTCCAGTTCACCTCAGGTTGCTGGTGTTCCTAGGTTCCGGTTTGGACCCCCTGAAGATATGCCACAAACAAGTTCTAGCCATTCAGATCTTGGTCAGCTTGCATCTCAAGGAGGTAATCGCCTTGAATCACCTGAGTTTTCTAAATAACAAGATATCTAAGTCATTGAAGTTTGGTGAAAGATTTATGTACCATGGGTGTGTCATTATCTATAATTAAGTCCTTAAGCTAGCTTTTGCTGGAAGCTCTCCTGAGCTTCACATATTTTACTCTGTATTCGTATCCTTTCATGTGTCTTGTTTACCAACTGGACCGTAAACTTCTTGAGAAGAGGGACTGTGTCTTAGTTATTTCTTTGCCTCGTACATAATATGTACTTAATAAATATTGAATGGATAAGGAGAGATAGGATTGTACAGTATTGCAAGCGCAGTATCTTTCTTGCATGTAGATGTTTCATAAATGTTTAATATAACTAAATTGAGTTCTTTCACTTCATTGCTGAGAAAATGGATTACTAAAAAGACTGTTTATGACAAACATAAGAAAAAAATTAGTCTACAACAGAAATTTTCAAGTTAGTAGTAGTGTTGCTGAAGCAACAATCATTTAACTTTTTACACTTTAATTTTGATAGTATATATTAGGTTTCCTATTTTATTTAGAACTTTAAATGTTTCCAGAGAATTGTGATTTCTTCTTGACCTGCCAACTAAAAATGACCAAGCTAAATATTTCAACAGGCTTATTCTGTGATAAATAACTTAGTTCTCACCTCAAATGGTATTCAGGAACCTTTTTTTTTTCCTGATAGTCACTTAGTGAGGTCATTAATACAATTGTCTTTAGGTTTAGGTATGTATGAAACGCCCCTCTTCCTAGCACATGAAGAAGAATCTGGTGGCCGAAGTGTTCCTACTACTCCCCTACAAGTTGCAGCTCCAGGTAAGTATCAGTCTGTAAGAAAGCGTGGTACCAGGTGCTTGGGTTTAGTAGTTTAATTGTGTATAACAAACCTGTTGCAAAAATGGAACTGTTATCTGACCCTTCTAATTTCTTACTAAATATTGTGTGCTGAGGAATTTAAACTAAATTGTGTTTCCTGTCTTTTAGTGACTGTATTTACTGAAAGTACTACTACTGATTCTTCTGAGCATGCATCTCAATCTGTTCCAATGGTGACAACATCCACTGGCAGTTTATCCACGACTACAGAAACAGGGACAGGAGATGATGGAGATGAAGTATTTGTGGAGACAGAAACTGAAGGGTAATATGTTTATATGATGAATAATGCAGATTTCTTTAGGACAAAGAATACTTACTAATGGTTTAGAGTCATAAATACGTTTTAGTTTATGGAAAATGTGTCTGTAAACATCAGAAATTGCTAGTAGGGTAAATAACAGTGAGATGAAATTTGTTCCTGTCTGAATTTTTAAGTAAGAATTTACTATTTCGAAATTGAATAGTCTACAACAAAACAAGCTTATTAGTCCTTTTCTCTGTTGGTTCCTGTGTGCCAACAAAATACCAAATGATTCCCCTACATTATTAGCTTGGGTAGTTGAGATTTGCCCTTACAAGAAAGGAAATTTTTGAAAATCAAGTGATTATCCTCTGACTCAGGGAGCAATTTAATTTCTGTAACTAATGACTTTGAAATGCCACTATTTTAAATACTTATTATGTCATCAAGTCAGTTTTAATTAGTTGTTTGAAACATTCACATTATTGGTAAACAAAATTTAAAACTTTTAATAACTAGAAAATACAGCTGATTTCATGATTAAGCTAGCCACATTGATATTTTTTAATCACTTAGAATGATTTATTTTAGGACATATTAGTTATCCTGGTTTTTTTACATAGCAGTTCCAAAGAGCACTGTACTGAGGGAGTCCCAAGAAAGCAATCTGTAAAGTCCTAAAGTCTCCAGTTCTGCCAGTTATTCAGTGGGAGGACTTGACCAAGTTAAGCTTTATTTCATTTGTAAGATAAAGGAAGTGAGTTTTGTGGTTTCAGTGGTAACTTTAAGCTCTAAAATTTTGAAGTAGTGTTTCTTTTCTCATACCTTGATGAGAACTGGCAGATTCACATTATTTATAGAGCTGTGAAAACAAGCTTCCCATGTCAGTTACTTGGTGATAGTTAGGCACTAGTAGTGCTGAATGTTCTATATATGATTCTCTGACTAAAAATTTGAGTAAGTCATTATTTGGGTCTTATGGACACATATTTAAACCAAAGAAAAATCACTACCCACCTACCTAGAATGTTGACTGTTGCCTCCATGAAAAGTAATTGTTTTCATCATGTATATTCTTCTCTTTGTGGCTTTAGTTTATGGACATCTTAACAACGGTGACTTAATGAAGTCAGCACTAAAACAAAACTGCATGAAATTTCCCTTAGATACAGTTTTTTGTTTTGTTGTTGTTTTGTTTTTTTTTTTTTTATCAGAACCACATTTCAATGCATGATTAAATATTTCTCATCTACATCTCTTCTTGTGATACATGAGGGGGAAAAAACATTATATTCAGATCTTAAAATAACATTTTTATTGCCCACAAAATGGCCCTATAGCCTGGCTTTCTGGTGATTTGGATGATAGAAAAGTGCTACTATTACTAAATAGGTTTTGAGCTTGAAAAATAGCATGAAATTAAGTTATAACCAGCTTTATTTGTGGTAATGAAAGATAAGGATAATTTTAAATACATGGATAAAATAAAAATCACGTGTTTGAGTAGTAAAATCTACTACTTCTTCATCAACAGCTATTTACCAGGTATTTAATTTATTGCCGAGTATTAAAGGCCTTTTATTTCTCTGTGGGAGTGCAAACCAGCATTCAAATTGCCGAAAAGTCCAAGTTAAAAGAAGCAAGGGGTCTGGATAATCCACGAACTACATAGTGAGGTCTTTCACAACTAAGAATGTCTTTAAGTACTTGATAAACCAACTTTTTATGACTCAGAATCCTGTGGTTTCAGAGAAAAGGAAAAGTGAGCTTAATATTAAAATAAAGGATATTATCAAAGATTAGGAAATCTTACTAGATAAAGGAAAAGGAGGCTTTGGGGAGGGGATTGGGATTGGGGTACAGTTTGTCCTGAGCCATCTTTGTGGAAAATTCCTTTCACTGCTGCAGATCAGCAACTGCTTTACAACTTGGAGGAGGCCTAGAGAGTTGCCTAGGGCACTGAAAGGTTAAGTGACCTACCTGCTGATATACTGCTCCTCATCATGCAGCCAGTATAGGTCCAACCACAAAGCTACATTCCATCTACTGCCAAGCTACTGTACTCCTTATGTTGTTACTATTGAAAGAAAATCTAGAGGAATTTTCCTAAGGATTTGCTATATTTTGTACATGAACCCATTATATACATTGTAAAATTCAGAATGGAAGGATCCTTAATGATCAGTTAGCATAATGGCCTCTCTGTATGCTTGAGAAAGATTTTGATTTTATGTAATATTTACAAGCTATAATTTCTTTATCAGCATTTAGCTAACTGGTTAGGCATTTTCCTACCAGAACCATTTTTGTAGTTCCTAATGGAGTTCCTTTTTTTTTCTTCTCATTAGCATTAGTTCAGAAACAGGCCTAGAAATTGATAGCCAGCAGGAGGAAGAGCCTGTTCAGGCATCTGATGAGTCTGATCTTCCTTCTACCAGCCAAGACCCTCCGTCCAGCTCCTCTGCAGGTATATTCTGTCACTGACTAGACAACAGAGATACAGCCAACCTGTTCTTAATACATCCTTTTCTAATTAATGATAATACATGTCTACTTATATCGTGCTTTAGGTCTTTCAGAGCGTTTTCTTCACTACAACCCTGTGAGATGCAGTGAAAGGAGTAGTATTCAAATTTTAAAGACAAGGAAACGGAGGTTCTGAAAAATTAAGTGCCTTTACCCATGATTACACAATTAGTAAGTGTCTGAGGCAGAACTCAAACCCAAATCAAAGATCTTTTTAATACACCTACACTGTTTCTATCACAGGGCTTACTTATTTTTGTATGTGCTTACATATAGAGATGTATGTATACAGATATACACCATTAAGTAGAGGAACATCAAATTCATTTTGAAGTCACTGTTGCAAAAGTCTTCTGTTCATTGGGCAGGAATAGCAAATGCTTCAAACCTTCAGAAGAAGTGATGAAGGAATCAAGAAATAATAAGTTGCTAAATCATTCGTTCATTCAAATAGTTTTAAAAATTTGCCGTTTCACATTTTTGAAGATTCTTTGAAGATCCCAAGGGCTATGAATAATAGAAGAGCTTAGAAATAAATAGAACTGAATTTAGCCTCAGCTCCTCTACTTAACTAATTTTGTGACCTTATGGCTTAATTCCTCTGAGTTCACCTGTCTACATCTGTAAAATAGTAATCTTTGTGAGTAATCACAGAGAAATACGTACTTTTTTTGTAACTAGAATTCTATGTAAACATAAGCTGTATTATTCTCTTGGAAAGTTATTTCTTAATTTTAAGATAGATTTGTTTCAGTCATTGATATTATAATAGATTGATCCCTCAATGATCTGCTTAGAGTACTTTTTTGCTCTGTGGATTATTTTATTGGTCCCAAGGCCAAACCCACCCCTCATTCACTGTGTCATAAAACTGACTCCTTGTTAGGCTATCCAACATTAGAGGAAAAAACAAGTCATCGGATTTTGTAATGTTATCTTGTAGAACTTTCTAGGCCAATTACAGGAAAAAGGGGTTAACTCATCTGCTATAGGAATATAATAATTGCTGGTACTTATATTGCACTTTAAGGTTTACAAAGTACTCTCCATATATTTTCTCATTTTTATCTTCCCAGCAAGAGTGTGAAAAAACTGAGGCATAGAAGTTTTCCCCCTTGTCACATAGCTAGTAAGTGTCAGGTGCAGGGTTTGAATTCATGTCTCTCTTAACTCCGAACAACAGCACTTTCTCATATGTGTGCACACACACTCACGCGCGCACACGCACACACAGACAAGCCTTGAAAAGTAGCTTCTTTTCTTTTTTCTCAATTTCTACTGGAAATTCAGGGCACTTTTTAGCAGCACCCAAATTCAAAGCATATTCCCTCCTATGCACTGTTGCCTAATTTGTATTATGTGTAGACTTTCTGAAATTTTCTATTACCACCAATGCTTTCTTCCACTGCCGAAGTTGAGGAATATATAGACTTAGATTCTATTCTGATATTCTCCTCCTCCCCCCCGCAGAGGTTTTTTTCCTAAGAAATGTAAATGTGCCGTAAACTTCAAAGTGTTTGCTGCTATCCATACACAGCATGTAAAGTTCATAGTAATGGTTGTTAAATGTTTATTGAAATTATTAGGAAACCTGAGCCCTTCATTTGACATTCACTTTAAGAAAATGAAACTAGTCATTTAAGATTAAGATATTTTAAACAAAGAACAAATGAAGCATAAAAAATGTAGTAATTCTTAACAGTTGTTTAGATAAAATAATTCACTCTTCTGCTTTGAAGTTTTTTTACATATAAAATTAGAATGTCATTCGGTTGACCAGATAATATTTAAAAGTCAAAGCAAAAAGGTAAGCACTTTTTTCATTGAGGTTTTTATTTCTGTTTTTAAAAATCCAATATATTACATGATTAAATAGTTTTTAAAAAACATTTAATCTAAAGGACATCTGTTTGTAGTTTTATCCATTCATGCAATTAGCTTTTGCTTCAGTGACAAAATCACTTAAGCTATCTTCTCTTCTCAGATACTAGCAGTAGTCAACCTAAGCCTTTCAGACGAGTTAGGCTTCAACCTCAGACTTTGAGAACAGGGGTCCGAGGTCGTCAGTTTAACCGACAAAGAGGTAAGATTCTCTCATGACTGAGAATGTGGTTGGGCAGAGGGGCAGGAGGGAGAAATAGTTCATTTGAATCAGAATAAGTGTTCTAAACCTGAGCAAATTAAGATCAGCTACCACATATGTATACTTCTGGGACTAATTTGGAGAAAGAGGTTTATTGCATCATTACATTTAACTAACGACACCTTATTTAATCATGTTCTTTCCTCATATCAAAAATAAAATTTGAAAAATTAAAATGGTATCTGATCTTCTTTAACTAACGCTCCCTTTGTTTCCTCTTTACATCCAACAAAAGAAAGTATTTTAGGTGATTCCACCTAACTTAATACAAAAGTGGAGGAATCTTTTAATAGTTCCCTTATCCTATTTTCCTACACAGAAATTGTATGCTGAGTCTTAGCATCATAAAAACATAAAAGTCGTTCTTAAATGTGTAATAATAATAAAAACTGGAAATCATTTGCATTCTAGCCTATTGTAGAAATAGAGTAGAAAACCTGAAGCCCTTGTTGATAGATTTTTTTAAAGGGAACATTTATATTTGCTTCTTTTTTTTCCTCCTACAGGTGTGACCCATGCAATGGGAGGCAGAGGAGGCCTAAACAGAGGAAATATTAATTAAAAGCTGTGTAAACTATTATTGTAGTTGTGAATAAGACTGTCAAATCTGCTACTGTTTTAGTGTAATGATTGCTGAAGTTAAAAGTGCTTTGTACTTAAATCGGTATGCACACATTTCAACATCTTTATTAATAAAATCATTTTCATGTTAAAATATTATTTTCTTTAAGTTTTTTATATCTTTTGAAATTAGACTTAAGGACATTTATACCAGGCGTTGGATAATGTCTGTCCTGAACGGGTGATGATTAAGTTTGCTGTTCTGCTAGGCACATCAATGTTGTAATATCGATCTAGATTAAAAGAAAACATTTTTAATAAAATAGAAATAATTTGTTTTTATTATCCCCCTTTTTCCATTTGAATATTCAGATTTTCTGACAAAATGTAATAGTTTGAAACATGAAGTTTTACTACATTTCAGATATGCGACTTAATTTCTAAATGAGCATTTTTCAAAACTATGTGTCATCTAGCCCAATCCTGTCATTTTATAAATGGGAAACTGAGGCCCAGATAGGTTAAATGGCTTTACATGTTATGTGTCAAATTATTCTACCCACCCCTCAAGTATTCACACGAATCTATAAAATAGTTATGAACTGGAAGAAAATTCTTAGGCAAATTAAATTTAGTAAACTTAAATCAGTATACTCTGTATCATAAAACTTACAATAAAAACTTCACAGAGATCAGGTTGAATCTATAAAATTTTACTCAGATTACTCTTATTTGACTTTACCCAGTTCTAATCTCCATAATTATGGGATACAATTTTTATACCTAAAATTGGATTTAAATGATTCTAGCAAAGATATTTAGACCTTATGTCTCTAGTCATCAGCTTGCAATTGTCTGTCTTTGAATTATTCATGGTTGAATAGTCAGCTCCAGTAGATATTAAGATTTATCTTAATCTCTTACCTTTAGAAAAGGCATAGTAATCATAACCATCAGATTTTCTAATGTTAGGCAGTGCTATAGCTGAGGTAACCATGTTTGGAAGACCTCTCCATACTGTATTCACTGTAACTTCATTATGCAGGAGACCTGTGTGTGAGAGACACACATTTTTTTTTATATCGCAAAAGATATTTGAGTAAGTAGACCATAAACTTAAATCAGGCCATTAGCCAGTCTGAGTAAATGAAACCCCTTTCCCAGACAGAGAAGTGAAGTAGGTTTGGTACAACACTGACCTTTGGGTAATTTCTAGAAATAAAGGTATTGTACCAGATAACATAAGTTGTGGCATAATTTTGAATTCCAGCTCCCCTAATTCAGACTGCTTAGGTGTTTACATATAGCCTTGCTATATGAAGCCAAATAACAGTCATTTAAACTTTCATTCCTAACACAATATAAGTAAGAAAAATGTGTGGCTTACCTTTGTGATAAGTGACTCTGACAGGTGAATAGCTTATTCTAATGGTATGTGTTCGGGAGGGAACAAGAGCCCGTTCATAGCGACGCCTCCTGACTTGGGTGGGTTCTCCATAAACTGAATAGTTTATAGGGGATTTTCTTCTAGAACACTTTTTAGTTGGTTCCTGTTGGTAAGTATACTGTTGAATGGTGCCACCTAATATGGAAATACATTACATTGTGAAAATTGTTCATGTAGGAAAAGGTAAAAAGTAGCTTTCAAAGTATGAACTGTTTTATTACTCGTGTTTCTTATGTTTTAAGTACCCAAAAAAAAGATTCCAAGTAGCATTACAATAAAATTGTAAAACAATTATTAAAATAATTAGCAAAGAGAGGAACTTTTAGTTCAACAGATTTAGCCTCTTTGTTTTATGAATTGGGAAATTGAAGCCCAAAAATTTTATGTAACTTTACAAAGTTCAGGCAGCAAATTAATGTTAGAGCAGTGTATCTATCTAGCGGGCACTAGAACTAGAATCATTGATTCCCAAGCCAGTATCCCTCCATCTAGGCAGCTAGAGCCAAAAAATACCTTTGGTATCAGTAAACCTAGTAATAAACACAGAAGTTACATAGATGGAGGCAACCAGAGCTTCAACCAGCAAATATGGTGACTTTGGTGCAAATGTTAAAAGTGTTGTAATCCTACAGATAATTTAAGTACTACATACCTTTCTTGAAAAAATATACAGATTCTGGCCTGTTTTTGTATTTTGCAATGGATAAAGCTGCCACTATTTTCCCATTTAGACCTCCAAATCCTTTAACAATTGGTTTAGGATAACCTGGATCTTTTACATCATTGGTGAATCGCCAGTACTGAGAATCCTAATATGTGAAACAGAAAATATTAGTAGATGGGGTTGGGGGAGAGGAAGGAGGGAGTGTAATAAATATTAAACGCCTAAGGTAAAATTTATAACTAGGTGGAAAGTATTTTTTGTAAGTTATCTCCCACTACTGCTCCGTCATGGTACAAAGGCAATTCAAATTCATCTAGGATCACAGAACCATAGACCTACACTGGAAAGACCTCTCGTTTTACAGGTAAAGAAACTTGGTTAAGTGACTTGTCCAAAGTCAAACAGGTATTAAGATAAGGAGCCAGGTAATGAAGTCTAAATCCAGTGCCCTTTACAAAGCATAATGTTCTCTACAATATCAATACATTGAATAACTGTAAAGTGCCTTTATGCTGCTAGATGTTGAGAAGTAGACAAAATTAAATAATTCCTGCCCTCAGAGAGATTGCATTCTATTAATACAATGGATGCATTAACAAATAAATACAACATTAATACAAATGTCAAGAGAAAGTCTTGTACCTACTAGTATGGAGGGGTTTCTGTCAGGAAAAGCCTCATTTAGGAAGTGTCATCTGAGTTGTTAGGGATTCTATAAAATGAAGTTAAGGGGGTGCATTCTGGACCTCATGCATTTATGCAAAGGGACCAAAGGAAGAAATAGACTCATGTATGGGGAATGGTTAGACCACTTTGACAGGAATAAAGAATAGATGAAGGGTAAAGGTTGGGAGGAGGAGAGAAATGCAAAATATCACTGGCAGGGTAGATAGGAGTCTGATTGTGGAGGGCAACAGTATAAATTCAGTGGGTCCTACAAAGTTAGAAAAGGCCCAGTATGGGCCCCATAAATATATGTCATTTGACGAACAGCCTTACCATATTTAAAGAGGCTCATTACCAAAACTTTTACAGCTACATGTATTTTTTGTTTTGGGGTTTGGTTTGGTTTTATTTTTGGCTAGAGAAACTCATGAGAGCATGTGTAGAAGTGTAGAGGGTTTTTGGTTATCATTAGAGGAGCAGAGGTAGGGAACCTGCAGCCTGGAGGCTACCTGTGGCCCTCTAGGTCCTCAAGTACAACCCTTTGGCTAAATCCAAATTTCACAGAAAAAAATTCCCTTAATGAAAGGATTTATTCTGTAAAATTTGAACTTGGTCAAAAGGCCACATCTAAGGACCTAGAAGGCCACATGTGGCCTCAAGGCTGTAGGTCTGGATGCTGATGAACCATGAAATAGAATTCCATGTCTACAAATGCAGCTCATCTTTTTATAAATCAGAGGAAAAAGAATCTAGAAACAGTTCATTAATTGTAGGTAATCTTTAGACTGTTGTTCCTATCATTAAATATCCATGAACAAAAACACAAGAGTAGGATTGCTCTGTGATAACCTAACATTTGCCTATCTTTTTGAACCTTTGTGACCAATAATACATCAGTGAACAAAATTACTGCTGCCATTTTTCCTTTTATAAGTTATTTTCCTCACCTTAAAAAAGAAAGTTTTTCCTTCACAGTTACATCTAGTAAAGACAGTGTCAATGGGAGAAGGGATACCCCAAACCTCAGTAATTTTCCGAGCTGGTGATGGTGGAGTGAATGGATTCAACAACCAGAAATAATGACCTAAAGATGTAAGACAAGAGTAAACATAATCACTTAATTTTATCCCAGAAGTCAATTTACAATTGGAACTTCTTCAAGGCAGCCATCCTTGTATGCACGAAAACATTTTGGAAAAATAGAAATCAATATATGGATTAAAAAGTACTAGCACTATTGGGAATTCTTGTCCAATATGAAAAGCTTAACATTTTCAAAATCATACTAACACAACTATTAAAATTTGTCAAGAAATAAGTTCGAAGGGTTTTCAGAAAAGGATAGTTTAGATCTCCAGATTTAAAATAATCTGATGCTTACAAGGTTAATATGACTCCTCTGTTAAAATCCAACTCCAGCACCTCTATCATGGTGTGGAGGTGACCCTGGGTCCTTGAAAGCAGTGCCAACAGAGGACAAGCCCTAGTAGGTTCTACCAAGTTAGCAAGGCTTTGAGTACGTACCATCTTGGCAACAGATTATATAATGTCAGTCGTCCAAGGACCAACTAGTTATTTTCAGAGAGGCCTAAGCCAGAAGGTTGGATACAAGGTGATGGCATTTAGAGTCACATCAATTCTCTAAGATCGTCTAGTAAGGTGTAGTAGGGTTGTAGTCTTTGTAGAAGGAGAAGGTACCCAGATCAGAAAAACTAATGAATCTGTCAAGCAAACACTGAGGTGCAAATATATGGAATAAGGATTATGATAGAACTGAAATTTATGTTGCAACCGTCTAGTTATGACCTTGAACCAACCCATCCACTTCCCTTCCTGCCTTCTTGATATACCTACAACTATGCATCAAGCTTTAGTGGCATCTCAAAAACATGGTATCTTTCCAAAAGAAAGGCAGGAAATAGACATTTTGAAGTCATACCAATTAGCATGAAATGAAACTGGCACAACCTCATGGGCAGAGAAGAAATATCCTACCTGCCCAAGTATTTTGAATGCATTTCTGAATGCATTTTGTTTCACTTCAGGCTCCGGGTAGACAACCACATTTTTCATACGGCATATTTTACAAAGAAATATTTGAAAGTCTCAGTGTCTAGAAGGATCATTATGAGTCTTTTCCAATGAGTAGATCCAAAACCCTACCCCGCCACCAAGACAATATTTCACAGCTGTGGTATTCTCATAAATGCCACAAAGTCAGTAAGAAGAGAGGATTTTTTATGTTCAGCTCACCTCGAAACGCAATCATTGTCCCATTGCGCAAAGTAGTCAGTCCATCTACTGGCTTCCCATTGCATAAGTTAGTTTCATCTGAAATAATCAGTATAAAGTATACATTGGTGGGAGAATGAGGAGGAGAAGGGAAAGAGAATATCAAACATAATGACAAATTTTTTTTTTCATTCCTCTAGATTCTACTACATACAGTGGCTTTTTTTTTCATCCTAACTTCTGCTTTTAGATAACATAATTCAAACCAGAAGAGATGGGATTGGATTTCAACGGTGATAAGATGATCATATATTTGATAATTCTATTCTTTTTAGAAAGTATTCCACTAAAATTAAATTTGAGAGTCCAAGTGAGCTTAAAGCTCTTTTTCACGGAGTCTAAATATAGTCAGGAGCCCTGGGTTCTGGGCCTGACTGATACTCCCTAGTTATGTGGCCTTGGACAAATAACCACCAGACTTCAGTTTCCTCCTATGGAATAAGCATCTTGGACCTCTAGATGATTTCTGAATCCAAGTCTAAAACTTTGTGATTCTATGAGAATACTTTAACCCAATATGGAAAATCTTTTTTTTGTTGTTGTTGTTCAGTTCTGCAGATGGACAATAAATTAAGCCCAGAATAAAGGAGTAAAAATAGCATTTGGGAAATTTTGCACTGCTTTAAATGACCCTAAAATTTTCCCTAAAACAAAAGAACAAAACATTTTTTAAACCCAATAGGTTTCCATTACAAGTCATGGAATAAATACCTCTGTCTCCAAAGAATCACAATTATAGGTTATTCCAAGGCAATCGAGAGCTAGGTAGGACATGTTAGTAAACACATTACCAGTAAAGAGGTGTATACAAGAAATGGCATAAAAAAGATTGTAAAAAAATTAAGACTACAAAAGAGAGTCAAATAGAAAGAGCAAAGGAAAATGAATGAATGAAAAAAGCAATGATTAAGGACTTACTAAGGCATCATGACATAATAGATGGAAATTGGATAGGAAGAACTCTGACTCATACTGGCTCTGTGACCCTAGACGACTCACTTAATCTCTCTTCACTCTAATCAACTCTCTAGAGCTATAAGCTGCAACAAAAGTGCCAATCTTTATAGGTAAAAGGAGTTTCCTCACCCAAAGTTAGTTCTGTATACCAATGAAATGATCAGTCTAGTTCATATCTTACTGTGTACCAAGCACCATGGTAAGTGCTAGTGATAAAAATACAAGTAAGCAAAAGTCTTCCCACAAGGATCTTACATTCTAGTAGAAAAGGATAGCACACAGGGGAGAGGTGGCCCAGGAATATTGTTTTGGAGAAAAAGGTCATAGACAATGGTGATTAGAATAATAAGGCAATTGATTCAGATGTCCTTGCCAGGAATGTCAGGGTTGATTTAATCTTCTCAGAACTGGAATGAGAAAGCAGCTAAGAGGAGAGGGAGAGTTAGGTCAAGGGGAGATGAGGAGAGTGCAGAAAAGAGAAAGGCTATGTGCTCAGTAGTACCCATATAACATCTAGAGACCTCTATTGGAAGGCTCCCAGAGTGATGGGTGGGTTTCTTGTGAAGCATTTACTGGAGGACAAGAAGAAATGCTGCAAGGGATAAGAACGCATGGGTAGGTTTCGAGGTCTACCCTGTTGGAGGGAGTATCTACCAGCTCACAGATTTACCAACATATTAAGTATTGAAGAAGTTTTCATTTCACCTTTTGTGGTAGAGTTGAAGATTTTTAAAAATATATTATTGAAAACATGAAACGTTTAGAGGAAAGTCTGTAGTCTAAAGTTCAACCAACTTTTGGGACAGTGTAAGAAATGTAGGGCTCTTAAAGAGTTATTTATTCACAATGAGCTTTCTTGGCTCACCTAATAGTCCTCGTACCATTTAGTGCCTTGGTTTCAAAAGACTAAAGATTCCTGCTCACCTAGAGAAACATTTCAAATGTGGACAGCTTCAAGATACAAGAAACATCTCAGAAGTGGCTGGCAGAAAATCAGGGTTTTTCGACTCAAGAGTACTGAAACTATCTAATGAACTGCACTTGTGCCTGTGTAACAGATTTTTTTGAAGTATCCTTTTGGGGTTTTGGTGAGCTTGGATTTTTGTTTTTTGTTTGCTTGTTCGTTTTTACCATTTTTAAGATCACCATCTCCCACTTTCAGGTGATGACTTCTAGAAGTAGCCTAGACAAATCAAAATCTGTCAAAGATAACAAGATAAACCAATTCCAGATGTTCTACTTTATCATTTTCCCTTTGATTCATGACTAGTCTGAAGGAATGTATATTGTCCTGATATTGAAAACTTAATCATTTCAGATAATATAATTCCATAGACATGTCATCATCACACTCAGAAAATAGAAGAATACCAGACTGTTTAAATTACCTGAAAGCATTGGGGTGTTGATAATGCCTTGACTGAGTCTTCCTCCGTAAATGCTAGCACCTGGGATACCTATTGGAATAAACACAGGAGGCCTAGGATTCAAGTAAGGCTTCTCCTGCTCAAAAATGTTTAAATTTTCATTTTTCGGAGTGACTTCTTTTATGGTAAGAGAGCTTGTGATTTCAGAGTTTGGCCTTCTGTTGAGTCCAGGAGTGGTTTGAAGGATAGTCTCAGCCAATGTTGTAGAGTTCAGGTCAGTTGCTGTTGATGTCTCTTCAGTTGTAGTTATGATTTCGGGTGTAGTTACTGGTTCCTTAGGTGCAGGGGTGGTCTTCTTATTGGTCATTTTAGGATCAGGAGTTGGAAGCAAAGGAGCAGTTCTGTCTTTTGTAACAACAGTTGTTTCCATAGCTTTTGTGGTTGTTTCTTTTGTTGGGGTGGTTGTCTTCACTGGTTTCGGTGTTGTCACTTTAGGGACAGTCGTTGTCGTTTTAGGCTTAGGGGTCACTTTGGGGACAGCAGTGGTCTCATCTGGTGCAGCAGTTGTCGCTTTGGTTGTTGTGGTTGTCACTTTAGGGACAGTAGTTGTTTTAGGTTTAAGGGTCACTTTGGGGGTAGCAGTAGTTTCATCTGGTGCAGAAGTTGTCACTTTGGTTGTGGTTGTCTCTTTTGTTGTGGTGGTTGTCTTCTGTGTTGTCACTTTAGGGACAGTTGTTGTCGTTTTAGGCTTAGGGGTCACTTTAGGGGCAGTAGTAGTCTCATCTGGTGCAGCAGTTGTCACTTTGGTTGTTGTGGTTGTCTCTTTGGTTGTTGTAGTTGTCACTTTAGGGACAGTAGTTGTCATTTTAGGCTTTGGGGTCATTTTGGGGGCAGCAGTGGTCTCATCTGGTGCAGCACTTGTTGCTTTGGTTGTTGTGGTTGTCATTTTGGTTGTTGTAGTTGTCACTTTAGGAGTTGGCTTTTTAGGTGTAGGAATCGTCACTTTAGGAGGAGGAGTTTTATCATCTGATACAGTCGCTGTTTCTTCAGCTTTGGTAGTTGTCTCTTTAGCAGTAGTAGTTGTCACTTTGGTGGCAGTTGTTGTTGCTTTAGCTGTAGTAGTTGTCACTTTAGTTGTCACTTTTGGTGAACTGACTGTTCTCGTTGTCACTTTAGTGGTTGTACTTGTCACCTTAGGTGGAACAGTTGTAATTTTTGGAGTAGTAGGTGTATCTTTTTCCATTACTTTATCCTCAGCAATTGTAGTCACTTCAGGTATAGTAGGTGCAGAAGTTGCATCTTTGGGGAAAGATGCAGGGTCCTCAGGCGTAGGCTCAGGGTCCTTAGGTGTAAGTTTAGGGTCTTTGGGTATGGGATTAGAGTCTTTGGATGTGGGCTTAGGGTCCTCAGGT
>CM053626.1:272163230-272193855 GCA_028646595.1 Phalanger gymnotis
TGGGCTTAGGGTCCTCGGGTGTAGGTTTAGTGTTCTCAGGTGTAGGTTTGGGGTCTTTGGGTGTGGGTTTAGAATCCTCAGCTGTAGGCTTAGGCTCCTTAGGTGTAGGCTCAGGGTCCTTGGGTGTGGGTTTAGGATCCTTAGGTGTGGGCTTAGGGTCTTTAGTAGCTGTCATTGTCTCTGTGGTCAGTGTTTCTTTTGCTGAAGTAGTCTCTTTAGCTGTAGTTGAGGTCTGTTTATCTGTACTAGTCACCTCTTTGGTTACAACTGATGTTTCTTTAGCAGCTGTTGATGTCTCCTTCTCAGTTGTTGTAGCTGTCTCTTTAGATGTGACCTTATTGCTCTCCTTGGAAGGTACTGGAGGTGCTACTGTTGTCGTTTTGAGTGTTGTGGTGACTTTATTGGGCTGAGAGGTAGGAACATCAGTGTCAGGAGCAGCGGTGGGCTTGAAAGGTCCATTGTCTAATCCACTTCCTGCATCATCTACAACTGGAGGCGCTGGAGTAGGCTTGTCTTTGGGGGTTCTCTTCTTCTTTGAATCTTTAGCTACGGAAAAATGCACAGCTCAAGTTATTCTTTGAATGGTCTTTACATTGCTTTCACTTCCTACTTGTGTTACTCTGATCAAGTCACAGAACTTCTTTGGGCTTTAGTTTCCATATAAGTAAAATGATGATGTAACTACCCGTACTCCCTGCCTCACAATGCTATCATCTATATCAATGGGAAGAAGAATGTAAAGAATGAAAATCATTGTGAAAATATAACATATTCTTGTTGTACAGTGAGGGGAAACTTATGGAATTTCAGGGAAAATGGGCATGCCTATCCCATCTGGTACTATTACTGTCCTTTCCCAAATGTTTCTTCTCTTCATTTCTCCTCTCATCTGCTCTCTCAATCTTCATCATCCTATAATCCCAGTTCCCTTATCCATTTTCTCAAGAAACAGTCTCAGCCCCTCAGCCCTTTCTTCCTGTACATGTATGCCTATGAGCTGTTATCCTTTCTCTACCCACTCTTTTCTTACACATAACAAGGCCAATGTGGGCTTCTGCAGTAAAATAAAAAACCAAAACCAAAAAACGTGTACTCCGCCCATAAGTTTTTCCCAAGATGTTTATAATTTCAGGTGATATAGGAAATACCCCTGAGGTAAATATGGAATAGACAGGAGACCCCTATGGTCAATATGGGACTCAGTGAGGAGGGAGACCAAGATGTCCAAGAGCACCAGACAGGAAAGGATAGACCCCATGGGCAAAGTCACTTGACTGGGAAGAGAGGTCTATATGAGCATCAGAGAAAAGGGTAAGGGGAGTGAAGCGAGTGAGGAATGGAAGGTGAGGTTTGGGGGCTGGAAGAAAGGAGAGAGCCCAAGAGCCAGTACGAATAATTCTCTTTCCCCGCATCCCTCCTACCTCTGGTGCCCAGTTAGTTGCTGAGTATTGTCAATTCTACTTCCATAACATGTCTTGCATCCATACCTTTTTCCTTCACTCACCACCCTAGTTCAGGTTCTTATCACTTCTTTCCTAGATTCTTGCAACAGCCTCCTAATGGGACTCCTGATTACCACTCTCTCCTCAGTGCCAATGTCTCCTCTACTCCACTACACCACTGCCAAAAGAAAATTCTTCTGAGAGCAAAATCTGACCATGTCACTCCCCCTCACAAAAAAAAAAAAAACCTTCCCTCTCACCTTGAGGACAAAGTACAAAATCTTCAACTTGGCATTTAAAATTCTTAAAAAACTGGCTCCATGGCTACCTTTTGGAGTTTATTTCATATTATTCCCCTTCATGAACTCTATTTCATCCAAATTGACTCATTTGATGTTAATGGAATGCAGCATTCTTTTCTCCAGCCTCCATGTCTTTGCATAGGCTAGAGTTTATTCCCTCCTCACTTCTGTCTCTTAGAATGCCTCCCCAGCTTTCTGAAAGGCTTAGAACATGTGCCACCTCCTAAAGGATCCTTTCCTGAACCCATTCTCCCTAGTTGTTGGTGCTCTTTCCTCTCTCCAGTTATACAAGCGTGTATATACACACACACACATACACACACAGAAGTAAGTCTCAATTAGTGCAAATAATCTCCTTAAGTGATTACATTATTTGAATTCACACTATAGATTTCCATATTTCCACTGGGCTGGAACCATTGACACATTTTACAGAATTATAACTTCAAATAATACAAATTTGAATAGATACAACCATTTGAGGGGATTCATTATTCCCACTAATTAGGACCCAGCTTTGTGTGTGTGTGTGTGTGTGCTTGTGTGTGTTTGTGTGTATTCACACATATAGGCAACCCATTTTTGTATATATATATGTATGTATATGCATATATGTCTATATATGTATACCTACATATATGCAGTATCCAAAAAAATTTAGTGAAGTTTTAAATTTTAATAGCTAAAAACTTACATATATACATACATATAATGTATGTATGTATGTATATGTGTGTGTAATATATAAATGCCCTAAGGACAAGGGCTGTTATTTGTTTTATTCTTGTATTTCTGATGTCTTATATATAATAAACATTAAGAATTGGGTTGAATTGGAGTAGAAAATTCATTGTTTTTGTCAATTTCTGATCCTCATCTTGGCCTCATGTTTTCTAATTTTTTTAAACATACTATATTTAGAATACAAGAAAACTTCTAAGAATCTTCATTCAGCATCTTTTGAAACAGTATTACGTGGTTATTGTCCCTTCCCCAATTTTTAAAAAATCACCAAATCATACGGCCTCCACCCAATATTTTCAAGTTATAAAATCTTAATTTAGCATTGATATAGCATTTAATCTGTATCAATGCTCAAACCTTTGGGTTTCTTCTTGGGTGCTGTATTAGCAGCTGAATTTTTAGAAGACTTGGTTTTCCGAACAGTTGAAGAGGAAGAAGAAGAGGAAGAGGAGGATTCCTGATTTTCAGAAACAGAATGTTCTGTAATCAAATAAAGAAGTGGATTGTGTGAACTGTAACTTTTCCACAGCAGTCCATCCAGTTCAAATAAAACAAGAGTGGAGTCAGACTTTTTATTGATCAGAAAATGTCTATTTCCTGCATTGATTTGAGGAAAGGGCATCATCATGTATTCCCTTGCACATGACAGGATGCATTTCAGAGTCATGAAAGAAGAGCACCCAACTGATATTGGGTGGAACAATTTCTCTTCCACATCCCATTCCACTTGCCAGTACTCTCCAAAAGTATACTTCCCTAGAAGCCAGACTCAAGGAAGGCCTGGGTACGGCTTTGACGATCATGTTGATTTATACCTATTTTCGATCTTGGGTTTGGGAAACCAATGAGAGATCAATGATTATGCTTCTCCCTTACCTGCGCTCTAAACAAAGCCAACTTTGTTTTAAATTGTCTGTTTTAAATGGAGGCAGCTAGGCTGCTCAGTGGCTAGAGTACTAGACCTGAGTATAAGTCCTGCTTCGGACACTGAAGAGCTGTGTGACCCTGAGCAAGTCATGTTACTACCATCTGTACAGTTTCTTCTTCTGTAAAATGGGGATAATAATACCTACCTCATAAGATTTTTGTGAGGATTAAATGAGATATTTGTAAAGTGCCTTGCAAACCTTAAATGCTACATAAGTAGCTGTTTTTTTCATACAATTTAACCAGTCTTTTATATGTCTAAATGTTCCTAATTTTTCACAGTCCCATGATAAAGTGCTAGCACCAGTCTGCCACCTGCATATGTCAAATATTAGGAAAACTTCCTTTTGTCACAGTCATCTTCTTCCTACCTTCTGTTATTTCCTCTGATTCTACCACTTTGTCAGGGGTCCTCTTCTTGGGAGTTTTCGGGGAACGTTTAGTTGTTGATTTGATGGTTTGAGCTTCTGGAGGTGGCCGCGGAGTCTTTGGAGATGGCCGTGGAGTCTTTGGAGGTGGTGGTGGTGTGGTTGGATTATGTACTGAGGTCAAACAAGATCAATCAATTAGTACCAATCTCACAATCCACATAATTGTCAAAACTATGTAACTGTTAAGAGTAAATTTAGAGGGCAGGTAGGTGAAGCAGTGGATAGAGCACCACCCCTCGAGTCAGGAGGACCTGAGCTCAAACCCAGTCTCAGACATTTGACACTTACTAGCTATGTGGGCAAGTCACTTAACCCCGATTGCTTTGCAAAAAAAAAAAAGAAAAGAAAAGAAAAGAATAAATCTAGCTATACTTTGGTTCCTTTTCATTTCGAATACAACTTTCACCTTTAATTAAAACTATATCTAATTATCTGAGCAAATGTTTCTAAAATCATACCCATGTGGATTCCTGATCATCTAGTCTGCACACATTAATAATTGGGCCACTTCTGAAGGTAGTTGCTCTAAATCGCTGCTGTGGTGTGAAGAAATGGAAAGAGCCATGAACTTGGCAGTCTTAGGGCCTGAGTTTGAATCCCAGCTCTGTCATATACTTGCTACCTGTGTGACTCTGGATGAGTCAGTTCACTGAGCCTTAGTTTACTCATATGTAGAATTACAGGACCAGTCAAGAAGGAATCTAAGAACCCTTCCAAATTTGGATCTACAATCGTCTGATAAGTAAATTGATGAGAAGAACACTGGACTGAGTGAAGAAATGAGAATACTCATTTTCACTCTATATTACCTCACTGTAGAACCTGGGACAATTAGTTTAACGTCTACGCACCTGAGTTCTCCCACCTGCTCACTGAATAGATTGAACTGGATGACCTCTAAGACCTTTCCATTTCTGAGTTTATCATCCCTCTCACATAGAAGATGATCTGTAAAGCTGCTTCCAAAACTAAATCCCATGATCCCACTCACAATAAACAGGTGGTAGGATTTCTAAGCTGTCTAGAAAAATACATTTTCTGCTATTTTTTTTTACCCAGCAAACAAGACCCTCATGAAAATATCAAACTGAGGTAATGAGGAAAAGTGACTAGTAGTGAAAAGGAAGAGAAAAATTGGGATTTGATACCAAGAAGACTCTGCATTATCAAACACTACTGCTTCTGTCAACAAATAGCCATTCAAAGCCAAGTTACAACAGTTTCTGCAAGAGACCACTTCAGGAGTGCCAGCAATAACAATTGTTAGAAACACTGCCAAAGATCCATCTGGGCAGGGAAGTATTTAAGAGAATCAGTATCTGCTTCTAATTTCTTTCTTTGTAAAGAACTGTAACTACAACCACCTTTCTAAGTTACTTTATTAGCATGATAAGTGGATCCAAACACTATGCTACAGGGCTCTTAGTGATGAAAAAAAATGGAATGTTAGCTATGGGTCAAATCCTACTAAGATGAAGAAACGGCTGTCCAAATTCTGTGGTTGTATGGCATTTCCATCGTAACTAACACTACTTGAAATGAGCATGCTATTGACTGAGGCTGGTAAATCTTTGGGCCCTACAGAAATGTTGGTTTTAATGGTATTTGATGCCAAAGGATTTCATGAATATTCTCTAATCCTTTTCTTTGCTTCCTCTTGAAGAGATCCTTCCTGGCAGTGTTTTTAACAACCCTGTCACAACACAGGAATCTGTTTTTATTATCAGACAGGTGCACTTTACCAAATTGATGTAAACCCCACACTGACATCCCCTCTCCTTCCCATATACAGGCACATATCCTTCTCTTTAGTTAAGACACTGCATACTTCTGTGAAACCTACAGGCCAGGCAATTGAGAATATTAACCATTTACCCTTCTGCATTGTATTCTGCCTCGAATAAAGGTGATGGGACAAAGCATTTGACAGCATGGTGCCACAAATAGAGGGCCGACTTTGGAGACAGAAAGATCTGGGTTCAAGTCTTGCTTCTCACATGCATTAGCCGTGTAATCACGGGAAAATCACTAAATCTCACAGGGCCTTCAGACAAGCATCTAAGATGATTTTAAATATGAGTTGCCCATCTTCTTCCATACACAGTTTCCACACAATGAGAGTTCCCTGATACACAATCCCCCTCAAAAATAACAGATTTGGACAAAAAAATTTCCATTTATGAGATATTTTTCTCTGCAACATTTATTTCTTTATATCTTCTCATTACCACCACCACCATCTCCCTTTCCTCTCCTCGTCTTGTATGACAAACAGCCAAAACAAATGCCAGTGCTCTGAGTGAGGCTTGTCTTACTCACCCTCTGTTCTTCTGATAGCTGCATGGGCTCTGAGCTAAAATGTTTAATTAGGAGGGTGTTGCCTAAATCATTTTTGGGATGTGCTCCAATGAAAGCACTGAGCAGCTAATGTCTCCCCATGGACTCTGCTGCCTTAGCAGTTTCCCTGTCTTTCTCCTCTCCTCCAAAGAATCCGAATCACTCTCATCAGGTGTTTCAAGAATGTTTAGGGGAAAAAAAGATAAGATTACACAAGCGTTTTTCATTTACTTCCCAAAACTATCTTGTTTTCAGGAAAGGGATTTTGCAAGTAATAGCTTGGCAAGAGATGTAATCAGGGATTTAAGGGGTTTTTTTTATCATTATTATCCTTCTATCCTAAACAAAACCCTTAGTGGGTTTTAGTAAGGTTAGGGGTAGGGACTGGACCTGTTATTCCATTAGTATAGAAAACTATTTCATTCATACTATTGCCAGTATATTATTCGTATAATATACTGATGAAACAATATACTAATAGCATACTATTAGTATAATATAAGAGATGGTTTTTCTCTTCAAATTTTTGTTTGTAAAGAAAATTCCCACTGAATAGCATAGTTGGTCAGAAGTTATCAGTTTTAGATACTGGCTGCCTTAATGACCATAGCGAGGCTAAAATTCAGTGTACAATGAGATATAAAGGTGAACAAAAGCCTTTGACTGGAACCGTATCACACTTACTTTCTTCACAGAAGTCCTCATAATCTGAACAGCACTTGCCATACTTCTTACAGGCGGCGTCACAGTCACATTCTCTCCCTCTGGCAAACGACTCAAAGCAACGGCCTTTACAGGAAAGCTCTACCCAGAGCAAAATGTGAAAAAAACAATTATACATACATACGTGTGTGTGTGTGTGTGTGTGTGTGTGTGTGTGTGTAGATGGATATGAAATTCTGTTCATATTGTGCCAGACATGGTGGCATTCCACAATTTATAGACAGGTTATATTCTAGAGTAAATTTAGATATTTCTTGTTTGGAACTTTGAAAGTATTTTCCTGTAGAAGCAATGTTGTATGAATGGTGGCTAAGTTCCCAGGCTAGTCCACAAAAGTTGTATAATGGAAAGAGTAATGACTTATCCTGCTTTTGCCATTTACCACCTGTGTGACCTTAGGCAATTGTTTCTGTCTTGACCAGAAACCCTGAGTGTCTTCCCCTCTCAGCTTAATTTTTGTTTTTTCGAGTAGACAAACTAGACCATCTTTGCCTCATTTCGTACCTAGCCTCAAATCACTGAATGGCTGTTGCCTCAGACAAACTGAGACCTGAGAAAGACCTTAGCTTAAAAAGGCCAAAGTTTCCCTCAGGGGTCATCTCCAGGGATCCTGACCTATGTTTTGCCACTGGATTCAGGTGACCTTGGGGAAGAGAGTGAGGCTGATGACTTTGCACAGCTCTGCCTCCCTTAAATCTAATTCACTTGCAAGACATCACCTTCCTGATGTCATTGGTCCTTTTCCAGAAGAAAGGACAAACGAGGACCTTAAGCAAGTCACTTTACTTCTCTAAGACTCAATTTCCTCATCTATAAAATGAGGGGGTTGAACCTGATGGCTTCTGAGGTTCCTTTCAGCTCTAAATCTAAAAATCCTATGATTCTGTGAAATACCATAGTATATAATATTATCACCTGAATCCATAAGTAATTCTATAGTTCAGAGATATCATGACTCAAATAGATAATTGGGAATTGTCCTGGGAACATACCCACTATTAATACCATTGTTCTTATGGAAAGGTCTGCTTAGGGGACTTAGGAAGGGGACTCAGAAACATGTTTCCTCTATCTCTTCTGTCCACTTTCTTAATGGCCATAATGATAACCACACAAAGTACGTTGGAAAAATGAACATTTTCCACTTTCTAGAGACTCTAGAGGAGTCTCTTTCTATTTCTGGTGTGACTTAGACCAGTTATTTTCATGTAAAGGTGTTTTCAGGTATTTTGTAAATCAGCAATGCCTGTATAGTAGGACTAAGGTTTTAGACAAGCGGCTACAGGGCCACACATGGCCCACCAAACTCCCAAGTGCAGCCCGTATCAGATTAAAATGTAGTTGTAAAATACTTAACAAAACAAACAAAAATATGATCAAACAAAGATAATATTTTATTTTAAAACTTAAAGGATTTTAAGTCAATATATGGCCTGCAGAGATCCTTATGTACAGATTAGTGGACCATTTCTGTTTGAATTTGACACCATTGCTGTATGATGCTATGCAAGTGAAATTTTCCTCCCTCACTACCTCCTCCGCAGAGTGGTCCTACCAATTCTATGAGTTTTATGTCTACTAGAAGTCAAATTCCATTACAATAAACTCTAAGGATTTGTCTCAGTTATTGTAATGGAATTATATAATATCAAATATTACTTTATAAGTGGGTTTTAGTTTAGGCTTGGAGATCTTATGTTATATAGGAAAGACTTTTATGGCAATGGTATTCATCATAATAGGATTTAATATGTATCATCAGAAATGAATGTGACATATGTTAATAAATTCAAATAATTCTGATTTAATTACATGGTGTGGGTTATTTGCATGGTTTAATATGGTTCTTACCATTTTAAATCATCCCTGTTTAAAGGAGTGTTGAATTCATTAGGGTTCATTTGTTGAACTACTTTGCAATTTAATCTTTACATCTAAATTCAAAACCAAGTGTTACTTTAACAAGTTACAATAATGATTTTTCCCTATATTGAATATAAAATTGATTTTGTGTTGAAGACAAAATGGTTAAAAATTAATTTTGAATTGGAACAATATTACCCACTGTTGGCTTCCAATCTAATTACTTCTGAGATATCAACTTTGATGGAGGTTCCACCTTGGGTACCATCTTGTTTATAGTTTAATGTTCCTTAGGAATCTGATGGCTAATATTAAACATTTGAATAGTGTATAGTGTACATGAATGTCCCAGAGCACAAGTGATTATGCCTCATCATGAGGCAATGAAACATTTAAATTCTCAAAAATGATTATCAATCGGAACCTTTCCATATGTAACAAAGAAAAATGTAACTATACATACTCTACTATCCACATCTCGAACAGAACTTTGGTGGAGGAGAGGATGGGGTGTTGAATTCATAGTACTCTATACGAGAGTCAATTTTTTTTGTCTGGGTAACTAACCAAAGGCTTTGTTCATAGCACTTTTTTCAAAGTGCTATGTTCAGATACAACAATGCAACATTTATGCAAGGGGAGGGAAAGACATACAACAGTGAAATAAAACACAGAAGCCCATTTAAAAATAACAAGGGGACTAGGACCACAGGGGAGGATCTCAGGAAACAGTACTCCTTTCCAGAGGGCCTGTTGGGCTTAAGAACTTACCCACAGTGCAGACTTTCTTGTAATCAGGACAGCACTCCATGTAGTATTGACAGTTATAATCACAGTTGCAGGCGGCATCTCTAGTATACCCTTCCCCACATCTCCCTGCACAGCTTGGTAAATCTAAAATTACACAATACTAGTGTAAACATGACCAAACCACCTGATTGATACCAAGGGAAACATCGAATGGCAAAAAAAAAAAAAAAGAGGGTGGGAGGGGAGAGGCATAGGACATAGCCAGAATGGGCAGATTTTGCTATTTACCCATTGGATTGAAAGAGGAAAATATACTGTAGAAAAAGTTTATGGTTGCTGTTCCATTGTCTGACAATATTACTTTCTCCTTCCAAGGAACCCAATATATGGAAGAAGCTTGTCATATTCTTAGGAATGAGAGAATTCATTCATTAGGCATTTCAATAGTTTCACACAAAAAGTAATTCATGGGTTCTATGCCAATGCCATCATGACCAATATCAGTTCCTATATCACGATTGGAAAAAGGCATTTTTTTTTTGGTTCCTATGTAAATATTTGCCGGCTAAGCCAATAGGCCCTTCCCCAGCAACTCCTACTACAAGATGGGCTTGGGGTGGGAAACTGCACTCTTTAAGATTCCAGGAAGTCAATTGCTCACACTCGGAGATCGATGACTGAGGAATGACCAAATTCCAACAAAAACGGCTACACATGAGAGTAAAGGTAACAAATAGAACTACACAAGGCAACGAAACCAAAACATATAAGCACAATTGTCTTCTGATGATCAAGCAGCCAACGAGAGTAAAACCTCTTAATGATCTCTTTGAGACACACAGCCATGGTTACGCAACCTTCACTTTTATCTGCTAGAATGAAAAAATATTCTTAATCTGTAGAGGGAGACTAAAACATGCTGGAAAAGACTGAAGGTAGTGAACCCAGAGCACCAGTAGCAAAACCCACAAACATCAATCACATGGAAGATTAGAATAACTTTCGGCCTCTTAGGCAAACACGTGTGCAAATACATATGCATAAAGGGAAGGAGTGACAAGCGTTTGAAAAGAAGGCGAGAGTGCAGCAGACAAGACAAAATCAGATGATTCATACAAATTTGTGGGTGGTAGATCTTTGAAAAAAGTGAAAAATTAGCTGGTAGGCAAGCTACAATCCTCAAAAAGGAAATGTGCCCTACCTTTCTATGTTATCATTGATTAATCACATTAGTTCGGTTTTTTTAGTTTAATCATTGCAAAGTAAAGTACGGTGAAGGAAGGAAGCATTTACTACTTTGGAAATGTATATAAAATTAGTATTAAGTTGTCACTATGTTAAAATTGAGAGACTTCTCATTTTATTTTCATGGAATAGAAAGGTTCGCCTACACTGAGCTGCTCAACTTTACATTTTTAGTATTTCTTATCTGCTTTCATCAATCTAAGAACATCATTAAGATGATATCTACCACAGGTAGTCTGCGTTCCCATTTTGACAATCAAAATTCAGCTCTTTATAGTTATTTACAATAACATTTTAACATTAAAAATTTAATTTCACTATATTATTTCCAATTGCATTTTTTTTTTTTTTGCCTTTAAAGGAAAAATAAACTCCCAACAGTCTGGCAGTTTTTAAAGTCTAAGGGTCTAATGAAAACAAATCACATACTTGAGCCTTTTTTGTTAATGCAGATCCAATCTAGGTATACATTAAGATATGTGTTCTATACATGGAATAGTATATAATATTTATCCAGATTAGAGGAAATGTGGCAGAGTAGACAAAATGCTGTGCTTGGGGTCAGAGATTTGAGGGTTTCAGGGCAAGTCACTTAATCTTTCAATGCTCCAGGCAATTCTCTAGAACTATAAATTACAAACAGATGAGGAAAGGTATGGAACCCCAGGTCTAGAACCCTCTGTCAAAAAAGCATGCAGTTACAGATTCAGCCCACTGACACTGAAGACATTAGATTTGGAGTCTTGATAACCTAGGTTCAAAACCTATTTCTTTAGCTTACTGTCCTGGGTAAATCACTTAACCTCATTGAGCTTCAGTTTCCTTGTCTATAAAATGAAGAAGTTGGGCTTAATGACCTTTGAGGTTCCTTCTAGCTCTACTCAATGATACAACTTTTAAAAAAAAAAATCGCTGCTGTCTCAGAAGAGTAACAATCATTCATAACACTTTCCCACACTGAGACCAAGTCTACCTAATGGCAAAACACTGAGTCCATTTAGTTAATTCAACAAAAAAGTTAGTCAAACTTTTGCCATTATGTTGGCCCAAAACAATCAACCTAATTTTTCACTTATTTAATCAATTGTTTCCATGACATTTTTTGTGGTTACAAACCACTTCTTCCAGGTAGTTGGTAGGGCTGTGGTTTTTAACCTACAGGGAAGGGAAGAAGTGTTAATTTAATTTAATACTTAAATAACTTTATCTCATGCTTTTCTTGGTGGGGGTGTTATAGACCTGTGATTTCATAGTGTGGCGAAGTCCTGGAATGGAACTCCATTTATCCAGGTGGGTATCTTACCTACCTAGAGTCTTAGGGAATTGTCTGGAGCATGCAAAAGTTATTTGCCCCTGATCTTACACCTATTGTGTGACAGATAGGACTCGAATCCAGTTATTCTTGATTCTAAAGCTTGTCATCTATCTAATATGCCACATTGCCTCTTATCCTATATCTACTGATAAAATATCTTGAAATGTTTTCTGGGGGAAAACATGATAAAGATATTCACTTTACATAAAATACAGAGGAAAAGGAAGCACCTTCTACTTCCTCCTTCCCCCTCCCATAAACATAAGCTTGTATATTTTTTCTAAGTGACTCTGAGAGTTTATAGGGTACTAAAACTAAAAAAATTGACAAATTTTTTTTTTAAAATGGTGAGTTTTGTTTTCACATCATTGATAACAGAGTACCATACAATAGTTCTTAAGTGGAAAACCCCCATATAAATGATTCAGGCCAAGAAGGAAACATTGTTTCAGAATTTTATCGGTTAAGGTACCTTGAGAAGAAACTTGTATCAAGAAAAGACAAAACACCAACAGGTGAATAGGAAGCACTTTCCACTCCATGGCTGTTTTCAGTTATTGAATCTTCTCTGAAAAACAATATCAAAGTATTAAATGGCTAGATTGAAGAACTGCATTAACCTACATCTGAGGTGAAGACTTCAGTCATTTTAAGAAGCCATCTTACTGTAAAACTGTAAGACGTAGATATGTCATCATGAACATTTAAAAATAATTACATTTTTGGAGATGACATGCCTAATTTGACAACACTATACTATAATTATTCTAGTGTTGTTAGGTTAAATAGGATGAAAATAATGTTACTGTTGAGCTATTATCATTATGAGGCTATCATATCAAAATAAACAGTTCAAATTTGCTACTGTTATTCCCAAATCACAAATACAAAAACTCTAAGTTGCAACCTCAACTTAATCTGTCCTCCATTATTTCCAAATAACTTAATAATTAAAAATATTTCATTTTATTACTAGAGTGACTCTGGACTTAAATGTTAAAATACTCTTAAGAATTATTAAATGTTGTCACTGGATAAACATGATTAAGTGGTTTGAAGAAAATTTAGTACAATACATACAGAGGATTCTACCATCCCAAGGTGCTGTTTTTTCAAACACTATTTAATATTTTAAAAAACCCTTCAGGAAGTGAATACCACAAAAGCGGTTTCCTAGAAAACTTTAAACTTCTAAACTAGTATCTCTGTAAAATTATCCCAAAACCTTCAATAAAGCTTCTCCTTTCTGAGCTGAAAGATCAGAACTCAACAAAAAAGCAAAATGACTTCTTTACTTACCGGGCAAGGGGCATGTGTGTATCTCTGATGTCCTGGATGCTTTATATATTGGTGCAAACATATTGGGATGAACCAATTAGTCCAAAGGTTAGACCAAAGCAACAGTGACAACCTATTAAAACAAACTTTCCACATTTATTGGAAGAGAGCCCAGATGACTAGACTTGGGCAACATCTGGAAAACACTTCCATTAAGAAAAATGACTACTACAAAATATATTTAGATTTATTGGACAAAACACATTTGTAATTTCTTAGTGAAGTGAACAAATTGTTCTGAGATGGTACATGGCTCTGGCAGCCTGTGGGGAGAGTGTGGGCAAGGAACAGAGCATCATTTTCTTTCCTTCCAACAGAACATGACAAACAGTAGCTTTGAAACTTGTGAGGCCACTGAGTTTCAGTATAGATAGATCTTCCTGGATTATCAATCAATTAATCAGCCCATAAATAAACATATATTAAGCCTCATTGTTTGCCAGGCATTGGGAATACATATGAATAAAAGTATATGAATATATTTGAATAAATGTATTATAAATATATTTGAAATAAATGCATGTGAATAAAAATGAAATAGTCCCTAATTCCAAGGAACTGCATTTTAAGGATTTTTCTTTTTAAATATTATAGTAAGCACACAGTTTTAACTCAGCATACATTTAAATATTTCAGCAAATATTTATTAAGCCCTTATTATGTGTGAGACATGGTACTAGGTACTAAAAGAGATACAAAAAGAAATGAGACACAATCTCTGCCATCTGATGGGGAGATATGTAATGCAAGAAGAAATAGTTCTAATATGTATCTATCAATATCTATACATATATATCTATATATCAGATATGGTATCTAAAAAATGAGGAAGAAAAAGCTGTTTATAATGGAGGTGGAATTAGGGAAGACTTCATGGAATAAGTGGCATTTGAAGTGAATCTTAAAGGAGAGTCAATCATTTCAACATTTGAGACCCTGAGCAAGTCATTCAACCTCTTTGGGCTTCAGTTTACTTCTCTGTAAACTGAAGAGATAGGACTTCATGACCTCTTCCAGCTCTAAATCTATGATTCTCTGATGCTATCCATTTCCAGAATCTGCAGTTGTGATCCTTTAAATAGGTTGAGATAAAGCAAAGCCTTACCTCCTCAATGAAGCATGTAGTAGGAAACCTATGATAAATTCCTGTAGAACTAAATTGGATGGAATTCTGGTCAGAATACAGAGGAGCAGGTTGAAGTTAGGTCACTTTCTGACTCTTTCAAAGGGAGATCACGGTGTAGACAGGTAAGCGGTTAGAATGTGGGACTTGGTCTCAGTGGGACCTGCATTTGTATCTTGCCTGAGACACGGAGTGGCTGTGTGACCTTGGGCAATTAATTTAACCTCTGTCTCGGTTTCCTCATCTATAAAATGAGGATAAAAATAACACCTATCTTATAGGGTTGTGGGAGAGATCAAACGAGTTAACGTGTAAAGCACTTTGTAAACCTAAAAGTGCCACATAAATGCTAACTATTTGAGGTTTTCTAATTCTCACAATACCAGACATGAATATATTAAAATAGAAATAAAAAACTCATTCTTAAAACAAGTATAAGTGATTTGGGGATTGTCTGCCATTTGGGCTCATTATATTATTTTCCATCAAATAGTAATAATTCAATATTCCAATAGTTCCATGGATCAGTGATCTCACAGATATGGCTGCTCATTTCAACAGTGCAGATCACAATTCGTCCACACTTCCTTGTCTTAAGCACTTCTTGTCCATATCCTCCCTAAGGATCTACCCAGCAAGCTAGAGGTCTTCCTATGAGTCTTTAACATTCCATGACATTATCCATCTGTTAATGTTATAATCCATCTGAATAGCAATAATAGCAATAAATGGATTAGAATACATCATATAAATGAGCACTGGCCCACAGACCTAGGTTTTAAAAGCAACTAGGTTAAGCTTAAAAAAAAAAACCAAATCAAGCTATGGGTCTAAATGAATAATAATTAAAATATACTATAATTAATTATAGTATAATTAAATTAATTAAATAAATTAAAATATATTATAAAATAACTAAAATATATAAAAAACAACAATTTAAGTTCTATATTAGGGTACAGGCAGGCAGTATACTATAGTGGGTAGAGTGATAGACCTACGGTCTTGACATTTATGAGCTATGAGATCATGGACAAGTTATGTAACTCCTCTGAGCCTCAGGCCACTCTCAAAGAGTTCACTTGTTGTTCAGACATTTTAGTCACGTCCAACTCTGCATGATCCCATCTTGGGTTTTCTTCACAAAGATACTGGAGTGGTTTATTATTTCCTTCTCCAGATCATTTTATGGGTGAGGAAACCAAGGCAAACAGGGTTAAATGACTTGCCCAGAGTCACACAGCTAGTAAGTGTCTGAGGCCAAATTTGAACTCAGGTTTTCCTGACTCCAGGCCCAGTGCTTTATCCATTGAGCCATCTAACTGCCCTAAAGGGTTTATAAGATCATATACTTATTGTTAGAAAGAATCTTTTGCCTTGTCTTGCTTGGATCCAAGAAGCCTCTACTGCAATTCTGGGACATTTGACTATACTGCCCCTATGATATCTACCTCTTTTCCGTTGGAACCTTGGTCTGTTACCTTTGAATTACTCTGGGCTCTGATAGGTCACCTTTAGTCTTTTATTACCCTCATCCAGTCCTCTACTATACTACTTCCAGGCTCTTACCATGCCATACACTTCCCATCTACCTTACCC
The DNA here is from genome assembly GCA_028646595.1 of Phalanger gymnotis. NCBI lineage: Eukaryota > Metazoa > Chordata > Mammalia > Diprotodontia > Phalangeridae > Phalanger > Phalanger gymnotis. The sequence continues at coordinate 272,179,370 of CM053626.1, forward strand.
TCCCAATTTCTAAATTGCCTTTATGTATTGTCTTCTTCATTAGAATACAAGCTCAAATTGGTCCAACCCTTCTGAAAAGGAATTTGGAACTATGCCCCCAAAGTTACCAAACTATATAGACCCTTTGACTCACCACTACTACCACTATACCCCAAAGAGATCCACGGACGGGGAAAAGAACCCATATGTACAAAAATATTTACAGTAACCCTTTTTATAGTGGCAAAGAACTGGAAAGTAAGGAGGTACTAATCAGTTGGGGAATGACTAAACAAATTATGGCATATAAATAGAATATTATTGTGCCATAAGAACTAACAAAGGGAAGGTCTCAGAGAAACTTATCTACCTATCATTCTATGTTCTTACTTACTTACCTGCCTGTCTCAAAGGAGGGAGCTCCTACCATTATATAAAAAAGACTAGAGAAAATTTTACTGGTTAATAAACAAATATATGAGTGTATATACTTATACATATATACATATATATTATTGGTATGCATATATAATATATGTATGTTGTATCAGATATACATTTGTGTATACATGGTTTTCTGCCTTAGTAAAGAGTATATTGATCATAGTAGATCTTATTGACTCAGGAATGAGAAATCCCTAAGGGATGGTGAATTCATAGAACCATATGTAGCTACAAATTAAAAAAGAGCCTTAGCGACCATCTATTTCAATTCTTATTTTATAGATGAAGAAATTAGACCCAGAGAGGCCAAGTGACTTGTTCAAGGTCATGTAACTGGTGAATGAATGTATGAATGAGTTAATGAATGAATGAAGCCTTTATTAATAATTAATACTAGATTCCAGGTCTTGTGACTCCCTGTGCCTGTATTTTGAGGGTCCATGCTACTAGAAGACAGTAGTAGAAAATAATTAAGCTCCAATAGTTAGAGCTTTAAAAGGCTAGGTGCATGTAAATCAATGACAGACATTTACTAAGCACCTACTGTGCACCAAGTACTGTGCTAGATAATGGAACAGACATAATGTTTAGATAAAATGAAGTCCCTGCCCTCAGGGGCCTAATAGGGGAATAAGATATCAAGACAGAGAGGTTTAGTATATGATAGTCCATGATAAATGCAACAAAACTGTGGAAGTCCTAGAAAGTAGTGACTGGGAGGCTCGAGTAAAACTTCCTGAAAGGGTTGAAGGAAATGACATTTGAGTTGGGCTTTAATTGGTGGGTAGGAAATTGACAGGCAAAGAGAGAATTAGGTAAAAGGAAAAGGCAAAGAGGAAGGAATCCAGGAATCCATCCAGGAATAGGTTAACAGCCTGAGCAAAGATGTGGCCATGTAAGAGCACATTTTATATTCAGTGAACAGATAGTTTTCCAGTTTGACTAGAACATAGAGTACATGGAAAAAAAAAAAAGGAAGGAAAGAAACAAGCATTTATTGTGCCTACTATGTACCAGGAACTATGCTAAGAACTTTAAAAATAGGACCTCATTGGATCTTCACAACTACCGTGGGAGGTAGATGCTTTATTATTACCCCTATTTTACAGATGAGGAAACAGGCTGACAGAGGCTTGCCTAGGGTCACAAAACTAGGAAGTTTCTGAAGCTGTATTTGAGCTTAGGTCTTCCTGACTCCAGAAGCAGTGCTTTATCCACTGTGCCACCTACCTGTCTTCCCTGGAAGGAGAGTAAAATGAGATAACGCTAAAAGGATTGGTCAGTACCAGATCATGGAAGGCACTGAACGCCAGTCAGAGGAGTTTGAATTTTCCTGAAGGCAATAGCGAGCCACAGATTTTTGAACAGAATAGTGTCATGACTAGAGCTATATACAAGAAAATATATTCTGAAAGTGTTAGGAAGGACAGATTACAGGACAAAAGAATGGAAAAGGAAAGGTCTAAAAGGACTCTATTGTAATAGTCCAACTGGGCATATTATCTGTAGCACACAGTAGACACTTAATAAGTAAGGTTTTACTGACAATGAGAGCTGATATTAGGGCAGTGGCTGTAGGAATAGAGAGGAGGGGATGAATATGAGAAATAACAAGGAAGTAGAATGGACAGTATCTGCTAACTAGGTGTGAGAGATGAGGAAAAGGGAAGAGTCAGAGATAACCTCAAGATCATGAGCAGAGGAGACCAGCTGAAGGACAGTACACAAACCAAAATAGGAAAATGAGAAGGAGAAGAGTGAGGGGGAAAGTAATGAGCTCTGGTTGGGACTTATTTAATTTGAGGTCCTAGTAGGACATTCAAGTAGAAATATCTTGGAGGCAGTTAGAGATGAAGGTCTGGGGCTTAGAAACTAGGTCAAGGCAGGAGGTTCAAATTTGGGAGTCGTTTAAAAGAGGTTGTATTTGACACCTTGGAAGTAAACAAAACTGTTAATAACAACAGAGAGAGAAGAGAAGAGGGGACCAAGGACAAATATTTATGAAGAGGTCAGAAAAATGAGGAACCTATGAAGAAAATAAAGAAGTATATGCCAAAGAGGTAGGGGGCTCATGAGGATATGGTGTCTCTGAAGCTGAAAGTATCCATGTAGAGGAGTGATTAACAGTGTTAAAAACTACAGAGAGGCCAAGGAGGATGAGGATCTGGTGTTTCAAAGGTCACTGGTATTCTTTATGGTCATATAATGGTGGGGTTGGAAACTTAGCTGTGTGAGATTAAGAGAATGAATTTCAAGGAAGTTGAGATATCATACTGAAAACTCTAGAATCATGGGTTCCATCATGCTACACTGTCCTGGTTTTCCTACTGATGATTATTTCTGTTTCCATTATGGGATCTTCTCTCTTCTCATTCACTAAATGTTGGTGTCCCCCTACAGTTTATTTCTTGACCCACTTCTTCTTTGTCTGCACTGTCTCTTGGGGACTCTTTCTCCTCCTATGGCCTCAGTGATCACTTCTATGCTGTGACTCTCAAATCTATATCTTCCACAGAGACCTCTCTCCAAAGCTTTAGCCCTTTACCTCCAACTATCTTCCCCTTAGATATAACTACCACAATCTCATCTTTGTTTTTGTGAAAAATTCCCTCCCATTTTTTTTTTCCACAAAACCCATATTTACCCTCCTCACCTTCCCATTTCTGGTCCCTCTTTCTCTCTCCTCCCTATTAAGTCTACTCTCTTACTAAAGTTCACAACTTTAGAGTCCTCCTTGACTTCTCTCTTTTTCTCCTACCCCCAAGTCCTCTTAATTTATCCTTTATGAAGATAAAATTCTTCCTTTATAGGATACTACTTTCACCTCAATTGTTTTATTATAGCTTTAAGATAATTCTATGACTTAGATTGGATGACATTTATTAGCTTCACTTGCCAGAGGAGGAAATAAAATGCTCAGCAAAGCGGATTGACATGCCTAATGTCACAGATTAATGGTACAATCCAAATTAGAATCAAGGTCTTCTAATTTGTGTTGGTTTCTACTAAATTATATTTACAATTCCTGGACAGTTTACGAGTGCCATGCCAGAAAACTGAATGGCTTGCACGTGAATTAGGAAGATTCTGAAGGTCATCTGGTAAGATAAGGTACCAAACACCGAGGTCCTTTCTCTAGCTAAACTGCCAAGCATTCAAACTCTACTTCACAGAGTGCAACTCTGCTGGCCTGGCCACATTGTTCAAATGCCAAATGTATGTTTGCCTGAAAAAGTACCCATGCAAGGAAGGCAGTCATATGGTGGTCACAAGAAGTGATACAGGAACCCTCTCACGGTCTCTCTGAGGAACTTTGGATTCTATTATGAAACATGGGAGATACTGGCAAAGGACTGCCCAGCATGGTGTGCCCGTATCAAAGAAGGAACTGTGTTCTGTGAGTGAAGCAGAATTGCAGCAGCTCAAAATAAATGTGAGATTCACAAATTTAAAGATATCACCACTCCAAATGTTAATATGGACTATTGGTGCCTGACCTGCGGTAGAGACTTCCAAGCTCATATTGGTCTAATCAGCCATAGTTGGACACACTATACCTTGACTCCAACACAGTGATGTCATTTTGATCCTCTTTGAAAACAAAGGACAATCAATCAATTTCATCATCCCCTAATTAAAACAGATCTTAATTTATTTGCCTTGTTCTCAGATATAAGTAGGAAATAATTTGAATCTCAAATGAATGAATCATGATATCCTCAGTTTTATTTTATCTATAAAATTATGAATGGTATGGATAAAGTGACCACAATATTTAGTGGGTGGATAGATGTAATTCTAGCCTGGTGCCCTCTTTCCTAGGAAGGCTTTGCTTAAGTACCGTCTGTCCAACTTGAATTCCTGTCTTTGCATATGATTTCACGTCCCCTGAGCAACATGGATTTCAACGAGCCAGAAACTCAAGTTAACACAGCCCAGCTTTTGTTGATACTCTTTTGAATCCCAATTCCTGCCCTTTATCTCTTTCCACAACAGAGGATTGCCTCCTATTACCTTGGTTTCTGACAGGATGATTCTATTATTTACTAGCACAAATATGGTCAAAGATTAGCCACATTGAGAGATTGTTTCGGTACTGTTTTACATCACCAGACTACTGAAATACCAATTTCTTTCCAATTCAGGTGCAGGTAGAGCTGCTGGAGTTCATGCCTAGTTCACAGTCCAGTTGTGTTCCTCTGCCCCCATAACCATGGCTAACAAGATTTCAGGGAAGCACAATATATGACAGCACAAAGAAAAACATTACAATTCAGCTTTTCAAATAGCTAGCTTGATGAGTAATTACCACATTTATATGTTTTAAGTGAATGAAAGTGAAGGAGTGCCATGATAACCTTTTAGAAGTATTTGAGAGTTGAGAAAGTCAGAGTGGGTCAGAAGCCTTTGGAAGTAGTCCAAAAAGAACACAGCTAAGATTTACAGGAAAAAAGTCCCTGAGAAATGTTGTGAAGGATGCATCCTATTGATTGACTCATAAAATACACATGGCTACACCCTCAAAAAAATAATGAAATATGATCTAGGCTCTGGATGATCAATGATCTGATAAATGCCTTTTCAAATCCTTATTTCAGTGATGATCATTTTTCCTGCTAAAGGAGCATTAAGAAAAAGTAATTTAAAAAACCATTTGCAATGAATTTCCTCTCTCTCTCTCTGTCTCTCTCTCTCTCTCTCTCTCTCTCTCTCTCTCTCTCTCTCTCTCTCTCTCTCTCTCTCTCCCCCTCCTAATATGACAATAATTATTGGCATATATAATGATGGAATTCAAAACCTTCATTACTTGAGAGCCAGGTGCTAACTGATTAAGCAAATGGCTTGATTTCTTTCAGGGATAGCTCTGCCTTAATAGTATATCTTTAGCAATCTTTCAGGATAGAAAAGTCATCTATGTGAGACAACACAGGGGAGTCCTCATTAGAAGTAAGGGGTAGACTAAATAGCTTCTGCAGGACCCTCCCAGCTTTACTCTACTGGGATTCTCATAATACTTAGTCAATTCTTTATAGAATTGGAAACAAGGCTTTTGCTTCTTTTTGCTTTTAATATTTTTTCCCTCAATTTAATGTGATCCACTACAAACATGAAAGTTAGTAGATATACAGAACAGTCCAAAGGGGGAGGACGTAGGCAGATAGTTCCTTTCATACCACCCTTTATCTATTCCGTTCTTCCATGAACTTAAAAAAAGGAGTTTCAGATACTGAAGAAATGTGGGAGTGAGGAGAAGGAAGAAAATAAGGTCCAAGAAAAATAAATTCTGATGTAAATAGATGGCAGAGCCTTGCACAAAATCTCTTGAGCAATCTTACATTGGTGGAAGACAGGATGAAGTAGCAGTAAAGCTACCTGTGTGTGAGGCAATAAAACTATCACCTACTATAAGACCTTGAGAAAATCTCTTGTGACTTAACTTTTACTAACATATTTGGAAATGTGAAATTAACATAAACACAACTTTTCTATTTTATGGGGGACTTCAGTGGTTCATAACACACACATACACACATATATGTGTGCCAAATATATATACCAAAATCTTCTTCAGAGCTAAAAAAATTATTACATAATTGGGTTCAGAAAATGATGAAATTTATTAACTACCAAGTAGTGAATGTGTATATGTAGTTAAGAAGATGATGAAATTTATTAACTACTAAGTAGTGAATATGTACTTTATATATAAGAAGTTTATAAAATATGTTGCAATGGAATTATACATGTATGTATACCAAAATCTTCATCAGAACTGAAAAAATTATTACATAATTGGGTTCAGAAGATGATGAAATTTATTAACTACCAGGTAGCAAATGGCAGGCTGAACACAGAAATGGTTTGAAGACAATTTAGACAAATTCCAATCCAATCTAAAAAACACTTGTGAGGCATTTAGCATATGCAGGGCATTGTGCCAAATACTAGAGATACAAGGACAAAATGAACAATATTCCCTACCCCCAAGGACCTGACATGGGGGGACCTGACAAGGACCTACAAGGGAGGAGAGTTTGACATATAAGTAAATACATATCTAACAGCTCACTCTTTCCTATTAAGGGATCCTAGCTCTGGACTTATGAGAACAAACTAGATTCAGTCCTGCATTAGCCTCTCCTCTAAAGAGATGGATTCCATTCTTTTCTTGTTATCTCTGGCTCTTTATACATTCAGCCTGGAGCCCCAGGAAAAATCACTTAGAGCTTCATATAACTCATAGCGTGGGTCTCCCCAAAAGGGAATAGAAAGTTACTCAATGTACAATGGTTTACAGGTATAGGACAGTGATTTATTTCCCTTATACAAAATAGAGGCTTAAGAAACAAAATACTCATAAGTATGCATTGACAAAGACCTAAAACTTGAGTAGTAACTACAGTTCACATTGCACTCTCCTAGGAGAACAATACTTAAAACATTAAAACATGGGACATTGTGAGGTTGTTGAATAAGCATTTCGGCTTTACCTTATGAACAATTAAATCAAAGTTCATATCTTTCTGGCCAGGATGGTCAGGGCTTGGGCTCATGTCCAAGAAGCATTGTAGTAGCTATGGGGAGCATCTCCTGAAATTCTGATTATACCAACTGAGGAACTTAGGAGCTCCCAGCTTCTTGATCTCACAAGCCTGAAAATGTCCATCTCAGGATCAGTATTCAGTCACCTACGTTCAGGTAAAGAAATACAAAGAAGAAGAGGCAACTGGAGCCCTATGGCCCAGGTTCTAACTTGTCTAGGCTGAATATATGCATGCCGCCATTTATTGATAGCTGCTATAGCTATGAGGGGAGAGAGATTTCTATCCCTCCTGCCATGGGAAGTCATAAGGAATTCTAGACCACTTGTTATAGATAGAGGAGGGCAAGAGATAGAGTGAGAGCATAAATTGTCTCTCCTTTTTACAACTCCTTAGTGGGAAGCTCTTCCTGGCTCATTGGCCAAAAGGAGATTATTTCATAATCCCAAAGCGATGATTCCTTTAATTCTGAACCAGAACACCAGTGGCCCACTAAAATATTTAGGGAGGTCAGCTCAATTTCACATGTGGTCCATGGGGCCTGTGCACATGGGGATGTTAGCTGTTTCATGATGACTTAACAGTACATATAGCTACATAATAATTTGAGGAGGGAAAGTGCATTTAACAACTGGGAAAAATTAAGGAAGGCTTCCAATTGGAAGTAGCCTATAAACTGAACCTTGGAGAAAGTTAAAGAGTTTAGGAGATACAGGTGATCAAGTTCATTGGTGATAGATCCATAGTGGTTTATCAAAGGAAACAGGGCTGTAGAAATGTAACATTTAACCTGTGAAATTGATGCCAAGGAGGACAACCATACCCCCTTCCATAACGTAGGTTTGAATGCTTCTGTCAGAGATAAAACCTCAGTTTAGAGGAAGATGAGATGACCTACTACAGCAATGCTTATGCTCTTCCTTTCAGATACACAGATTAGCAAAGAATTTGAATACTCTACTATTACTACTACTAACAACAGTAATAATAACATCACATTTATACAGCACTTTACACCTTTAGAATGGAAAATGCAAAAATTAAATGATACTATCAGAATTAACAATGCAAACTGAAACTAACCATTTTGAGAACTGGGAACCGATTTACAGGAGGAAATGAAGATGGTTTTATTTTGTGAATGAATTAAATACATTTATTCTTTTTTGTTAGTGGTTCTAATAAGTGAAGCATTATAGTACAATAGATTCTAATGCCCCAGAATTACTCAATGAAGTACTGATGGGAAACTAGTCAATCTTCAAAAACTCTTGGTTAATGGGTAACTATCTATTCCAGCCTCCCTCTCCCTTTTCTTTTGGGACTTTACCTGGACACCTCCTCCCTTCCCTCTTGTTTTATTGCATCAAGGAAAATTGGATGAAGTTAAAGTGATTTAAACCACTTCCAGGAATCAAACCTATGACTCAGGACTCTCAGGGCCGTGATTTAATCACTAGCTGAGGCTCCCTTCCATGAACATTCCATGAAGCCATTAACTCCTTCAGGTTTTTTATATATCTATATTTTAGAAGACATTGCAATCGCTAATTACTTGCAGCTGTTGGTTAGTCAGACTGCTTGCTGTGAAAACCTGATTGCCCATTCCCTCCCTGCTACCCAAACCCCAGCCCAGGCGTCTTGGCAGATTGGCAGGCATGTGCAATGGTGCTTACTGGACTTTGCAAAAAATCAAAGCAGTTCACAGGTGCCCAGGCCAGGGAATCAAAACATATAGATAGCCATGGAGAAAGTACTCAACGATTTCGAAGACATCTATCCGGAGAGATTTTACAGAAAGGCATCTTTTTGGCTGAGAACAGTAAATAAATAGTCACATCTTTGACTTTGAAGTCACATAGTGCCAGTGGAGAAATTTTAAAGTGGAATCACAGTGATGATCAATATGTGTTGGGGGAAGGGTGAGTGGAAGGAGGAATAAAAGATAGAAAGAATGATTAATCTTTTTTAGATTAGGCTCTGGAAAAGTAAAATTGCTCCCTAGAGTGACATATACACAGTGGCTTATGATAGGCCAAGGGAATAACAGTAATGAATGGAAAAATTAGCTCTGGGTGTAACCATAAGAATAGAATAAGAAGGAACTCATTACATCTGGTCTATCTGCAATAGTTTTCTAACTGGTCTTCCTGACTCCAGGCTTTGTCTCACCCAATCTATTTTGTATACCCCTGCCAAAGTAATCTTCTTAACAGCACATCTCTGGTCTTATTACTTCTCTGCTCAAAAATCTTTGCCAGCTCCTCGTGGTCTAACAAATAAAGTCCAAATTTCTTAAGGTGACATTCAGGGCTCAATGTCCCTGCCACCCCTCATTGGTAGCTCCAAATTATCTTTTCATCTTCACCTCCTCCCCTTCATGTTCTTACACGAGTTAGACTTCTTGATATGCCTCAAACTCAGCTGTCTTTTCTGCCTCTATGCACTAAGGTAGTTGTTTTTATTGCTGTTGTTTTATTTCAGTTTATCCAATTTTTTTTGTGATTCTATTTGGAGTTTTCTAGGCCCAGATACTGGAATGGTTTGTCATTTCCCTTTCTAGCTCATTTTACAGATGAGGAACTAAGGAAAACAGGGCTAAGTGACTTGCCCAAGGTCACACCACTAATAAGTGTCAGCTCATATTTGAACTTAGAAAGATAAATCTCCCTGACTTCAGGTTCAATACTCTATCAACCAGGTGACCTAGCCACCTGAAGCAAGTATTGCCTTCAGATTATACGCTCTGTGAAGGTAGAGACTATGTTTGTGTGTCTCTGTTTAGAAAGTAACACCATCATAAAGGCATTTAACAAACACTTTTTGTTGGTGTAGCAGGAGTCATTCCATGGAACATGAGTGAGTATCAGCTTGAGCTCAGGACCCTTTGGATGGGCCACCATATTCTAGCTCTTTGTAAAAGGAAATGCATATCCAATGGCTTTTGGTTGGTTCCTTGGTCTTTGTGACAGAAGTTGGGTGAGGTTTTCAAGATGATCAGTTGATGATTGAACCCAGAAGACCTGTCTGGGAATGGACCATGAGAGGAACTGAGTAGAAAAAGCTCCTTTCTCTTCTTTCTTTGGAGCATGTTTCTTGGGATTCTGCCAGTTTTCACTTGGACTTCCGCTGGGAGGGAGAACATTCTCTTTCCTCCCTCTTCCCAGCAGTAGCTATGTTGGCTGCATGCTAATGTCAGTAAGAACATATGCTTACCTAGTTAAGCAGGAGATCTAATCTCTAGTCCCTGTTTGCCTTCTGCTTTGGGCTTCTTTCCTGAGCACATGCCACCTAATAACAATCTTGAGAGCTGTACCTTTCCATCTTTAGTGACCACCTCTTGAGTTTAAGAGTCATTGATTCTGATGCTGATATCCCAGCAGGAAGTGTTACCTGTGCCTGCGCCTGCACCCTTGGAGAAGAAGATAATTGCTGTCAGGAGGATTAGCTGTGTATACCTGGCTAGCCAGAAAACAGTTTTTAAGTTCCTTCTTGGTCAGTGAAGACTGAGTGGAAAATTAAATCTCTTCAGCAACCCAGTAAGTCTCCTGCGAGTTGCTCCTATCTCCTTGCAGAGTATAGGGATGTAGATATATGATGGGTTATAGATTATGTTTTAAGTATGTGTTGGTCCATTTTATGAATCTTTTGTGTTTTAAGCATTTCCTTTGTGGTAGAAAAAATAAATAGCTGACCTATGCCTGAAATCTACCTTGTACACTGAGTAACTTTTCTAGAAGGGGCCCTATTAATCACTTTTTAGGCAAACTATAAACATGAATTATACTTAAGCTTTGTCACAGATATTTTCTCCATTGGTTCTACTGTAATCCTGGTGGGAGGGGGGTGGGGAGTAAAAGCCAGAAAGAGTAGGAAAAAGAAACTCTGATTACTTTCTTTGGAGGTTAGGATCCCCTGGGACTAACTTTGGGTCCACATGAGTCCCAAGCAAGTGCTCCTTTTCTGGGAAGGGTCCTCGCAGATACACAATAAGCAGAGATATTGATGGACTTTCCTGTAATTTTAGAAAATCCCATGGGTTAAATTTAAATGGCCAACTTAAATGATTAGAATTGTCCCTTGATCATGGGGTAAAGAATGGACTCAACTCTACTCCTGACTGAAGGAAAGCTTTCTGTGACTCGATTACTGAAAGACAACATGTTTAGTGAAAAGAGACTAGGAATCAGGACTCCCTATGTGACCGATGGCAAATCACTTTATTGGATGGTGTGATGGCATTTAACCCTGGAAGGGCCCTCAGGGATCATTTACTCTAACTCCTTTATTTTATAAATGTGAAAGCTGAGGCCCAAAGAAGCAACATGACTTGCCCAAGGTCACACAAGTGACCGAGCCAGAATTTGAAGCCAAGTTGTTTGTGTTGGGGCATTCTACTAAGCTGCCTCTCCTGGTGTGTTTCAATTTTCTTCCCCTATAAAAAGGAAGGCATAATAAAACCTTTTTTTATCTAACTAATAGTTGAGAAGATCATTAAGGGCTATACACATACATGTAAAGTAGTGTTTTTACACTAAATTCATTAAGATGCATTGGGCTTAGTTTGCCCCATACTTACACCGGAAGGGATTGCAACACCTAAATAAACCTGCTCAGGGAGTGCCACAGAAAGGCAAGACTTTCTGAAAAGAATGATTTCTGAGAAGGGGAAATGAATCTTATCTTTGACTTCTAAATAATCTTAGAGATAAGCCTTCCCACTTACATTGAGGAATGCACGTAGTGAAAGTTTGGGATCATTTGAAGGCTAATTGCTGGAAAGAGGGCATGGTTAAACCCAAATCCAACACATTTGGCTTTGGAATGCACAACTCGGTCCAAAAATAATGATGTATTTTTTTCATGATGCCATTCCATCTGTTATGTGGGACATCTGGGGCGTTCAAGGAGGACTAGCCCTTTTGGCTTGAGGGCTTTCTAAGCCCTCTCAAGGGCTGCTTATCCATCTTTGGTATTCACCTGGCACTTAACTCTCACCTGTGGCTCCAAGAAGCTGTAGCATGCAGACAGCAACACCATGGTAAACTGTCTCAGCAGACAGGATGAAAGTAACCAACATGTCATATACCCATCAGTGAGTTAGGGGAATGTCTAGCCCAAGGATGCGAAGACTTTCCCTGGTGGAATGGGCGGATGAGAACAATTTGTTCCGACGGCCATGAAGGTGGCTGAAGCAGGTTAGAACTTGTTCAGACATCGAAGATGCCAAGCTCATCCATTGTGTCCCATACCTTCTCCAGTCATCCTGACTTTTACCTTGCCACTGGACATAGATGACTCTGGAAGAAAGTAAAGCTGACAACTTGGTGCAACTCTGCCTCATTTAAATCCAATTTGTGCACAAGTCAAGACATCATCTTTGATGCTATTGGTCCTTTTTGAATTCAATTCAACAAACACATAATTAGCGCCATGTATTTGTGAAGTAGTTCTGAGGAACTTTTTTTAGTCAAATTTGAGCCAAATTATTAATACTCATATGATGTTGAACCACCCACCAAATGTAGCAAAAAGAGCAACTACAAGTTGCAATACCTGGGTTCTAATCCTTGATCTGCCACCAGTGAACCGCATAACTTGAATGACTTACTTCATCTTTATGAATCTCCATTTACCCAGTTCTTAAAATGAGGGGAATAGAAGAAAATAAGCATTTATTAAGCTACTACTTTGTGTCAGCTACTGTACTAAGCATTTTAAAACATTATTTCACTTGATCTTCACAACAACCCTGGGAGGTGGGTGCTATTATGATCCGTATTGTAGAGTTGAGGAAACTAAGGCAAACAGAGGTTAACTAACCAGGGTCATGCAGTTAGTAAGCATCTGAGATTGGATTTGCACTCATGTCTTATTGGCCTTGGGGAAGCTAGGTGGCACAGTGGATAGAGCCCTGGGCTTGGAGTCAGGAAGACCTGAGTTTAAAGCAGGCTTCAGACATTCACTAGCTGTGTGACCTTGGGCAAGTCACTTAACCCTGTTTGCCTCAGTTTCCTCATCTGTAAAAATGAGCTAGAGAAGGAATGGCAAACCACTCCAGTATCTTTACCAAGAGAACCCCGAATGCTGTCATGAAGAGTCACATGGGACTAAAAACAACTGAACTTATTGACTCTATCCACTGAGTCACCTAGATGACTCTAGTTGAGGGGGGTAGCACTAAATAATCTTTAAGGCCTCTTCTAGCTCTAACAGTTTATGATTCTAGATCTGCATCAAATTTTGGACAAGTGGAAAATGCTGAGGCATTGGAGACTAGGAAATTACATTACTATGGCTGGGAAATGTTAACAGAGGTTGAATGTTAATGATACCCTGGAGAGCAGAAGAGAAACTGTAGGAGATGAGGTGAATGGTGAAGGGAGGAGCAAGCATTAGGGAATTTGGCCTCATCACTACTATGAAAGCATCAGCCTCACCCTTGTAGTACAACTCAGGATAGACTTGGCAGCTGCTTCACAGACAAGCACTCAGAGACCAGATGTTACAATTAAATCAGGCATCTCACTCCTTTCTTACATCACTTACAGATCATCAGAAAATAACATCCACGAAGAAATGAAGAAAGGTTACATTTTTTAAAACTGACTGATAAAGGTAACCTGACATTAAGTAGAAAGAATATCTCAGCCTTTCTTGACCCCTTTCATCCCAATTTGTTCTTGCTCTCCCATTTTGGTGTTTTATCATATATTATCCTATATTGATTTCTAATGGCTTCATGTAATTCAATCTTTTTTATTTTTTAAGGCAATCAGGGTTAAGTGACTTGCTCAGGGTCACACAGCCAGTAACTGTCTGAAGCTGTATTTGAACTTGGGTCCTCTAGGGTTGGTGCTCTCTCTACTGCACCACCCAGCTGCCCCTTCAATCTTATTTTAATAAAGGGGCTAGCCCCAAGCAAAGTTGTAAAGTCAGCAGAGGTTGTTTTTAGTGCAGCTATCTGTTCCCTACTTTGTGACCTTCTACCCTATTACTCCTCTAATCAGGAGCCAAGGACCCAGTGCTCTTTTTACATTCTCATTATTGAAATTTGTGCTCAAGAAGTTTTGACAAACTCCTTAGCATTAAGGTACAAGTGACTGATAAGCTTTAATGGCATTACTCCTCTACATTGTATAGTCCAGATGTGATTTCCATAAGTATTGGATAGAAGTAGGGTAGATTAGGAAGAGCACTGGCTCTAGAGATAGAACACCTGCCTCCCTTATTTACTAGGTAAGTGATCCAAGGCAAGCCACTTAACTTCCATGAATTTCAGTTTCCTCAACTGTAAAATGAAGGGGTTGGACTAGGTGGCCTCTGAGGTCCTTTCTGTATCTAGATTGATGATCTTATGATCTTGTGCTATCTGTGATCTCTTCAGTATTTTTTGGGTCTCCTTTAGCCAGTCATTGACTTGTTTTTCATGGTTTTCTCGCATCATTCTCACTTCTCTTCCCAATTTTTCCTCTACTTCTCTAACTTGCTTTTCCAAATCCTTTTTGAGCTCTTCCGTGG
>CM053626.1:272194355-272235476 GCA_028646595.1 Phalanger gymnotis
CTCCTTCTCGAGCTAATGCCATTGGCTGGCTGAACTGTCAATCAGACCTAGACCAGTCAGTGACAATTTTCATTGGTTGTTCTAGCATGCCGTGGGTTTGCTGATTGACAGACGCTATAGCCAATAAAAAGGGGAAAAAGTTAGCAGCCCATCCTCTTTCCTCTCCCCACCACTTATTTATTCCCAATGACATGACAAGCGCCTGACGTCAGGCTGTGATGCACTGCCCAATGGACACCATGAAATCCTCGAACCCACCGCTGAGGGGCAGCCTTTGCTGCGAGGTAAGTGACTGCAGCAAGGAAACTTGACAGCAGGGATATTTGCTCATTCTAAGACTTATATTGCATTAAACATAGCAAACCACCCATATTTGACCGTCAAATTTAATTAATAAAATTAATTTAGGCAATTAGAGCTTAAAACTGCACTAACACTTCTGGGACACCCTGTATAAAACTCGAGTATAGCTTATAATCAATAATTTTCCTCACAAAATATAGTAGTGATAATATTAATATATTATGATACAATAGTATATGTTCAACACAATAACATTATTAATACACTATTATAACATGACATTAACATAGTCACATTTTTAGAGCATTTAAATAATGATAAATTATCAGCATAATATAATATACTATATAATAATATTTTAAGGCTGGGAAGGCACTTTATCCATGTTATCGCATTTGATTTTTATAACAGCCTTGTGAAGTAGATGGTTTTATTCCCATTTTACATATTGTGGAAACTGAGGCTGACAGGTGAAGTGATATTTCCATGGTCACAGGGCTAGGGAGTGTCTGAGGCAGGATTAGAACTGGGGTTTTCCAGATTCCAAGTCCAGCATTATGGTACCTAATTACTTAGGTTTTTACATCTAGAAGTGGGGAGGTGTGGTGGTTCTCAGAGGGAGCCTAATCAATCAGTGTTTTACAGATATGGAGAGAAGCAAAGGCAGTCAGTGTTAAGTGATTATTGTGTGTGTCAGGCATTTTAAGTACTGGGGATACAAAGAAAAGCAAAACAGCCTCCCCCCCCCCAAGATAAAACTAGTCCCTGCTCTCAAGAATCTCACAGTCTAATAGGGGAGACAACATACAAACCACTATGTATAAGCAAGATATATACAGCATAAACTGTAATCTTAGGGGGAAGGTACTAAGATTTACTCCAGGCCATGCAGGTAGTAAGTTTCAGATTTGGGATGTCAACCCAAATCCTCTGACTCCTGAGCCAGTGTCCTTTCTGTGCTACTGAATTTTTTAAAATGCTTTTGTGTGAAACTGGGAAGTTTTGCTTAATTTTTTTTTTAAAAGTTAACTTTGGGAGACAGCATGACCAAATGTTTAGTGATGTGGCCTTGAAGCCAGGAAGACCTGGGCTGAACTCCCAACTCTGTCACATATTGGCTGTGTGACTCGAGGCAAATCATTTCTTAGTTCTCTAGGCAACTTCATAAGTTGAAGAGAAGGCGCTCACCTGGGAGATCCATATACCGATTAAGTCACGGGTTTAGCCCCTATTCCTATATTAACTCTACAAAGATGGTTAAAGAAATAGTTTCTTCTCTATGCCTCCTTTTGTGCCCTTTCTTCAATGCTTTCTCTTCCTTTTATTGCTTTTTTGGTTACTATTAACATAGTTATTTAGAACATGTGTATGTGAGTCTGATTCAGTTTTCTTCACTTTTTATTTGTAAATGCACATACTCCTTTGCCTTTTAAGTAAATGGCGGGGGTGGGGGGGGAGAAGCCATTCTAGATGTGGCGAATAGTGTAAATGATGGTGTTGAGGTGACAGAGTGAAAGTTATATTAAAGGTACAGCATATAGACCGGTTTGGCTAGAGTTGTAGTAGGGCAGTAGCGGGAGATATGATTGACAGGTTAGGGCAGTATTGTAGAAAGTTTTGAAGGTCGAGGGAATTTGGACATGCTCCTCTAGACAACAGGCAGCTGCAGTAGCTTTTTTCAGCAGGTTTCAGCATTGAAATGATGAAAATAGTATTTCAGGAAGATACATTTTGTAGCATGTAACGGACATGCACAAAGTGACATAAAATATAAAGAGATGTATAATCAGAGGAAAGTGATTTCATGATGTAGTGAGAGTGAGGAGTGGACAGCTTTCTTGCTGCATTGATATCCACGTCATGTGAAAAGACAGAGTGAGACCGTTTTGGGTGGAACTTCTCTGGGACATTTACAGAGGAACCTGGATGAGAGTCACACAGGATGAAGAGCTGCAGATAGACTGGAAGAAACCAGCGAGATCACAAATAACATTGAAATATTGGTATACTGTACAGGATGGATGGGAGTGGGGGGAACATTTAGGTTGTGAGACTAGGTGTGAAATGGTTAGGGCCTAAACTAGAATATCCCATTTCGGTTTGATTTTTTTTAAGGCATCTTTATGTTTAGACATTTGTCAGCCTTGACGTCTCAGAATAATTTTGTTGATCAGATGCCCTGTTGTTATGACACTTGAAAGTCTTCAACTTTCCCTGGCCATTCTTGAAATTTATTTACCTTAAGCTAGTCATTGTCAAAGGGTGAGGCAGAGAATGATGATGGTCCCCAAGGTGTTCCAGCTGGTCCGGTTTCTTTTAGCATTCCTCTTTATAATATGACAATGTCATTTTTATTCCAGGTATGAATGAGGGATTTACTTATGATATTTAATGAAACTTAGACAATAATATGTTGATATCCAATCAAATGTGTCATTAACTCTCATTACTTCCAGAGAGGTTTAGAGTTTCTTCTCCCCACCAACAATTGACTCTCAGTGAGGCAGGTACGTTGCAGGTTCTCTTGCCCAGCTTAAAAACCATTTATAAAGCACCTTCTGTGTGCCAGGCACTATCTTAAGTGCTTTTATGAATATCTCATTTGATCCTTGATAGTTTGTAAGCTGAGCAAGTTTGAGAACCATTGCCTTGAAAATACTAAAAAGTACATTGTGTATGATTGGACTCAAATGCTGACAAACATGCACTGATCTATTTTCTTTGAAAAGATTAACTAGTGACTTCTAGTCTAAAAAAATGTGTATATCATAAAATAAGTGAAAAGAAAGATTCACATTCTCCCATATACAGGGCGAAGGGAGACACATTATTGGGGAAAATGCATAGGCAGACGACTTAAACTGCTAAAGCAATATCCCTGCTACAATCTTTTTCTGTCCTATTTCTGGCTCCCTGACTTGTCACTGATATTCTCTAGTGGTGTCCATGTCACTACAAACATCTCTTTCCGTTCTGCCTCCCTGCTTGCTGTTGGCCTCTCTGTAAAGTCGTCTCTGTTGGGTACCTCCTCTGAGCTGCTTTCTGCTGCCATCTGCTGGTCTTCAGCTGTTATGCAGCCTCTTCACCTGTAGGGGAGTGACCTACTCAGCACTTTCAGTTCACAGCCCTAGGCAATTTCACCTTCTTTGCCACGTAGACCCAGCCTGGCCCACTGGTATTTAGGAGAAGCCCCTAGGTATTTTCCTCTTCCTTACCTCCTTGTTTTTGCCTATGCCGGCCATTATGTCTACTCTTTTTCACTCTCATGATGCTAATTATAACCCATGACAATAAAAGAGGTTATCTTTTGTCAGCAGGTCTGGTTTCAAGTATTCAAATAGAATTATATGTCACAAACAATAGACACTGTATGACCAAGATGCTTCAGTATCATTTAGGTGAATCGTACAACATAGGGATGCAGCGTGTATGTTCTGTTGCCCTCAGAGATCAATCTTTGACATAAGGAAATACCTTACTGTATCTCTTCCTTCAGTCCCAGGTTCATAGGATAATTTAGAGCTGGAATAAACCTTAGAGACCACAGAGTCCAATTTATAGGGCAGCTAGGTGGCATAGCTAGATAGATCATTTGGAGTCAGGAAGACTAGAGTTCAAATCATTTTACCTCTGTTTGCTCATCTGTAAAATGGGGATAATACTACCCCCTAGCCCTCAGAAGTGTTGTGCCAGGGCAGTGCCTGGCACATGCTAAGTGCTCTATAAATGTTAGCTATTATTATTGTCAATTTATTCTTTTATTTTATTGTTATTTTAATTATTTATTATATTTGTTATTATTATATAACTATTATTTTATTATCATATTATTATTATCAGTAATATTATTACTGATGAGGTAACTGAGCCCTATAAAGATGAAATGACTTACACAAGGTCAGTGAGAGGTAGAACTCCGGACCTGGAGTCAGAAAGTTATTTCATTCATTTTTCAGTCATATCTGACTCTTCATGACCCCTTTTGGGGTTTTCTTGGCAAAGATATTGGAGTGGTTTGCTATTTCCTTCTCCAGCTCATTTTATAGATGGAGTCTTCCTGACTTCAGGCCTGGTACTTTATCTGCTTCGCCACCTAGCCAGCTGCCTCTGGGATCAGAAAGACCTGGTTCAAATCCAGCCTCAGACACTATATAGCTGGGTGACTCCAGGCAAATTACTTCACCTTTGCCTCAGTTTTCTCATCTATAAAATGGGATGAATAAAAACATCTACCTCCCAGGATTTTGAGGATAAAGTGAGATATTTGTAAAGCGTTTTTCAAAACTTAAAAGTACTATACAAATGCAAGTGACAATGCTGATTATAAAGTGGTAGAAAGAAGATTATTCAAACCCAGTGCTTCTGACCCCAAATCCTTATTCTTTCCATTTCACTGTGCTGCCTTCTTTCCTTTGTTGGGGGGTGAGGAGAAGTAAGATCACACCTGTTTCTACGTATAGAAACCTTCAGGGCTCCAGAGATTCCCCAGTATAGCTTTAAAAAAAAACCTTCAAACAAATCTGTTATGTACCAGAGAACCTTGCCTCTCAACTCTACTTTTCCACAGAGATGGCATAGGGATTCAGGGTGAGGAGGGTTGTGGGCTGAGATTTTAGGTGGTAGCACTCCAACCAAGTAAGATCAAATGCATGAAGTTCCTCATTTGCTATGTCATTTTATCTTTTTGTGGAGACCAGGGCATATAGCTTCAATTTATTTCCTCATTTGTGGAAGGGGGACTGAATTCCATATCCACATGTGCTATTGCCTGCTGGACAGTTCCACCCGGATATCCACCTGTCACCTCAAACAAAACATATCCAAAACTGAACTCAATGTCTTCCCTTTCGAACTTGCCCTCCCTTTCAACTGCCTTCTATAGATGACACCATTATTCTCCTATAGCCATGGCTTCTTTTGAAGATACCACTGCCAATGTTGGAGGGAAGGAAGAAGAATTCCGCTTTCTCTTCCCCCACAAACTCCCTTTCTGTAAGAGGCACAAAAGGGTGAAGAGCAAGTCCTTAAAAGTTTCCTCAAGAGCTGGGTTCTTCTTTCATAGCTGATTCTCTTCTTGACTGACTTTCCTCAGAACTGACTCACTCACTGTAACATGGTGGATCTGTCAGTCCCCTGAGTCCCTTACTATTCTTCCTTCTGTAACCCAAATGCCTGGTAATCCCATAAGGGTTTCTGAGGTATTTCTTCACACTCTATTGTCAGAGTGTAAGAAAACTCATTAATTTGAACATAGACTGATTAATCTCCTTTACATCTCCATCTATTGAAATCCTTCTCTTCCTTCAAGGCCTAGCTCTGGTGCCACCTATTCATGAAGCCTTCCTTGACCCCCACATCTGAACATAATCACTTCATCCTCAAATGTCCTTATTGTATTTGTCTCAATTTCTCGATTCTTTATCACATATCACTGTAATCTCTGGGAGTATAAAGGCCATTGTATTTTATCTTTGTACCTTCAGTGCCTTATGTGTAATTGCTACTTGATAAATATTATTGGATCACAGGATTGTAAAATCAGCAATGGGATGGACCTTAAAGGTCACTTTGTCCAATATCCAAATTTTACAGATGAAGCAGTGGAGGCCCAAGGAGGTGAAGGGACTTGTTCTTGGTCCTATAAATGACAAAGCCAGGATTTGAATCCCTAACTCTCAAAGTCCAGCACTTTTTCCACTGTGCCAATCTACTTACTTCTTTGTCACTTACTCTTGTTTACTTTTCTTTCTTACTTTCTAAAGTTATTGGTTCAAGCTCCCATTCTGGTATGTTCTTCCTAATAGCAGTTACTTGTTAAAGTTAGCATCTCCCTTATTTCTATTGACAAAGTGATTAGCACCTTAAGAGAATCAGTAAGATAGAATGTTCAAAAAGTCCTTCCAAATTGAGGTAGGCATTCCCCTATGCCACCTTGGTCTGTGGGGAGAGTGGGCTCAGACTTGAAGCAGTTTTATCTCCAATAAATTCATTTCCGCGTGCAGCTTAGCTGAGCTACTGGAAGAGTTTCTCCCTTGGGTCAGGGCGTAGCAGTTGTTCTACCAGGTTGATTTGCCTGTAGATCCTTGGGGCTATGCTGGCTTATTGGGCTTGGCTGCCAGGAAGCTCTGGTGTGAACTCCAGTTCCTGGACCTTTGGTTCCTCACTCTCGATTGTTTGAAGCTTACAAGGTCACAGATGTCGTCACTACTCCTTCATAATAACTAGTATTTATATAGTGCTTTAGGTTTACAAATGCTTCAAAAATATCTCATTTTATCATCTAAAAGCATAAAAAAATAGACACAACAGAGACAGAAGCTCACAGGCCTTGGCCCAGGTCAGAGTGGGGCCTTTCAGTTCTTGCCTTACCCAAAGGCCCACCACAGTTTTTTCTCACTCTAAAGCAAGCTAGGAGAAAATAAGTCTAATTGCCCCCAGGTTTTTCTCACTATATATTTTTTCTGACAGGAGATAGCTATCAAATACCTGCCCATTATCTGAGTTGGGGAGCAAAGCTTATCTATTACACAAATCCAGAAGGAGGCTCACTAAGGATCTGTTTTTGTCCTCTGAATATGCTTCTAGGACTGGACTCTCATTGGCCAGTTACATATGAATTGCAGTTGTTTCCTAAACAAAATATTTGACTACCAAGAATGCTGCATTCCACAACCTTTTGGATGGTGGAGTCTATTGTGCTTATTATGAGGCTGCATCAGTTTGATATGTCAGCTATTGTGTGCTTCTCATTAGACCAAAGATTTCTAAATTTAGGTGGTCAGTATAATAGCTCTTGTGAACTCTTCTTAGTTAATTTGATTTGAATCTCTGTAAGTGAAATATTCAGGAGAAATATTAGACCTCTATGACCAAAAAATAAAGTAACACATTTCTTCATGCTTTCTTTAGTTTTTTAAGTTTCACATAACAAGGTAAGCTAGCTGTCTGTGGTCATTTTAGAGACATGACTTCATTATAAACGGATCAGCCCATAATGGGTTTCCTTTCACTAAATCATATGTATCATTAACATCTGTTAAAGAGCCGGCAAAGTGTCTTGTTTGGGAGGTCAATATGGTTTTGCCATTACATAATCCACATAGGGAGACAACAACATAGTCATTTCCAAGCTTCCAGTTGAAATGTTGAGGAAATCTGATATTTTTCTTTAATCTCTTTCTTGCAGAGAGTTGTTGATGTTGCACCTGGATTGAGGGATTTGCACGATTTAAGGGCAAATATCCAGTTGGAGAAGTAGGAGAGACTTCAAGAGATGGAGTTTGTGGCTCTCCAAGACCCACCAATATGCAGACGATTTAATAGTATGACTTAACAGTGACACAGCCAGAGTTCCCAGAAGAAAATAATTTCCATTTCCCTTGATGCAAGTTTTCATGAAATAGGGATTGTTAATGTGCCTGAACTCAGACCAACATCAGGAAGAGCTCTGAAAATAAGTGATTTTCCAGTAATTTTCTCTAACTGTGACAGGGGAAAGTTCTGGCTGAATATTGATGGGCATGTTCTAAATACTGTGATATGTGTGTATTACGGAAATTTTTCTTCCTTTTTTTTATAAGCCAAGGTACATTTGTATATCATGCTTATGTTCTTAAAATGATCAAAGGTCATAAAACCAATACTGAAAGGTTATAGGGGAATGGGGAGATCCTTTTGATTAAAGATGATGATAATGGGCATTTTTATTATCTGGGCAAAATTTCAAAGGTCACTTACACTGGGCAATACTAGCAAAAAGGAAGTCTTAGACAAACAGTAGAATTCTAAGTGCCTTCTGAGGTGATCTGAGTTAATTATCTTTCTTAAAGAAGAAAGGTGACATTGGAACTCAGTAATATGTCGAATCAGTATAACCTTCAGCAAGGAAAAAAAATTGTGTGGGTTTTGTTTCTATTCTGGCAAAAGAATTAACAAAACATGGTCCCTCTGCCTTTTTTCCTTTTCCTTGATTAAGCTTCTGAAGAGCAGACTAATTTGAAGGTTTTATGTGAGCACAATAATGGACATACAAGTCAGCCTTATAAGAGTACCCTTATGAGGCTATTTAAAAGTTATAAAATTAAGACTTAACTTTAAGCTTGTTTTCTGCCACAAAGTTATACTAACAGAGTTCCAATGTAGCATTAGTAGATGACCATGGGCGTCTTGAATTGGATTATGCAGGATGTATGAGTATGAGGCAGCATGGTCCCTGGGGACAGTGTTGGAGGTAGAATTAGAAAGAAGAGCATGGTACAGTGGAAAGGAGACTGGCTCTGGAGTCACTGAATTTCTGTGTGACCCTGGGCAAGTCACTTACCCTCCTTGGGCCTCATTTTCTTCATTTATAAAATGAGGGGGTTAGATAAGATTAAGATCTTTTCTAGTGCTGGGTTTATGATCCTAAGATTTGGGTTCAAATCCTGCCTCTTGACCCTTGCCTTCTGTGCAACCAGGGGCAAGTCACTTAATCTTTTGGGGCCTCATTTCCCCATATATAAAATGTGGCTGATAAATATTTTCCTTACAGGGTTGTTGTGAAGATCAAATGAGATATGTAAACTGTGGCTCAGGGCTCACATAAACCAGTCCCCCTCCCTGAAGCCTGACTAGATTAATCTAGAAAAATCTATAAGAGAAGTCTTAAATTTAGATCTTGTTTAACAAAAGTGGGTGGCAGAGTCCCTTTCTACACAAGTTTACTTCATTGCTATTTCCAAACCTTGCTGCTACAGATGTGACATCTCTCTCCAGCCCCACTAGTTCTCCAATTCCTCCTTCATGGTCTTTTTTTCCACATAAGAATCTAAACTCCTTTAGGTCAGGGTCTATCTTGCTTGCTTGTGATTGTCTCCAAAGCTCATAGCACAGTGCCTAGCCCATAATCCATAGTATGTGGTTAACAAATGACTTATCACTTATTCATTGTGCAGTATGTATATTGGTTATGGGACAGCTGTTGATTTTTTTTTCCATCATAGAAACTTCACAGGATGCAAAGGACCCTCATTCATTGATGTGTTTCTCAGCCACCAGTAGATGGCTCTAGTCGCTGGGCATTGTCAGAGTAAAGTTCCTGTGTTATCCTTAGCAAGGAGGCTATAGAAGATGTCTAGCTCCTTGGGAAAGTGCCCCCTGCAGACTAAGATCTATACCCTATAATCACATCAAATGTATGGGAAGGACTGCCAAAATGAGCCTGCCACATTTATATAAAGTAATTTGCAAAGCGACGATTTTCACATCTGCCTATCCTTCCCAAACTTTTCTGTTGATCTCCAATCTTGCATCTCCAACTGCTTTTCAGACATCTTGAAGTAGATGTTCAGTAAACGTTTTAAATTCAAACCAATATTGAACCCATTATCTTTGTCCCTCATCTGCCCCCTCCCCCAGCTTCCCTGTTACTGCGGAGGGTACTGTGGGTACATCCTTCCAATGCCTCAGGCTCACAACCTAAGTGTCATTCTCAACTCTTCCCTGTCTCTCACCCTTCATATACAAATTTGCCAATGCCTGTGGATTTCAAGTTAGCCTCTTCTCTCCTCAGATACAGCCACTACTTTGATGCAGGTCCTCATCACCTCATTTTCGGACTATTGCAGTAGCCTCCTAGTGGGTCTGTCTGCCTCAAGTCTCTCCTCTCTCCAATTCAGCTTCAATTCAGCTGACAAAGCACTTTTCCTAAGGTGCAGGTCCAACCAGGTTACCACCTCTACTTAAACTCCAGTGATTCCTTGTCACCTCCAGGATCAAACATGAAATCCTCTATTTGTCATTCAAAGCCCTTCATAACCTAGTATGCCCTCCCCTCCAGTTTTCCAGTCTTCTTACACCTTGACTCATAGTCTGATCAAGTGACAATGGCCTCCTTGATGTTTTCAAACAAGATACTCCATCTCTCAGCTTTGGACATTTTCTCTGGCTATCTTCCAATCCTGGAATATTCTCCCTTCTCATCACCTATAGGCTTCCTTGGATTCCTTCAATTCCCTACTAAAATCCCATCTTCTACAGGAAACCTTTTCCGGTCTTTCTTACATTTAGGGCTTTACTTCTTTTAAAATTATTTCCTATTCATCCTTTTTATAGTTGCTTGTCTCCTCATTAGATTGTGAACTCCTTGAAGGTAGGAATTATCTTTTGCCTTCCTCCCCCCCATCCTCAGTGCTTAGCATAGTGCCTGCCACCCAGTAAGTTCTTAATAAATGTTTATTGACTGTCTGCACAAACATCAGTTTATTATAGCTTTGATGCAAATAACATATATTTATGTTAGAGATTTGGGATCCCTAATTAGGAATTTTGCAAAAACTAATTGTTTACTTAAATGTTCCTATAAAAGCCATGCCCATTGATCTTACACATTGTAAGTTCTCATAGCATAAGGCAAGTGAAGAAATTCACACCCAAACCTGGACAAAACTATAGTTTCTGGAAATTCTTAAATGTCAGGATTTTTTTCTTCTGGTATGCTATGCTTGGATCATTAAATGAAACTTTATAAAACCAAGGTTTTCCTTATGGCATCATATCCTTTTGACATCTGGTCTAGTCTATCTAATGCATATATGTTTTACTCTATGAAACACAAATTATTTTTAGCAGTGGTTCCGCTTTTGACAGGCATCATCAATAGCACTTTCTCCATAGCATGGAAAAGGATGAGGAAGTTATACATCATTTTTTATTGAGTGCTTTTTAGCCAAAATTTCTTCAATTCCCTTGACACTTTTATTTCCATCATTTCTCATTGGTAACATATTTATTTCATAGGTTTATATAGTACTTTTCCTTGAAAAGAGAGCACATTTTTAAGAGTTGTCTTCTATATTTGACTGAAGTAAAATACTTCATAATTATCCAGTTTCAGTTAGAGGCCTTGGAAAATGTGAGGCAGCCTGTTGGTGTGTGGAGCACTGGATTGGGAGTCAGTGGCATTTAGTGGTCTTTCTGTTTCAAGTGTGTTTCTTATAAATAATATATTGTTGAATTCTGCTTTCCAAACTATTCTGCTCCTTCCATTTTATGTCCAAAGTTTGTTTGGGATAGAGAATAGAACTAGTATGTAGATATGTGTATCATCTGTATTGGAATGAGGTCAACATGAGAGAAAGTGCCTAGAAAGAAAAGAAAGCACAGGACAGAGCCTTAATGAACACTCACAGAATTTCTTTTTTTGGTAAGAGGAGGTGTGCAGTGTTGGGGAGAAGGGAGTAGTGTGACATGAATGATAAGCTCGAAAAGGAGCCTGAGAAGAAGTAGTTAAATACTTGGAGGGAGAACCAGGAGAGAGCTTAGTCATGACATCTTGGAGAAAAAAAAAGAGAGGGTCATCAGTAGTCTCAAATTCAGCAGAGAAGTCAAGAAGGGTAAGGACTGAGAAAAGACCATCAGATTTGGCAAGTAAGAGATTGTTGATAACTTTGGAAAGAGCAGAAGGCACAGTTCTTCAGACAGTCCAAACTGTCTGAATGCCAAACTGGCATGAATTCTCAAGGACCTTCCCTATTCTGGTTGCCTTCCTTTCGATGTTCTACAGATTGTCACTGGCCTTCGTAAACTGTGATGTTCAGAACTGAGCAGAATACTTCAGATGTGGTTTAAGCAGAGCAGACAGAGTACAGTGGGACAGTCATCTCCTGAAAGCTATGCCTGTCTTGATACAGTCGAAAATGGTTCTAGCTTTTTTTGACCGCTATGTTACACTGTTGACTAGAGTTGAGCTGGCAGCTCTTTAAAACCTGGAGATAGTTTTGAGACAAAATGCTGTTAAACCAAGCCATTACCTTCAGTAAAACATTTATTAAATACCTACTATGTAGTAGTGTACTGTGCTAAGTGTCTTGAATTTTTTTTTGACCCAACGGTACATAGATTGTTATTAAATTTAATCTTACTGAATTTGACCCAGCTTCCTGTTCTCAAGATTGTTTGAGACCTTGGCTCTCTCAAATCATGTGTGTTAGTTCTCCTTCCCAGCTTTGAACCATTGCAGATTTGATAAGGATGCCCATCTATCTCTCTATCTTTATCCAAGGCATTGATAAAAAATGTTAAAACAGTACAGAACAAAGTATAGATTCCTGAGGCCCTCTAGTGGAGATCTCCTTTCCAAATGACATCGGACCATTAATCACAGCTCTGATTCCAACCGTTCAACCAATTCTATCTAGATCCACCTAACTTTTCTCTTTTGTAGCTGACAACCCTCCACCCTTCCCACAAGAATAGCATGAGATACTTAGGTGAGCTCCAGATAATACGTTTCCGTGGTCGATTGGGATTATGCTATTTTTCATCTTTTAGCCCCAGTGTCTAGCACAGTACTTGGCATATAAGAGGCATTTAAATGTTTATTGAATCCTCACGAAGAATTCTTTTTGGTTTTACTTACAAGAACAGCCTCAAATCAGCATTTTTAGGTTTCCTCGGCCAATTGAACTGACTGGATAAAATAATGCAAAGAATTTGGGTAATGGTGAGAAACAAAATATGGTCACTAGTCATCCAGTCAATTTCATCTGACAACAGTGATCTCAACCTTCTCAGTAAATATATGCAATCAACTTTACTAGTGCTATCCTGCATGCCAGACAGTCCTGGGTGCTAAAGACACAGAAGCAAAACAAACAACAAAAACAACAACTAAACAGTTCCCTGCCCTCAAGGAGTTTAAATTCTATTGGCCAGATACAGTGGAAAGAATGCAGGATATGGAGTCAGAGGACCTGGGTCACAGTTCAGCTTTGCTACTTTGGTATCTCTTTGGGCCTCAGTCCCTTGTCTGTAAATTGATGGGGTTGTGCTAGATGGTTTCTCAGTTCTCTTTGAAACAAATGGTCTCCTGATCCTATCCTATCAGCAATGGGGGGTTAGAATAACAGGGTATTTAACAGGAGAAGATAACTTGCAGCACCCTCCCACCCCCCCACCTCTTTTTTTTTTTTGTTTCTCCAGCCTCGTGTAGACAGAGCCACTTCTTTCCCAGCTCTTCCTTTCAGTCATTACTGTAGTTTGACTTTTCCTTATTCTAACTCTGCTTCTAAGTATAGGGGAAAGGGCTTTTTAAACCTATAGCAGCAAATTTGTCTGGAGGAACAGAAAGTGAAGAATATGAAGGGAAACAATGGAAAAAAAAAAGTGAGGAGGCCTAGCAGTACAAGACCTGAAAGTATATTACCAAGCAGTAATCCTCAAAATGATTTGATAACAGTGGAAAAAAAAAAGAAAAGAAAAGACGTAGAACAAGTTAGAGATATAACATATAGAAGCAAATAAATCTAGTAGTCTAGTGTTTGATTAACCCAAAGACCACAACTACTGGGGTAAAGAATCACTGCTTGACAAGAATTATTGGGAGATTCGGAAAGCAGTCTGGCAGAAATTAAATTTATAATAACATCTCATACCAGATACCAAGGTACAAACAGTTCCAAATGGATTCACAACTTACATTTGCATATTTGCAGCATGAGTAAATTAGAGGAGCAATAAAGAAACTGCATTTCTGATCTATGATGAGGGGAAAAAAATCATTACTAGAGTTAGGATTGCAGAAAAAAACATGGACAGTTTTGATCACATAAAATGAAGGTTTTTGCACAAATAAGACCAATATAGCTAATACTAGAAGGAAAAGTTAACTGGGAAAAAATATTTGCTGTGAGTTTCTTTGATTAAGCTCTCACTTCAAGACAGTCTCCATATGTTCTAAAACATAAGAAACTGATCAAATTGATAAGAACAGAGCCATTCCCCAACTGATGTATGGATAGGTAGTTTTCAAAGGAAGCAATAGACATACAAAAATGCTCTATTAATAATCAAGTAAATGCAATTAAAGCAATTTTGAGGGTCTACCTAATACTTATCAAATTGATAAAGATTACAAGAGGGGAAAATAGCAATTGTTGAAGTTCTGAGAGTACAGGCATATCAATATATCAAGAGTATAGCCATTGTTGGTGGACCTCTGAATTCATCCAAGCAGTCCTGGAAAGCAATTTGGAACAATGTCTCAAAAATCGTAGAGCTGTGCATACTCTTTGACTCAGTGATACTAGTCAATAAATGAATATTTATTAAGCATACGCTGTGTTTTAGGCATTATGCGAAGCACTGCAGATATGAAGACAGGCAAAAACACAGTCCCTGCCCTTGAGAAGCTCCTATTTTAATGGAGGAGCCAATATGCAAATAAGTATGTATATACAAGATATGTATGGTGTAAATGGGAAGTAATCTCAGAGGAAAAAAGCAGTAATCTCAGAGGAAAAAAAAGTACTAGGGGTGGATGGGGTACATGTGAGAAAGACGTTGCAGAAAGTGAGATTTGATCCAAGTCTTGAAGGAAGTCAAGGAAGCTAGGAGAAGGAGGCGGGAAGGAGGAGCGTTTCAGACATGTAGGGCACCCAGTAAGAAGGCATAGAGTCGGAAGGTCAGTGTCACTGGATTGTAGAGTACAGGGATGGTATAAAGAGTAAAATATAAGAACACTGGAAATGTAGGAAGGGCTAAGGTTGTACAGGCTTTAAAAACCAAGCAGAGGATTTTGTTTCATCCTGGAGGCAAACAGGGAGTCATTGGAGTTTATTGGTTAGTGGTATGACATGGTCCGACATACACTTGAGGGAGATCAATTTGATAGCTGAGTGGAGGGTGGACTGGAATAGGGAGAGAAATATGTCAGGGAGACCTAGTGGGGCTATTGTAATAGTCCCGGAGTGGCTACTGTGTCAGAGAGGAGAGGAAACGCATATGAAAGATATTATGAAAGTAGGAAAAGCAGGACTTGGCTCTAGTGTGAATTTCTGGAGTGAAAGAGTAAAAGGATGACAACTAGATTGTGAATTCGGACAACCGGAAGGATGGTGGTGCTCTCAGGAGTAATAGAGCTTCAGAAGATGGGAGAGATTACAGAGAAAGATAATGAGTTAGAGACAGTTGAGTGTGAGATGTCTGAGTTGGAGATATGAGACTGGAGAACAGGAAAGAGGTTTGAGAATCATCCACAAAAGCATGATACTTGAACCTATGGGAGCTAATGAGATCACTGAGAGAGAGGAAAAGGGGGTCCCGGACAGACTTTTGGGTGGATATTGTTGTTGCTGGTCAGCCATTTCAGTCATGTCTGACTCTTCATAACCCTTTTTAGGGTTTTCTTGGCAAAGATACTGGAGTAGTTTGTCATTTTCTTCTCCAGCTCATTTTACAGATGAGAAAACTGAAGCAAACAGGGTTAAGTGATTTACCCAAGGTCACACAGCTAGTAAATGTCTGAAGCCAGATTTATACTCAGGAAAATGAGTCTTCCTGGCTTCAGGCCTAGGACTCTATACACTGTGCCACCTAACTGCCCTTGAGGTATACCCACAGTTAGTGGCTATGACCTGAAGAAGGATCCAGCAAAGGATACGGAGAAGGATGAATCATATAGGTAGAAGAAGAACCAAGATAGGGTGGTATCATGAAAACCTAAAGGGGAGAGCTGTCAAACACCAGACACATGAAAAGAATCAGCTGTTTAAAATTTTGCAGAGACATAAAAAAGGAATAAAGATTGAGAAAAGGCTATTTGATTTTGCAATTAATAGGTAATTGAGACTTTGGGAGCAGTTTCAATTGAGTGATAAGGTTGGAAGCCAGTCTGGGGAGGGTTTAGGAGAGAGTAAAATTGGAGTAAGTCCAGGATGTCAGGGAGAGATACAGAATAATAGTGGGAATGGTTGGATCAAATGAGTTTAAGGATGAATTTAATCACTAGATTAAGGATGAGGAAGATATGGAAAACAGGGAAATAGCCAGTAGATGTGAGACAAATGAAAATTGAGGGGGGGCAGTTTGTTGGAGAAGTTGGGATACGTGCATGTGGAGAATTTTGCCTTGTCAATGAGAAGGGACACTTCTCCATGTGAGACAGGGTAAAGAAAAACGCAGGGGAAGATATTTGAGTGATATGAGTTGAGGAGGTGGGGAGAAGAGAGAGTTCTTGGCAAGTGACTTTGTTTTTTTTTTTTTTCCATGAAGAATGAGGTAAGGTTCTTAGCTGAGAGTGGCTTAGGAGATTTGAAGTGGGACGAGAAGTTTGGGAAATGTTTTAGAAGACCTTTCTTGATATTACTTTTACTATCTTCAGGCCCTCAACTAGAAATGAAGGCCACTAATCTACACATAAGGATCTCTGCAGGCTGGTTTTAAATTATGATATCTATGTTTTTATTGTATTTTTATTTGCTTTGTTAAATATTTACCAATTATGTTTTAATCTGATTTGAGCTTCACTTGGGAGTGTTGTGGGCTGCATGCAGTTGTGTATTTGACAACTCTGATGTAAACGGTCCCAAAATCTTTTTACCCATTTATTTTAATTTTTTATTCCACCAAATCTTTATCACAATGACTACTTTTGTAGTAAATTCGATGCTGTGGGCTAACCAATAGTAATTTAGTTGATTCAGAACTAGTTGAATGACTATATCCAAAAAGCCATTACTAATAGATTAATGTCAAGTTGAAGGGAAGGCTCCAGTGAAATATACTAGAGAACTGTCCTGGACCTTGTCCTTTTCAATTTTTAAAATTAATTACTTTGGTTAAGGCATAAATAACTTAGTTATCAAAATTGCAGAATTTCCCATGAAGCTAGGATAAATAACCAATATATTAGGTGACTGAGTCATGCTGCAAAAAGATACTGGAGACCTATAAGATGAAACTCAGTAAGACTCTGAGCAAGTATGGGATGAAGGAGGATTTGCTAGACTGCAGTTCATGTCAAGATTTCATAGTTCTAGTGAATTATAAATCCGATATGAATGAAAAAGTAATAAATGGCAGTCAAAAAGGCTAATATTATCTTAGGGCAAAGTAGGAGAAACATAGCATTCTGAACAACAGCAGTAATATTTTTCTAGTATTTTGCCCTGGTCATATCATATCTTAAGTATTGTGTTTATTTCTGAGAATTACATTTTTGGAAGGACTTTGACAAATGGAATAGATGTTAAGGGAACTATAAACCATGCCACATGAAGATTAATAGAAGAGCCTGGAGAAGAGAAGGTTTAATGGGAACATGATTGTTGTCTTTAAGTAGCTGAAAGATTGACTCATGGAAGAGGGATTAGACTTGTTGTGCATGGCCTCAGAGGGCACATCTAGAAGTAAAGCAGATTTTGGCTTAGTGCAATCCTAAAAGTTAATGTTGTACACAAACAGGAAGGGGTGACTCAGGGAGTTTACTTCACTGGAAATCTTCAAACAGAGGCTGGATGGCCACTTCTTGGATTCCTAAGCAGGTGCAGATTGGACTGGATGGTTGCACGGTCCCTTCCAATTCTGAGATGATTCTGTCATTTATATGACATGCTATTCCACTGCCCTCCTATTTTCTGGTGGAGTTACTAATTGGTGAAATATCCCAATATAAGGCAGACAGTGAAATGAGAAAGGAAGATTAGAGACAGAGATACAAATAATTTATAAGGTGAATGATTCACTCTAATAATTAAAAGTTTCTTAGGCATATTTATGTATTAGTCTTAAAAGTTATCTTGCCCAAGTCTTAGGAGAAATAAGCCTATACTTATATGAGATCAGATAAGGATCATAGAATTTAGTTTTAGAAGGATACTTAAAGACCACTGCTCTAGTCTCTCTACCTCCCTTTTTCCTAGGCCCTCTCAGTTTACATGGTGGAATTGAGATCCATAAAGCAAAAATGGCTTGCCCCCAATCACAAGTAGCCAAATGAACTTTTGAATTTGGGTCCTATGATTCCAAATCCAGTGCTCAAGGGAGTTGGTTAAGGATGTACTTATAACAGTTGAAACTGTGATCCTTTTCTCCACTATCAAGCTAACAATGCATAAGGCTGTAGGGTTATTCAGTCAATCAGTCAACAGTTATTTAATGAGAGTGTGCTGTGTGCCAGGCATTGTGCTGTGGACACAAGTACAAAGAATGCAACAATCCCTATTGGAGTTCACATTCTAACTGAAAACAAAACCAAACCTGTAAGCACACATCTTTTAATATGATTTATCTGGCAATATCTTGTAAAGATAATTTTGATGCCCTACTTGATTTAATCAATATTTATTCAGTTCATTGTGATTTAACAGGTATTGGTGATTATAGCAGAATAGAATTAAGTTTGAGTTAGTTTTGTTAATGTTGTTAGGTTAAGAATTATGACTAATTCACTATATATTGATTATTATAAATTTGAATTATAAGATAGTTTCATGCTGTATATTATCACCTCTTTGAATCGCTACTGCCTATCCTTAAGTGATCTTTGTTTGAAACCCATAACTTCCTTGATTCTTTAGGATACTATTAGCCAAACACTAGTGTTTGATGGTATATGGAAAGCCCCTGCTCAGATGACCTGTAGCTGATGACCTGAGAAAGGCTTGCTGATAAAGTAATTGTTATTGATGGACATCTCCCCTAGCCAATTATAGGAGCTCTCCCACTTCTGAACATTAGCCCATCATAGGAAGTTACCTCCACTTCTGAAGAGACCTCCCAAGGACTTGCCAAGGTCTATGAAACTCCTCAGCCTCTGAGCATTGGGATCTTTGACTGAAAGGATGGTCTTATGTCCAATTGCTTAGAGACAACTGGTTTTCCTAATAAATTAATCATTGTTGGAGCTCTGCCTCAGTTGTATTTTGTTGTGGATTGGAAATTTGTGGCTCCTGTATTTGGCGAATCAGATAGGATGGCAAGGTACAGACCCCTAACCCCCTTAAGTCTTTCCCCATGGGAGACCCAAAGGGAAATGTGCTCTGGACATTTTTTTTCCATTGGCTTCCTTGAGGAAGACAGCCCTGGGAGGTTGGACTCCACTTGTTCTTCACATCCCAATTCTCTGAGCTCTCCAAACTGCAGTTCTAAATTAATGGTCTTTTTACTTTCATTTTGAACTGCATCCCTAAATGGCCTGAAAAAAAGACTAAAAATCATTTACAAATTAGGTTCATTGTTTCTGTATTAGATATTTTTAGTTACATGGGCTTTAGAGCAGTCAGATGAATTTTAAAAATTAGAAGAAAAACTGAAACTTTTGTCTTTTTCCTTGGCAAAAAAAAAAAAAAAAGTTTATTAAGGATTCGCCATATTGGTAGACTCTTCAGGAGCCTGAACATTTGTGATGCTAATGCCAGTGGGCCAGATCAATCTGAGCTAGCTTGAATCTGAGGGCCTTCATGGAGGCAAGATGAAATTTACATACACAAAGATTGTAGGAGGGATCTAGGGTGGGCCTGGGGTGATGGGAGGAGGAGTTTAGGGAGGGTCTTGAGAAGGAGGAGCTTGATGGGACTGGGATGAGGTTAGACTCCAGGAACCAAGAAAATGGGATTAAGGGTGGGAAGTAGCTGAAGGTATGGATATTGAAAGTATCAAGGGTGGGAAGTAGTTGGACAATAAGGGGCAAAGCTAGGTACAATGTAAGGTTATAGCCTCAGGCCAAGGCCGGATCAAGTGGGAAGATTCAAGAGGGCTCCCAGAGACTGTATCCCATCAGGTTCAAGGGGGTTCCCAGAGACTGTACCCTTATCGTTCCCCCCTCAAAAAAAATAGGACCCAAATTCTTTTGGGGTCAGGGACAAAGGTCTCAGCTTCTGAAACTGCTTGAGCCTCTGCCAAGTCCCTCCAAAAACCTATAAAAAATGGCTCTGAACAAATTCTAGAACTGCAAAACCCATAAAAAAGCAGGGCTGCAGCCCAGGACAGCCTGGATGGTCACTGGGTGAGGTCTATTGTGCATGGAGCTGGGAGCGGAGGGGAGTGGAGCCCAGTGTGGGCTATGCAGACCAGGAGCCAGGTGGAACAGGCCTTAGCTCCCTGAATAAGTGAGCTGTGGCAATTCCTAGACTTTTGGACCCACAAGCACCAAAGACAACAGAGAAGGTTAGTGGGGAAAAGCTGAGGGGAGTGAAAGGCGTTTGCTGTTAGGCCACTGCCCCAGGGGAAGCAGAGATGGTACAGCTACACAACTACAGCTGCAATTGCTTCTGGCCCCAGGCCCACCTGGTGGTAGGAATTAAGCGGCAGATCAGAGCAGGAATGCAGAGTCTGCTTAAGATCTGAGTCAGGTCCAGGTTGGTGGTTCTTGCGGAAGGAGGAGTGCTGGTGTGGCAGAGCTTGCTGTATAGAAACAGCTCTGAAAACAACAGCACATCCCCTCAAGTTTGGAACAAAGTACTCTTTACTCTACAAGCAGTCATACCCCCATGAAAAACTCAAGGGTCAAGTAAGTTGGCTAGGTACATGGCCAGGCAGCAAAAACAGACTCAGATTCAGTCTCAGACTTTGGAATCTTTCTTTGATGAAAAAAACATACAGCAAGAAGAATTCAACAAAGTCAAAGCACCTACATCAAAAGCCTCCAAGAAAAACATGAACTGGTCTCAGGCCATGGAAGAGCTCAAAAAGGATTTGGAAAAGCAAGTTAGAGAAGTAGAGGAAAAATTGGGAAGACAAATGAGAATGATGTGAGAAAACCATGAAAAACAAGTCAATGACTTGCTAAAGGAGACCCAAAAAAATACGGAAAAAAATACTGAAGAAAGAAAAAATGGGATCAAGGAGACCAAAGGTTCACTAGACCTCAGGGACAAAGCAATAATAGACTTGAGGCTACCAAATGATAATGGGTTTGCAAGGTCTTGGGAACAAATTGAAAAGGGTTTTAGACATCCACAAGGAAATACTCTCACATGAAGGTGTGGGGATAGGCAAGGAATAACATTTGAATTTGATGACCTTGCCCCTGCTATTCCTGCATTGCCTCTCCCCAAACCAGGGAATCCAAGATTACCCTTAAAGTTTGGGGTACCGCTTTTGATTGTCTTATAGATACCAGAGCTTCTAATTCTGTCTTAAGGGAGAAACCAAATTTTATTTGCATCCCTGTTGGATCCATAAACACAGTAGGAACTGAGGGAGCTCCCCAACAGGTACCTTTCCTGTCCCTTCAAGAAGTTATTGCAGGTCTGCCAGTAACACATTCCTTTTTTATGGAAACCAGATACACCAGTTAATCTATTAGGGTGAGATCTTTTGTGCAAACTAGAGGCCATATCTCATGCCTTCCAATAATACTTTTAACTCTGCATTTACCAGATGATTCAACTTCTTTTTTCCTGGTATCGATAGCCCTTACCAATGATTATTCTGATGAAGAAACGTCTTCATCATTCCCCTGTTTTGTCCTCATATGCCCATGGTGGAGAAGGCCCCTGTATCCCTCCTGATATTCCCAATTCCTTATGGGCTACTTGATCGTCTAATGTAGGACTCCAAAAAGTCAGCTATTCCAGCTACTATTACTACTAAAGGTGGCCCACCTCCATCTGTGCCTCAGTGACCTTTATGTAAAGGAGCTATTGAAGATATTGTGCCTATTATTGACTTTCCTGGAAAGCAAGGTATTGTACCATGAAAATCTCCTTGTAATACTCCCATATTACCAGTCAAGAAACCCAAACCAGGCCTGATGGTAGACCTGTTTATTGCTTTGTACAAGATTTATGTGCATCAATGCTTACATCATACCTAGACAACCTGTAATTCCTACTATTGCTACAATTGTTTCTTCTATTTCTTGTCAGGCTACCTGCTTTATTGTGATAGATTTGTGTTCTGTACTTTTTAGTATTGATTCACCCTGAATTAATCTGATTTAGTATGTGTTTGCTTTCACTGGGAACAATAAACAGTGGATATGGACTCACTTGCTTCAAGGGTATGTCAAAAGTCCAAATTTTTTTCTCCAAATCTTGCAGCATGATCTAGCTTTGCTTTTTTTTTTTTTACAGACTCTGTCCTAGTCCGATATGTTGATAATCTTTTGCTATATCACCTACTATCAAGATCTGTCGAGAAGATAGTCAACATCAGGGGGGCCATAAGGTCTTCACATCAAAGTTGTTCAAATGCCAAACATATGTTTGCATGAAAGACTGTTTTATAGAGAACTCACGTAAGGCAAGCACTCACACAGAGATAGGAAGAAGTGATGCAAAGACATTCTCAAGGTCTCTCCGAAGAACTTTGGTATTGATTGTGATTCAAGGGAGATGCACAGGATTATCCAGTGTGGCATGGTCGTGTCAAAGAAGGGGGCCGTACTGTATGAGCAAAGCAGAATGGCAGTAGCTCAAAAGAAATGTGAGATGTGCGAATTTAGAGATATCTCCTTCCCAAATGGTCATACCTGTGGTAGAACCTTTCAAGCTTGTATTGATTTGATCAGCCACAGTCCCTCACGCTACATTGACCAAGACATTGTGATGTCATTTTGGTCATCTTTGAGCACGAAGGATAAACAATAACAACAGCAGTGGCATCAACCTGAAGTACAGTATCTTGGATTTGTCTCGTCTGCCACGCCACATTCTGTTTCCCAGAAATATATACAGGCCCTTCAACAATTATCTCTTCCAAAGACTAAGAAACAGGTATGTACCTCCTTGGTGCAGCAGGATATTGTTGGCACTGACTCCCATTGTTCAGTGACATTACTAAACCTCTTGTTGCTCTGACTAAAGATTACATTACTGAAACTTGACAACTTGATCTTGTATATGTTACTGCCTTGACCACCCTTAAGAAAGCATTATTGGCTGCTCCTAGTGTAGGACTCCTAGATTTTAGTAAGCTCTTCACTCTCTTTGTATGAGAACAAAGAGGGCTGGCTTCCTGGATCCTAATTCAATCCTTAAGACCACATGTGCTCCACCTTGCCTGAGGCCAGTAGCAGCCACTGCCCTCTTAGTAGAAAAGGCATGTGATTTGTCCTAGGAAATTCCTTAATGGTGCAGTGCCTCCATGAAGTTGAGACTTTATTGCTTCACTACCACACCCAAACCTTTTCTGACCCTAGGCTCGCAAGGTATGAGGTATTGCAAAGTATTGCCTTTGTTAGAGAAAGAGAATGTCACCTTAAAATGGTATTCTTTTCTCAATGCTACAACATTGCTCCGTGACCTGCCAATCTCTGGTGAGCCTTTACATGACTGTACCTCAGTTGATGACTTGGCTGAAAAGCCTCATAATGACCTTATTGCTGTGTCTCTTGAGAATCCATACTTCATTTTCTATACTGATGGCTCTTCCTTTGTGGAAGATCGTGAGTGTTACACTGGAGCCTCTGTGGTCTCACGACAGCGTGGGCAGCTTCATTGCCCTCTAACTTGAGTGCCCAAGCTGCTGAGCTCATTGCTCTCAATCAAGCCTGTCACCTTGCCGGTGACAAGGTTGCTACCATTTACACTGACTCTTGCTATGTTTTTAGTGTTTGTCATGCTTTTGGGATGTTGTGGATGCCACAGGGATATGTATATTCCATCTGCTTGCCGTGGCTCATCATATACCAGATTTCATTCTTTGGGTTAACAAAGGTAAAACCGAAAATTCTAAACTTAATGTGGGAAACTCAGTAAAGTGCCATTTTACTTTCACCATCCCAGGTGTCAATAATGTGTGTTTCTTTGTGTGTGCTTTAACTCAACATTTTAAAGGAAGTAATGGCCCTCCCATGATGATGTGTGCATAATGTGGGCAGGTGATAGTAATCTTGTAGCTCACATTGGTGTAGGATATCACTTTCTGTGGACCCTACTTCCTAATCTGGGAATGACTCTAGTAATAGATTCTGTCAAGAATTTGTCTGCTGAACCTGAAAGACTTGCTTAGGTTACATCTGTAGCTGTTCAGCGTACCACAGCCCTCCTGTTGTTGGATTAACAGGCAGAAATGAACTCTGTGGCTCATATGGCTATGGAAAATTGAATGGCACTAAGTATTCTGACTGCTGCACAAAAGGAAGCCTGCACCGTTATTAATTGGTCCTGTTGTGCCTATATCAATTGTTCAGGTGACATTATAACAAACGTTAATGAGCTTCAAAGAATTTTGAATGATACTCAGCCAATAGTACATGAAACTCATGTGACCCCAGGTAGTAGGAATTGGTAGAACCCTTCATCTTGGCTTTCTTGTATTATGTCTCTGTTTCTTCATTCTCAGATGGGCTCTAACTATCTGTGCATTATTATTCTTTTTTGGATATGTTGCTGTTCCTCTTTTGTTCTCAAAGAGGACCATGACATCAGGGAGGTGATGCCATGACATGCAAGTGAATTGGATTTAAATGAGGGAGAGCAGTGCAAAGTTACCAGCCTCACTTTCTCTTCTGGAGCCATCTGAGTCCAGTGGCAATGTATAGATCAGGACAACTTGAGATGGCCCAGGATGCAGTGGGGTACCTTGGCCTTTTCAAGCTAAGGACTTTAACAGGTCTCAGTTTAACTGAGGCAATGCCCATTCAGTGAATAAGGCTTAGTGTGTATTAATTGTTTTACTACATGTGTCTCTAAATTGACCTCAAAGTTGGTCTCAGAATTCAACTATGAGCACTGATTACTATTTTTTTCCTATCTCCAAAGATTCTATTTACCAGCAGAAACTTTTCTCCAGCTGGTCCAGAAATAACTCTCTCTCGATATACATCAAATTATGGATGCCTTTTACTTTAAAGGGGACAATGAGCTTCTGTCCACCTGTTCAGTATCTGACTCCCCAGAACCAGCCAGTGTGCCCTAAGACTCATTTCACTGCTTTTACATCTACTTCTTCTCTTCCTTTGAACTTTTCCTGTAGTGTTTGTGGAGATTTTGCTTTCAGGTATCATCATGGAACTTCTACTTGTGAAAATTTAAAGTTTTTTTTTTTAGCAGAGTTATAGAGAAGAAGCATCTTTCAATATGTACTACCTTGACTAATAATTGCCTTGCTGATAAGAGTACAGTAAGTGTACAGCATGCTGTTTACAAAAATATTATAGGCTAGGTATGAGAAAAGAGGATAAGAAGACTAGGGGTCCTACTTCTTGTTACCAGTTAACTTTCTGAAGAACTTAATTAAACAATAGTCTGCATAAACTTCTACAATAGTCAATACTGCGGCCAATCTGTAACTAGAGATAGAAATCTAATGACTCAAGTCAAGTAGATTACTTTGTTTGGCTCATACATCATTCCGTTGGCTCTCTTAGAGTTCAGACAAATGCCACAAAAGGTTACACAAAGTATAGAACAATGGAATTTTGTACCTTCCTTGCTGATCGCTCAGCTGATATGTTACTCTATTATCCTAGGTGTTCACAATTGATAGTTAATGTTTTCTCATCAGTTTTAATGTTTGTTTGATTATTCAAGCATGGTGGCTACTCCACACTATGAAGGCAGACTGTAAACCCAAAACATTCAACAAAAATGGTTAGTTTCTGCTACACCTACCCCTGAGGCTTCATATCCATCTGTCACTATGGCCCAGTGATCCACCATATCTTTTGTCTGTGATGTGGATTTCCTCTGATATGAGAGAATGAGAGGAAAGCCCTCATCAGTATTCCTTAATTCCTGTGCCTTTTACATCCCAATATGAATTTCACCCAAACATCTATCTAGTATTTGGGGATGCCCCTGTCAGTCTTCATCATGGGATTTTTACCTGTAGGCCTATGCCATCTTTTTTGGCTGTCATCCATTGAGGGAAAACTGATTCCAATATTTGTGAAACAACAACTGTCTAGTTACTCTCCTCACTAGGAGGGGGTACTCAGTGTACCATTTGAATAAGTGCTTGAATTTGAGCATGAGCTTTCATTCTAGTCTTGCCAATAAACTTAACTACTCACAGATCAGCAGTAATAATCTTTAATTGAGCTAATAGAAAACCTTACAAGATTGTCCATGTCTCAAGTTTTCCCTTTACTATGTCCACTCTGCAGATCTGTGAATGTCTAAGAATAGACTTTATTTGCTGACTCGTGTCTTTGCAGGATTTGACTATGGCTGATCTAGGCACTCTATCCCGAAGAAGGATGAAAGCCCTGTCTTTACTTTATGCATCACCCTGCCTGACTTGCCCTGTTTTCCTCCTTTCTTGTCTTGCCAGACCAACCACACTCCTGGAGAATCATCTCAACAGGTTACAAATTCTCTTTCAATGTTGAGTCGGTCTCGCCTTGCATCCACGGGAGTCTCCTCCCAGCACTTGGTCTTTCTTTTTGTGGTCTGCTGTGGGTTTTGCTTATGGTTATCATCATGGGGCCCTATGTTGTGCCAGCTGTGGGTATTTCTTTAAAACTACAGTAAAGAAAGACAACATTCCCAGGTGCAAAACAATAATGATTGCACCATCACCATGACAACCCACCTAAATTGTCCAGCATGTCATCTGAAGTATTTCCTTAAAGGCATGTGTTGGATTGTGCAAACACCTCACAACTGCTGAGTGTCTTTTGTGCCTAGGGGACTTGACTCACAAACAATTGCCTTGTTGTGAACATAAGGAGGATGGCCCCCTTACTGCTCCTCAACCAATGCTTCCTCCTTTTGAGCCTCTTTCTTCTGCTTTTGCAGCGATCACTGAGCCCAGCCCCTAGCCAGTCATAGGAGTTCCCTGACTTCCGAAGACCAGCTAATCACAAGAGTTTCCTCTACTTCTGAAGAGATTTCCCAAGGAATTGCCAAAGTCTATAAAACCCCTCAAACCCTGAGCATATAGGGGTCCTTGACCAAGAGGAAAGCCTAGGATCCAAATGTTCAGAGACCACTGGGATCCCTAATAAATTGATCATTGCTCAGAGCTTTGCCTCAGTGGCATTTTTTCACAGATTGGAATTTTGTGGCCCACGGTTATCTAATAAGACAAATTAGAAGGAACATACGAAAATAAGATCTGTTAGGAGGTTCTTGTGATCTTCCAGGTGTGAATGAAGTGGTGAGTCCTAAAACCAGGGTGTTGGCAGTGAAATGGGAAGGGAGGGGAAGAATTGCAAGAGGCACCTTGAAAGAAAAATCAACAGGAAGTTGAAACATTTTTAATCTGGTGAAAGTACTTGAAACTAAGGAATTAAAAAAAAACACAGCAAAGCTGAAATATGTATCTATATGCAAACAAATATCGCCTTTTCATAAATTTAACTTAAATACAGATAAGACTTATTCAAGTGGTCAGTTTTTTTTTTTTTTTGTTTTGGAATGTTTAAAAGTAGTCAGTAAGCATTTATTAAGCATCTACTATGTGCCAGGCACTGTGGGATTTAAAAAAAGGCAGATCCTGCCCTCTAGGCACTTATGATCTAAGGGAGGAAAACAATGCACAAAAGGAAGCTGAAAATTGGGAGGGGAGGGAGGACACTGCTGGGAAGGTATGTGTGTGATGTGGGGATGTGGTGGAAGAGTCAGAAGTCTCGGAGTAGTATAGCCAGATGAAAAATGAAGGGATGATTTGACCTGAGTTCCTTCTGGAAATGGAGGTTTTGGAGTTTGTCACTCTACCCTCCAATCAGTGGGATTGTATGTATGAATATACATGTATGAATGTATCTGAGGGTGATATTTGATCTTGGGTTAATTTTGGTTGGAGACCTTGGGATTGATTTCTCCTAGAATAACTGAAAACACAGGGTTTTCAAATGTCGATTTAAATATGTGAAAGGGCAACTAGTTTCCTTTTTGAATTAAATCTTAAATGCTAAATAGGAAAAACATATGCCATTGATTTTTTTTTTCCAGGAGAAATGTGAGGGTGAGGAAATTAAACTGGTGACATTTAATGCTTAAGTATCACTGTTTTGAAAAATGTGTCTAAACTTGCATAGCGTTAGTTAAACAATTAGATCTTGTATGTATACAGTGTCATGTGGGGATTATAAAATGTTGTAAGGAGGATCCTCAGATGCATTTTTTGGCAATGAAGGCAGTTGTTACTTATTGATGTGGAGGGACAAAAGTTTTCTTTTTGTGTTCACCATCTGAATAAAATAAACTCCTATCTTTAATAATAGTTACTTAATGTTGAGAAATAGGAAAGCTACGGTAAGCACAGACCCACTCTGACTGTTTTGCACTAACAGTCTTAACATATAAGGAAGGATTTATCTGGAAAATCTTTATTGCTCAGAATTGGAAGCAAAAGTGTATAGGTAGCTCCTCAGAGTACGAAAGTGCCAGATTTCTCTTGCTTCGCTGGTATTGCTTCCATGTTACTTTGACTGTAACCTTCTAGGATTACGAACATCTGGCTTCATAGGTCATCTGGGCCAGAACCAAGACCAGGCTTTTATCTAGGCAGACTCTGGCCATCTCTATTTGAGTCACAATGAAGGACACCTCTGCCTCCAAATATCGCTTCTGCTGGCTTGTCCTAGATCCTGAAATGCTCACCACTAGAGTCATTCTTCAGTCAAAATTAAAGGTTCATGTCTAGAAGTCCTCTATTAAAGTACAAATATGTTATTTGGGAGAGGTAACACATTGACTTCTTAGCATGAATAATTTATCAGATTGGCTAGCTTCAGAGAGCATAGTCATTAGTGAATGAAAATCAGAGGAGGTACTTTGTGATGAGAAGGGCAAATAAAGGTAAGCCTGCTGGCATCCTACAGCAGGAAC
This sequence comes from Phalanger gymnotis, assembly GCA_028646595.1. Classification (NCBI taxonomy): domain Eukaryota; kingdom Metazoa; phylum Chordata; class Mammalia; order Diprotodontia; family Phalangeridae; genus Phalanger; species Phalanger gymnotis. The sequence continues at coordinate 272,223,140 of CM053626.1, forward strand.
CAGGGATAAGTCAGAGGGCAGCTGGTGGTTGGGGAAGGGTGCATTGAACAGGTGAAGAGAGTTCTAGAAAGAGAAGTTAATAGACAAACTCAATCTATTTTATACCACACATCTGCCCAGGATTGGCCCTGGCCAGTAATAGTCCCAGTATTAATTTATTGCTCAAGATTTTCATGGTATTTACTTGTCAGGGTTCTATACCAGGATTGTTGCCCCAACTTCTTTACTAAGTAAAAATTCCAGTAATACTCTGCTAAACCAGAAGACAATTAGTTACTCATTTCAAGGATGGCATAATTGAAAAGCTATACTGGGAATCTGATGCCCTGGGTTTTATTCCAGCTTAACCACTAGATATTTGAGTAGTCCTTCTTGCAGATACTGCATGTTAATGCTGGACCTTTAAGAGGATCACAGAGACTTTAAAGGATTTTCCTACAGACTCATTTTAGCCTATACCTTATTTAGATACTTATCTAGATTTTTACATTATTTGATATTTTTAATAAATTACATGACATTCATTTTTGTTTTGTTTTAAAGTTCAGGGTTTGAGACTGTGAGAGTGAAAGCTAGTTTATGGGAGAAGACATTTTCTTGCTTTACTTTAGGGTGGGAGCAGGACTAATTAGGGAACATTTTGTAATTTTGATAATTAATGTTGTACTCCAACTAGGCTACTTTTAAAACTGGTAAGAAAAAAATTAATAAGGAAATAAGGCAATAGCAGGTGGAGAAATAGAGAGTTGATACGCTTTTCCCCAAGAATACCCAAGATGAAGCATGTAGTACAGTGTCAAGAGCTCTGAACCTAGAGTTAGGAAACCCTAAATTCAAATCTGACTTCAGATACTTACTAGCCTTGTGGTCCTGGGTGACTCATTCAGTCTCTAGGTCTGCTCCATTTCCTTAACTGCTAAATGGGAATAAAAAATAGCACCTACCTCCTAGGGGTTTTGTGAGGATTAAATGAGATAATATTTGTGAAGTGAGTTTAGCACAATTCCTGGTACATTGTAGGCACATAATGCTTGTTTCCTTCTTTCTTTTCCAAGAAATATTCCTTGTATCCTACATGAAATCCCCAGATCTGATAATGGGCAAGTCACATAACTTTTCTGGGCCATTTTTTATTGTAAAACAGGAAGGTTGGACTAAAAGATGGAACTAAAAGTTCTCTTCTATCCCTTAAAATCTGTTGTAAGAGAGTGAAAGATTAGGGAGCACATTAAATTGCTCATACTTAGGTGATGTTTAGCTAGTTTTATCCTCCAACCCCATCTTCTGCTCTGACCAAAAGTTCCTTAGAACAATTATATACCTGAAAATAGTTATCATGTCTTCTCTAAGACAATTTTTAAAGTCTTCTCTTCTCCATCCCTAGTTCCTTCAGTTGGTCTTCATGTGGCTCCTTACCATCTTGGTTGAATTTTTCTGGATGAGGGTGTGCAGTTTATATTCATCTGTAAAATGTGGTATTTGGACCTGACTATGCCTAAGGGTTTTTTTTTTTTCAGCTCTAAGTCTTGATCCTAAGTAGATAGTATAGGTGTTATTATCACCACTTAATAGGTGAGAAAACTTAAACTTGGAGTTAAAGCTAATTTCCCATGGCTACATAGCTGGTAGGTATCAGGGGTGTGTGAGATATTCAGGGTGCACTAGCATTCTGGAGTGAGGGATTGCCGAGCCTTTTTCAGGGTTGCTCATCCATCTTTCACCCAACTGTCACCTATGACTGTAGTATGTACCTTGGTCGCACCTTGTAAAACTGGCTTGGCAGATGAGCTAAACCAGGTTGAGGGTAACCAACAGGCCTCAAATCCATTGCTGAGTTAGCAAGCATGTGAAGACTTCTTCCAGTGGAATGAAGCAGGCTCTGTGAGAGTGCTTAGAACTTGGTCAGACATTGAAAACACCAAGGTCATCAACTGCATCCTGACTTTTGTCTTGCCTTTGGACTTTGACTCTGGAAGATAGTGAGGCTGGTGAGTTTGTACAACTCTTCCTTACTTAAACCAATTCATGTACAAGTCAAGACATCACCTTGTGATGTGATGTCATTGGTCCTTTTCAAAAATGAAGGATGAACAACAATAGTAGGCATCGGAAAGGGGGACTTAAACTTATGTTTTCTGACTTAAGGTTAAATGGTACCAATTAACTGCTTTCAGAATGTCACTTCTGCCCTATTCTTTTCCATTCTGGTCTATAGTTCTTTCTTCTATGGTTGTTTATGTCCAAAATGAACCACATTTTTAAGTGTGCCAACACAAATAGTTGTAAATTCTTATGTAACATGCAAATATCTTCTGTTTCCAATGTTTCTACTGTGGCTACTAGTTAGAACCACTTCTGAGTGATTGCCAATGTGGAGATGAAGGCCAGTCCAATAGTTTTTTTTTTTTATAATTATTCTATGTAATACAGAATTTGAAGATCAGTAGATAGACCATCACAGAGCAGCCCATTCAAAATATCCTTCAATTCTGTTAAGGCATAAAGTGAAGAGAATAAGAAAAGTAATGAAAAAATCATCTCTAGAGATGAAGGACATAAACAGAAGAAAAATTATGCATATTTGTCACTAGGGAATTCACATTAGGTCCTAAATTGTGGTGAGTAATTTAATTTGATGTTTTAAATCAAACATCTTAAGTTTAAAAGGACTTGGCTAAATATATTCATAGTGTAATTTTGACAGAAGCATATAGAAGTACATTTTATTTAGGAAAATAACTTAATTTTTCCCTTAAGTTTGGAATCGATGTCCTGTGTATTTGAAATGCCAGTGCATGAGTGTGAGAAATGAATGTTTTTCAAAATGGAAAATAGCCTCGTTGAAACAACAATACTGCCATCATAATTTTACCCATGGCATATCTGTGCTAGGACATTCACAAATGACCAGATCTAGAAAATATGAGGCTGACCATCTTTCAGGAGATCTAATTTCCTGCCCAAATTAAATAGTGGGTCATTATGTACTTAACGCAATGTAACATTAAAAACATAGTAAAACATTTGTGAGCAGGAGAAAGCATATTTCCCTGGGGTCTCAATGAACGATTTGGACTCGTCAAAGAGCTAATTTAGAGGGAAGGGAAAGTTCTTTGGCCCCATTAGATAAGTGAATCATCTTGTTATGTTTGATAAATCAAAAGTTGTTTTGGGGGATGTGAGAGATGTTTCAAAGGGAAAATCAACAGGCCTTAGCCACAGATTGGATATGGAGGGCGAGAGTGAGGAGTTGAGGATGACACCTAGGTTTTGAGCTTGAGTGATTGGCAGGATGATGGTATCCTCAACAGTAATGGGGAAAGTAGAATGGGCGGATAGAGTATTTTTTGTGTATGTGTGTGGAGTGAAATATGAATTGAATTTTGAACATGTTGAGTGAGATGTATGCAAGCAGTTGGAAATATATTGGAAGTCTCTACAGAGGTTAGGACTAGCTAAGTAAATTTGAGAATCATCAGCACAGAGTTGATAATTTAATCCATGGGAACTGATGAGAGTACCAAGTGAAGTAATTAGAAGGAGAAGAGAGCCCAGGACATAGCCATGGGGAAGAACACCTATGATTAGGAGGTAGGACCTGGGTGAAGAACTGGAGAGGTCGGATAGGTAGAAGTAGAACCAGGAGAGACTAGTGTCCCAAAAACCTTGAGAGAAGAGGATATCAAGGATAAGAGGGTGAGTTCTCCCCACTCTCCAGTGGGTCAGAGGCACATGATTCTGTACATTACCTGAGAGAAGACTTCCTGGCCCCTAGTTCTTAGCCACTATTTTTTTCTACCTCTCTTTTCAGAGTGGAGGTCTAAGACCTGAGAGTTAACTTGGCTGGCTCAAGAGATGGCAACATCTGAGGCAGGGTTGTCTCAAGCCAGCTCCAATAGGCTCCTGAGAGCAGATTGTTAAACTTTCAGTGTGAACACTTACACCCTGGAAGTCAGCAAATGTTACAAATAGGAGCTTGATTTATTGCTTTGTTGTTTGTCTAGACCAGGGGTGGGGAACCTGCAACCTCAAGGTCACATGTGGCCTTCTAGGTCCTTGGGTGTGGCTTTTTGACTGAGTCCAGGTTTTACAGAATAAATCCTTTTATTAAAGGGATTTGTTCTGTGAAGTTTAGATTCAGTCAAAGGGAAGCACTTGAAGACCTAGAGGCCACATGTGGCCTTGAGGCCCCAGGTTCCCCACCTCTGGTCTAGACCTAAGAAAGTGTGCTAACACATTCATGATCTGAGGACAGAATCTATGGCAGAGGCAGAAAGATCCTTACCCAAATACTTGAACTATTTTGTTCTGAACCCTTTTAAAGGAGGAAAATATCCTTTAGCAGTTGCTTCCAAGTTTGAAAGTTTGAGTGACTAGCATATTTTTGACAGGAAGGGGGTTTCTTGGGCAGTGTACTTCTTGGGAAGAGAAGAGCAATCTTTTCAGCCACTTCTGGGAGGAGATTCAGAAAGGGACTAAAGCTATGACATGGAAAAGCAAGAGATCTGGACTTGGCTGTCTCCTATGACTGAGTTATTTTGATGTTGTAGGTCCAGTGGGAGGGGGAGAGATGCCTTTTATCTATATATTCTGCTTGGGCAAAAGGAGTCGCTGGAATGTCAAAGTTTTGATTGTCTGTCTACCCTCAGTGTATATCCCTTCTTAGTGAGTTCAAACTCACATAAGGTTGAAGGTCCGTATGGTTCTCTGTGGGATTAAAGGGGTACTTATGAGATTTACATGTATGATTATCTGTGACCTAACCTTCAGCTGTCCACTACCTTCTTCCATCAAGATGGTTGGGTTTTGCCCTGCCTTTAGCTTATTACTCTCGTAGGACTGGCTAGGTTATGACACTGTGTCTTAGTCCAGGGCTAGATGATTTACTGGTATCTCTATTCATTGCTTTGATATCATCTCAATATTATTAAGGGATAATTTTGAAATTAGCAGTTGGATCAATCTAACAACTTCAAATAAGGTCACTTCTTAAAAAGATGTATCAAGGAAGAATATGAATTAAAAGCATTAAAAAAAAAAGAATCTTGGAGTTAGAAGAGACCTTAGAACTTATTTTAATTAGAGACAATCCCTTTATTTTACAGGTTAGGAAATTGAGACCCACAGAGATGTGCAGAAGATTGCATAATTTTTAAGTAGCAGACCTTTGATTCAAATCGAGATCTTCTGTTTCTCAGGTCAGTATCCTTTCCATTTCATCAAATTGTTTTCCTTATTCCCAAACAACTGAACTCTTTGGTCATTTCAGCCAATCAGTGCAATTGAAAAAATCAAATGAATTAAGTGGTAGAGAATCAGTTTTGCCACTTAGTTTCTACCACCAAGTGGTTGTTTGACTTTAAGTTCTACTTTTTTAACTGGTTTTGCTGCCTGAGTATAGAGGCAGAGGCACTTTACCATGGGAATGATTAGTACTGCCTGGACAAGGGCAGATTGTTAAACTTTTCTTTCCCAGAGTGGAAAGGTTTATGTGGTTTATGTGTCAGTCCTTTCTGCCATGCCTGCACACCCACTTAGCCTCGCACTCTCTAATCTTAAAATTATGGAGTCTACTAGTTTGAAAGGAATCTTAGAACAAAGAAACTCCCAGAGGACAAAGATCATGTCTTACACTTCTTTCTATCCCCCATAGTGCCTGGCACAGCATCTTTTGGATAAGTAAATGATATTATTGAAAAGAAATACAGAGTGATGAGACATATTTTGGCCAGACGAAGTGTCTGACAAGGAAATTTGGCTCTTTTTAGGGGACTGGTGATTTCTGGTCTTTGCTGTTTTGTTTGTTACTTATACAGAGAAGCTACTAGGCAGTGTTTACACACCATGATTTCAAGGTCTTGTGGTGCCTAGGGTTTAGAAATAAAAAGAACCACCATTGACGACTGTCATCCCATGTTCAGATACCGTCTGAGAGTGTGTCTGAGACATTTTTAAGCTCTATAATACTTTGTTTCTGCACTGGGCCTCGAAGCAAATATATTTCTGTCCACACCCAAACCAAGAAATGTTCTATTCTCTGGTGTGAGTGAGAAACTGAAGATTCGCTCTCTTAATTGAAATCTCTATGAAACAACAATACTAGATTTCTAGCTAATGCGCTTCACATATGTAATATCATTTGATCTTCACAACAGTCCTGGGAGGTAGGTGTTACTGTTACAGATGAGAGACCTGAGGCACACAGAGGTTAACTGACTTGCCCAGGGAAACTATTAGGTATCTGAGGTAGATTTGAGCTCTGGTTTTTTAACTCCTAAGTCTAGGACTTGATCCACTCAGCTGCCTATTGTGCCGCTTAGCTGCCTGATTATAGAAGCTACAGGGGCAGCTGCCAGGGTGCGTCTTTCTGGGACTGTTTCCCAGGGAAATGGCTGTGGGAATTGTGCTGAAAGCACTGCTATTCCCAAGCCTCTTGGATTCAGGGTCACAGGCTATGGCCATCAGAGTCTAAGGGGAGATGGTGGTGATGATTGATGGTTTGATTTGCCTGGCACATGTTGCCTTTATCTTCCCCCTCTCTCCATAGGAGCTGCTTCCCCACCAAACAGTTATTATTACTTTTGTTTTTTGTCACAAGGGAAGGTTTAATCTAGCAGAGATAGGATAATTTGTTTCTGCTGTTTTGTTTTCTTTTTCCTTAGAAATAACCGTGATGTCAGGACAAAATGCATTGATAAAATATTAAAAAAAAAAACCAAAACAATACCAAAACACAGTGTCCGTTAGGGGGCAACAAGAATCCAGGACAATGCCTGAGCGCATGTAAGAAATCATAAAGACCAGTGTGTTAGCATAGCTATCCTCCTACATCCCCTAACAGAAATGTCAAATATGCATGCACAAAACTCCTGAAAGAGCCAACTAGATTAAAATGTAATTGGAAAATGTTCAACGAAATAAATTGAGATGCCAACATGACATAGATAGTGTCAATTTGTGGTTTTCTAGATCAGTATGATGCCACAGAGGGCTCCATTTCTGTTTGAGTTTGAAACACTGAAGTACAATAAAGGTGTCAAATACAGGACCTTCAGAAGGCATGTGGCTGCTACACTCCACCAATGCTGCCCAAAACAGATTAAAATATAATTGGGAAATATTTAACAAAATAGATAAAAATACAATAAAACATAGATAACATTACATTTTAAAACTAAGTCAGTATGTATTCAGCGGGGTATTCAATGTATTCAATCCCTCATTTCTATTTGAGTTTGACACCATGATCCTACAACATTCTTCGTTCCCATTTTGGTCATGATTGCTAATTAGAGTATGAAGTGAAAGATCAGATTTGTTTTAATTTGTATTTCTCTTATTAATGATTTGGAGAATGTTTGCATGCACTTATTTATAGCTTGCAATTCTTTAAAAATTGTTCCTGTAGTTCTTTCTATTGCTGAAAGATTCTTGTTATATATTTTAGTCAATTACTTTTGTATCTTGGACAGTAGACTTACATAAGTGACATTTGATGCAAACATTATTTCTATCTTAACATTTCCTGTATTATCCTCATTGAAATTATTTGTGCAAAATCTCTTAAATTTCATTTCTTTTGTCTTTTATGATCTCTCCTATCCATTATTTAGTTAAGAATTTACCCTTTGGTGATAGTTGAAAAAAGAATCCGGTTTCATTGTCTTCTAATTTATTGATGGCGTGGTCCTTTATATTCAGGTTGTGCACGTATTTATTATGATATGTGGTATAAGATGTTGGTCTACAATTTTTTGCCAAGCTACTTTCTAGTTTTCCCAGCCATTTTTTAAGAAAAGGGGAATTCTGTTATCCCTCCCCTACTACTCCTAAGTAACTTGTATTCTTGGACCACTATTGTGGTTAATTTTTTTCTTGCTTACTCTCTTCTTACTGATTTAATTTTCTATTTTTAAATCAGTACCAAATAGTTTTAATGGCTACTGCTTTATACTATAGTTTGAGGTTGAATCATGATTTGTCACTTTCGCTTTTACTTTGTATCATTATTTTCCTTGTGATTCTAGATATTTTGTTCTTTTAAATGAATTTGATAGTTCTTTTCTCTAGTTTTATAAAGCATCTCCTGTGTAATTTGACTTGTACAATGACGAATCTGTAAATTAATCTAGGTAGTATTGTTATTTTTATTATATTGGCACGATCCAATCGCAAGCAGTGACCAGCATTACAATTATTGTCTTCCTTTATTTTTCAAAGGATTATTTTATAGTTTTATGTTTCATGTGATTTGGTAATTTAACCTCTAGATATTTTATGTATTTTGTTCTTTTAGATGGCATTTCTCATATCATTGCTTCTTCCTGGTTTGTGTTAGTATTGTGTTGAAATGCTAAGCGTTTTGTGGATTTATTTTTTTTATTTTTCTACCTTAGCGAAGTTATTAGACATCTCTATTTTCTTCAGTGATCCTGAGGCATTCTAAGTGTACCATCTTGACATCTGAAAATAGGGATAATTTGTCTTCTTTTTGTTTCTCTTCTCTTTGCTGATGTTTATATCTCTAACTTTATTTTCTTGTGTTAATGATGCAGCCCTCATTTTTTCATATTTGCCCATTAACAGTGGGGGAAAGGGAGCATTCTTGCTTTACTAGTACTTTGTGGGAAAATTTCTCTGTTGAAAGTCATGCTAGCTTGTGGTTTCAAATATATATGTATATTTGACCATATTAAAGAAAGTCTCTTCAATACCTATGTTTTTTAAAAACGTGAATGAATGTTGCATTTTGTCAAATACTTCTTCAGCATCTACTTAATTTTGTTTTATTGTTTGTATGGTTAATTATGCTAATGGTTTTCTTAATGTTGAGCCACTTTTGTGTTCATTTCATGAATTCAACTGGGACATAGTAAATTATTTATAGTTTTCTATGTTCTCTATAAAATCATTGCACAGATTTTAATTAGCATTTTCATATTCATCAACCAATATTAGTGAGATTGATTTATAGTTCTCTTTCTCTATTTTGTCCCTCCATGGTATAAATATCAGGATCATATTTGTTTAATAAAAGGTGTTTGGTAGTGTGCTTTCTGTTTTTGAAAATTTTTGTTGTTGTTGTTGTATTAGTACTAAATACCTCTTTCCAAGAAATGCTGTTTTTTTTTCTCCTTTTTCCTAATCTTTTCTCCTTGTATATTCTGGGATCTCTTCTCAGGTAAGTTAACTTTTGGTGGAGCCAGCAGAGTTCAGTGGGAAATGTTCTATAACCGTTGTCCAGAGGAATTGATCTTTTTCCTTTTCTCTCATTCATTTTTATGTCATGCTACTCCCTTTTTAGCCTATTTCAGCTGTTCTTCAGGTCTCAAACATTTTCTTATCCCCAGTGAGAGTTTGTAGAATTTAATGAATCTGCCTTTTAGGTGATTTCCTGAATTATCAAAAAACTCCAATACAAATGATTCCAAGATCCTTCTCTCACCCATATGGGCCTCTATGGTGTTGCTTTACTGCGTTACTAGATCATTTTCTTTCTTCTTGTTGTACGCAGCTCCCACTTCTCCTGTGATCTGCTACTCCCTTTATGTTTGGTCCTCATTCTCTCACTACCCAGAATGATAAGGGGAGAAATTTAAAGTCTCTCATCCATTTCCCCTCAAGAATTGATCAGTTATTATCTGCCTCCCTTCTCCCCATCATACCCTCTTCTTTTTTTATCTGAGAGAAGTTAGTCTATATTGTTTTACCTCCTATAATATTCAATGAGGGAACGATACTTTCCTCCTGAAATAAATATTCATTCACTTCTTTCACTTTCCTGCTTTTTCTTGGTATGCATTTTGTTCTTTGGGTTTTCTTTTATCCTATCGATGCTGTCTTTGGCTTCTCAATCTCTTTTAGACAATGTGCAATTAAAAAAAACAACTAAGCGACAAATTATTCTCCTCTCTTTAGACTATAAAATTATTTTCCTGTCAAATTTATTCTTTGATATTATAGCTCTGCTTTTTGTTAAGGATATTTCTTAGTGAATTAAACATGGGATCCATATTGGTGTTCTGTGACTCTCTTGATGTGTATTCCGGTGTCATTGGGCAGTTTCTTTTTTGCGTGTGTGATTTCTTACAGATTGGTATTCAGGTTTTCTTTTTCATATTTTCCTAGAAAGCTTATCATCATTAGATTATTTCCTCACATCCAATCTTTGGGTTCAGTGTTCTTGTAGTGTTCTGATGTGGTGTTCTAGTTTTGTTTTTTAAAAGTTTAATTCTAGATTAGGGACTTATGGGAACCAAGATGGAAGATTAAGCAGTAAATTGATGTAACTCTCCCATATTAATTTCCAAAAAACCATAAAATAGTACCCTAAAACAAATCCTAGAACAGCAGGACCACCAAAAAATTGGGTGAAATAATCTTTTAGCTCAAGAACTTTGGAAGATTGGCAAGAAAGTCTGTCTCACTGTGGTAAAAGGAGAGCACATTCTAGGACAGGAAGCATCCCAGCAAACGAGCAGCAAGATCCAACTCAGCAAACCAGTGGGAGATCCTGAGCTCCAGTGTAGTAGAGCAGGCAAATGTCAATACTAGGACTCACCATGTGCCTTAGTGTAGCCAGAGGAACCAGCAGACTCCAGTGCTGAAAACTACCCTGTGCTTCATTAGTCCGAGGGAAATGCAGAAACACCCTACTGGGCCTCAGCACATGCCAGACACCACCACTAAGACCCCAGCTCAGTACCAGGTAAGCTGCCAGACCCCTACAGCCTCCAGCAGTACTAGTCATCCCCCACCCCATCCTCTCACATAGCACCAGAAATGAGGGGCCTCAGGGCAACATCTTTGTAGCACCAGGTAAACAGCCATGACCTGTAGCTAGTGGCACAGGAAGCCTGAGACAGTGCTCCCACCACTCTGAGAGCAGAGCTCAAATTTAAAAGAAAGGAAAAAGGGAAAAAAAAAGAGCCAAAAACAACAACAAAAAAGAATTTAACCATAAGAAGTTATCATGGTGACAGAGAAGACCAAGACACAAACTCAGAAGAGCACAACAATGTCAAAACACCTATGGGCAAAACCCCAGAGGAAAACGTGAAGTGGTCTCAAGTCCAGAAAGAGCTCATGGAAGAGTTCAAAAAGGAGCTTAAAAATCACATAAGAGATAAAAATTTAATTCTATTCTTGTTTTTCCTTCTACCTCTATATTTTTACATTCTATTTCTGTTGTTCTCTTCCATAGAATATACTGTAATGGATAGTATCTCTATACTATTTTCAATTAATTTTTTTATTGTTTTTCTAAAATATTCCAGTGATTTTTGGAGCTGCCCCATTGTTTCAGGGGGCTCTGTGATATCTGTTGTAATAATTTTATCTCTTTCAAGGGATTTTGACTCAGTTTCCTTCCTTTTGAAATATTTTATAATTGTATTTCTCTTTGAATATTTTTTGATTTCTGTCTCCTCTATTAGCTTTTGTCTGTATTTATCTTTATGCTGCTCTGTTGGTAAACACGCTTCTCACTAATCTTTTCCTCTCTGTGTAGGTTAGTGACCCAGTGCAATTGTGCCTTTCCCCCAGATCTTGTTACTTGTTCTCTCTTCTGTCAGACCATCAGGATTGAGAGAAGTCTGTCTTCCTGAGGAGTGAGCTGACTGCATGGGCTATTACTGCAGGGAGATGTAACTGAGAAGCGCCTACTTCTTGAAAGTAGTAGTACTTTTTGAAAACTTTCTCGAAAAATCGGACCTTTGTCTAAAGTGCTCTCTCATCTATTTCTTTGTATTGTCCTGGTAATGGACCACATTTTGGCTGCTTGATGCATGGCAACTTCTTGGTATTTTGCACTTATTTTTTTTGAATTCCATATTTTATTATTTAATATTCTTTAGTTTTCACCATTGATTTCCACAAGATTTTTGAGTTACAAATTTTCTCCCCATTTCTACCTTCCCCCTCACTCCAGGATGGCATATATTCTGATTGCCCTGTTCCCTAGTCAGGCCACTCCCCCCCCCATCCACTTTTCCTTTACTTTCCTTAGGGCAAGATAGATTTCTATGCCCCATTGCCTGTATATCTTATTTCCCAGTTGCTGGCAAAAATAACTTTTTTTTTTTTGAGCATCTTCCTTTAAAATTTTGAGTTCCAAATTCTCTCCCCTTTTCCCTCCCCACCAAGTCTCTCTAAGAAGGCAAGCAATTAAACATAGGCCACATGTGTATCATTATGTAAAACCCTTCCACAATACTCACGTTGTGAAAGGCTAACTATATTTCCCTCCATCCTATCCTATCCCCCTTTATTGAATTTTCTCCCTTGACCCTGTCCCTTTTCAAAAGTGTTTGCTTCTTCTTTTTTCTTTGTTTTCTTC
>CM053626.1:272235976-272253033 GCA_028646595.1 Phalanger gymnotis
TATTAATTTGGAGACAAATGAAAACCTAGAGACTTCAAAAACAATTCATTTCATTTTTAGGGCCAGTGTTGGATTTCTAACAGACTAATTATAGTGTGATTCCCTTTCCCTGGGAAAGGTAGCAAATAGGGGAGTACTCTAACACATGCTAGAATAGAATGACCTACCATATGACAAGACAAGAGGATCTCTTACAGTAAACTGAACAAGAATGTGCATATAAATAGATACCTACCAATTATGCTAAATCTCAAGATTTATTTTCTTATAATCTAATATGGTAGTTCTGGTGAGAATTGGCTTCAGTGAAACAGAAGTTCTCATTGGCACCTATATTAAGCTTCTTGTCCTCCAAGTGGTTTGACTTATGGGACTGTGCCAGGAAATGAATGCCCACTGACCTCTGGCGGTCACCTGCATGTTATATACTTTTATTTATATTGATAAAGAAGGGAGAATTAATAACTTGCGATTTCTTGGAAATTCTTTTGAGGATCTAGGCATCACAGGAATATATGTGGCTTGCTTTGTTGAGGGCATCTCTTCTGGGTGAGTGTGCCTCAGGCCAGTCATCTGGTAGTTTACGTTTGAATTCGTAACTAAATACACACTTTTAGGTCATTCAGTAGTCATCAAAAGTTGATTTGCTTAGCTATATCAGGAGAAATATGTTTAACAATGATAAGCACCCCATTGTGGTTTAAACAGTGAGCATCCATTAATTTTTATAAAGGAATATTTACTGAGAAGATAAAGCAATTACAAGAATAAACATTTTCTTCCAGTCAGGGCCATACACTCATCCTATACTACCAAGAATTGAGTCAAACTTAAAGGAATTTCTTCAAAGTGTTTATCCACCAAATTCACTTCTGACTATGGCCTGGCTGATAGACAAATTGTTCCAGAAAACGTCGTCTTGGCTGCTGAGTCTGATTTGTTGCTGTGCTGGGTTCCGCAGGTCTCTTTTCACTGCTTCACTGGCATTCTAGATGTCCTTCTGGTCCTCCAATCTTTAAAATCTCACAGGGTTGCAGCCTCGTTCAAAACTCCTTCATCCTAGATCAGGAAAGAACAGATGCAAGCCGGCAAGAATGAAGGCCTGTATTCATGAGCCACATATTGGCCCGAATGAGGAGATAGGCATCTGGCAGCAGAAGGTTGCTACCACCACTGCTATTGTTAGGGTTGGAAAGAGAATTAGGGTCAGATATGGAAGCAGAATAGTCTATCAGTTCCAGCTTCCAGCCAAGTCTGAAGCTTGCCAAGCAGTAATCTGGACAAGAATCCCAGAACAAAGGGGACCCAGCAGTTCTATCACATGTAATAAATGATGTATCATACAGGGAAAATAAGCATTCATTACATGGGAGTAATATGTCAGGATGATGAGTTTCCTGGAGATGATCATAATGGAGTCTAGTCTAAGGAGTGCAGCTTTTGATAAATGAAGAATTGGCAGGCGTGGGAGCCCTCTTTCAATGAAGGTTTTAGGAGGAGTTCTTTTTCTGCACCCTCCAGACCTCCAGTGAGAAGGTACTGAGAGTACTGACTGGATTGATGAGGGAGTACCGAAGCTGATGCAATATGTAAGGATGATGAATTTCCTGGTGATGAGGGGGATGATCATAGTGCAGTCCTGTCCAAGGAGTGCGGCTGGGGGAAAATAAATGGCCGGCTAGACTAGAAGCCCTCTTTAAATGGAAGCTGTGTTGCCGTGCTCACGATGAGCGTAAGCCAAGGGTTACCATGAAGTTCGTTCCAATTTATGGGCATGGAGCAATGACTGTAGCAGGCAGCTTCTAAAAAGAATCAGTTTTTCGGATGATGCTTTGGGCTTCATGCCAAAGTATGTTGGCATATAACATATCTACTGTATACTACTTGGTCTATTTCCAAAGATAATTAGGGAAAAAGGAAAAGAACCTCTATGTTTTAAAATGTTTATTGTAGCTCTCTTTGTGGGGGCAAAGAACTGGAAATTGCAGGGGAATGGCTGAAGAAGTTGTGGTACACGATTGTGATGGAATACTGTAATAGCAATTTAGATTTGAAGAGCTTTCCCACCCTTTCATAGACCATGTGACCTGCTTACATCACAGGAAGCCTAACGTGTGGTGGGAGGAGCTTCCTCACAGGAAATGCTGAGAGCCGAGGGAGAGAGCGGATGGTGGGGGCCGTGACTGGGTGTGTTTTGAGAACGGCCCCAGCAGGGGGCGCCGGCGAGGCTCCATGCTGTGAGATTGTGTATCGAATTAGTGGCGGACTGGGCACCTTGGTTGCGGATCTGGCTCTCCGGTGTCCGAATGAATGGTTTTATCTCTTCTGCCTCCTCTGCGCAGTCTCGTATACTTTGCGTACAGAACCACACGGGCGTTTTGACAGTCATCATCTCCACCGTGATTGGTGCCTTGCTGGTACAAATACTACTGCCCCCGTAAGAAGTGGTGAGCTCCATGATTTTAGAAAAACGCTGAAAGATAAACGGGCCTCGGAGCCGTCTCCGAGTTGGTTATTGGTCAGAATCCGTAGCTAGAGCCCTCCAAGGGCATTGGATTTGTAGTTGAAGGACCTGTATTCAAGTGCTGGTTCTACGACTCCTTACCGTGTGGAAGACCTTGGGCTTGTTACCTGATGGCTCTCGGCCTCAGGTTTTTTACAATCTGTTTCCCCGTCACTATACCTTTTTCCTTCCATTTTTCTTGTGTGGCATGGCCTCAGCAGCATAAGTGGCAGTAGTCTCGTCTGACGTGAGGGAGGCCTAGGCTGTATTCCTGACCCTCATCATTCCCAAAGTTCACTCTGTGTTTTGAAGTGCTTGGATTAGCCGACGTTTTATGTCTCTCGGCGCTCAGGTTTTATGATTCTGTAGCATCTTTGCGGGGGCTTCCTTCCCCTACTTGTATTTGCGACAGTTGATGACCACAGGTTTGAGGTATTCGGTGGGTTCACACTGACTCTCCTAGCTCACGATCCCCCCACTGACTTGTTTACCTTCAGTAGTCAGCCAGATGACAAGATTAGCTCAAAGGCATTTGCTGAAATGGCCTAACATGAAGAGTAGTGACAAAACTGCCTCTCTAAACCTATGGTGTACACTCCCACATTTAACACACATAAGAGGAAAGAGTGGGCACGCAGGGTATATTAGTAGAGAGGAACACACAAAAGAAACCCATGGCCAAGGAAACTCCTATTTGTAGCATTTTAGGGCCTCAGATGTCTTTTTAAAATAACTTATTTTGTTTTATTTTTAATTGAGATAGATGTCTGAGCTGGCAGATTTTCTTCTCAAAGGCCATTAGGGTTGTGAGAGATAGTCAAACAATGGGGTTTCTTGACACTACAATTTCACCAAGTTTGACTAACAAACTTTTTACTTCAAAATGAATCTGTCAGTCAAGAAATATTTACTATATAGTGGCAGCACTAGAGAAGAGAAGGGGGCATATATGAGAGATATCCTGAAGGTACAATCAGCAAGACTTGACACATTTGATCTGGGGAACAGATCAGGGAGAGAACGAGGAGGTGAGCATGACACTTGGTTTGTGAGACTGGGTGACTGGGAGCATGGCGATGCCCTTGAGAATAATATGAAAATTAAAAAAAGGGGAGGGCTTGTGGAAAAAAATAATGAATTCAGTTTTGGGCAGATATAGTTTAAAGAGTCTGAGACATACAGTTTGAGACGTCCAAAAGGCATGTTAGTTTGGAAGTTAGGACTGGATAAGTAGATCTGGGATTGTTCAGCATAGAGATAATTAAATCCATGGGTACTGATAAAATCACCAAGTAAAATAATATAGTGGGAGAAGAGAAGATCAAAAAAGTGTTTATACTTAGTATTTCCTTTGTATCTCCTTATTGCTTCTATACTCAGAAGCTTCCTCATTATTCTCACTAAACTGGACTATCAGTCCTCCCTGAACCTGGCTCACACTTTTCTCCCTTTAGACATCTATTCGTACCATTCCGTCCTCCTGAACGACCTCACTATCATCTCTGGCCTTTGAAATACTATTCATTTTTCAGGGCCTTGCTCCAGTGCTGCAACTTCCAGAGGGCCTTCCCCAATCGTCCAGCTGGAAGTGATCATTGCATTTGAATCCTTTGGTACTTCAGAACTCCCTTATGGCACCTATCGTGCACAATATATTGTTGTCTTATATATTTACTCCTCTCTGCTGCATTGTAAGCTCTTGAAAGAAAACTGTTTTACCTGTGCATCTTGGCCTCTTCCTCCAACTTATAACACAGTGCTTCAGCTACAATAGAGCCATAGGTGTCTATTGAATGAATAAATGTTCAAAGCTATCTGTCATGACCCAGATTATTATTTGCTTACCTCATCCATTCCTACATCTTCCCCCTTTGCAGTTAAAAGCATCCAAATCTAGCTTCACTAATTTTTTTTTTCAAATATGATGGGTCAAAAGAAAACTTACAGGAGTAATGAGGGGGTGGCCTTGGGTGAAGATATTTGAAAATCACTGCTCTAGGCTGACCTTAAATATTTTCTCTTTGGAAGATTTTGGGGTGGGAGAAGGTAGGGAATAGTTGCTGATAAATGCGGTTATGATTTTGAACCATTGGATGTCACCCTTTGAGCAAACAAATATGTTTTCAGACTAAGGACAAAGCCTTTTCCTCATTGCTGTTTGAGAATAGTATGGGAACTGCTAGTGTTGTCCAGATCACATACTATTAATTCTTGCCTGTCTTCATCAAATCCTGTGTAAGCTCAAAATTGAAACTTAAGAAGTAGAAAAATAATTGGAAGAAAGGCTTTGCAAAATAGTCTTTTATCTCCAGCAAATAGGGGTTGTGGACCACTGGAATTTGGAGAATGCCCACTAGTGCATAATTACAAACTGTAATTTGGATTTGTTGTTTGGGGAAATCCTGAAAGCAGACATTCCATTCAAAAATGATTGCTCAATTTAATAAGATTTTAGCTGTGATTCTTCTGACCAATTGAACTGAGTTGTATGTAGAATTTAATGAAATCTCTTATATTTTGATTAAAAAATGAAAGTTTTGTGATTTTATGTTCTTAAACCAAAACTTAAAGTTTTGAATTTTATCACTGTCTTTTACAGAAATTTAATAAGAATTGGAACACCAAGGATATTCTGCTTTCAGAGTTTCTACATAATAGCAAAATTCTTTAGTCTATAATTTTTGTACCTCTAGAGATAACAGAGGGCATCCTATTTAAACATTTCAAGACCAGTTCAAGTCCAAATGCAGAAGTGGGTTACAAATTTGTCAAAATTAGATTTTTTTTCAACTGGAACTTTAGTGTAGTAAGATAGTCCTTTTATTAATTCCTAGCTGATCCTCTATCCCACTTCATATAGAAACTATCCCAAACCTTCTCTCTTCAGACCTCTTCTTATGCCTATTCCTCCTTCATTCTAGCTGAAGATCTTGCCATTTGCTGAAAAACGGAGAGCTTTAGCCGTAAGATCTCTCTTATCCATTGCTCTTCATCCCCAAAACCTTGACATTAATTCTTCTCTCCGCCTTTCTTTTTTCCTTGCCGAGGCCAACTCCTCTACTTGTGCACTCAATCCCACCCTCTTTTTTTCCCAGCAGATGGTAACGTCAATCATTTTCTTCTAACATTTTCCCTTTCTCTGTCTTCTAGTTCCTTACCACCTTCAAACCTACACGTCTTTTCCCCCCATATTTAAAAAGTCTTTTCTAGATCCAACCTTTCAATCATGGTGTCATACTTCTACTTTACCTCTCCTCTCTTTCTTATCCAGACTACCAGAAATGATTGTCTACACCTCTGGTCTCGAATTCTTTTCCTCTTACTCTTCAGTTTAACACTTTGTGGTGTGACTTTTGAGTGGTAACACTCAACTGAAATAGCTCTCTCCAAAGTTACCTACAGTCGCCAAACATGATGGTCTTTGTTAATCATCATCCTTATTTGCTTCATTTGATACTGTTGACAAGCTGCTCCTCTTGCATATTTTCTCCTCCATCAATTTTTTTGACACTATCCTACATCTTTTATCTGCCTAATTGTTGCTTCCCAGACTCTTTTTGCAGGCTCATCATCTATATCTTGCCCCTTTAAGTGTGGATGTTGCCCAAGTCTCTGTCCTGAACTGTGTTTTCTTTCTTTCAGTGACTTTATAAGTGCCTGTGAGTTTAACTATCTCTGTGCAGAATATTCATGGATTTATATGTCTCACCCAGTCAGTTCAAATATTTACTAAGTGCTTACTGTGTATCAGACATTGTGATAAGTGTTGAGGATTTAAGAAAAGCCAAAAAACAGTCCCTACTCTCTAAGAGGCTTACATCCTGAATGGGGAGGATACAACATACAAACAAGTTATGTACAGAATAAATTGGAGATACTCTCAGAGGGAGGCATTATGTTTAAGGAGGACCAGAAAAATTCTCCTTGAATAAGGTTGGATACTAGCTGAGAATTCAAGGAAGCCAGGAGGTGGAGATGAGGAGGGGGAGAATTATAGGCATAAGGGAGAGCCAGTGAATATGCTTGGAATAAATGATGGAATGTTTTATGAGGAATAGCAAGGAGGCCAGTCTTACTGGATCATAGTGTATGGCAGAGGGAGTAAGGTGTAAGACTGGAAAGGTAGGAAGGGATTAGGTTATGAAGTGCTTTCAAAGCCAGAGGATTTTATATTTAATCCTGGAAGTATACTAGTTTATTGAGTAGAAGGGATGATATGGCCTGATTTGTACCTTAAAATCAATTGAACAGCTGAGTAAGGAGTAGAGAGAGACTTGACTCTATCCTTTGCCTGGAGTTTCAGCCATGCGTTATCAATTGCCTGCTGTGTAGTTAAACTGAATTGCAGAGAAATCTCATTCAAGATGTCTAAAGTAAAACTCATTATTCATCCCTCAACCTCCCCCAAATCCACATGTCTTAAGAACTTCCCTCTTTCTGTCCAAAGTACCACATTCTTCTGGTGTCTCATTTATAACCTTAGTATTTTTCTTGATTCCTCACTTTCCCTCATACTACATAAATCAATTGCCAAATCTTGCTATTTCTTCCTCCACAAAGTCTCTCACATTGGACCCTTCCTCTCTACTTACATATAGCCTTCAGTACCTCTCAACTAGATTATTGCAGTATTTCCCTAATTGGTCTCCCTGCCTCGAGTCCAACCCACTCCAATCTATCTTCTACACCCTCTGATGTACATGGTGATAGTTACCAGGACACCTCACACCCCACTACTCTCTGTTTCTTTCCTCTCAGGGTTAGTCCAGATTCCTGTTAGTTCTGTCAATGTAACCAAAGTGATTTTGCAGAGTTGACTCTGTCATTGTCGACGCAGTCAATTCCAGTGGCTGCCTATTGCCTCTAGGATAAAAAAAAAATCCTTTCTTTAGCGTTTAAAGCCTTTCACAGCCTGGCCCAAACTTATCTTTCCAGCCTCCTTAGACATTACTATTCATTCCATACTGCGTGATCCAGCCAAACTGGCCTGCTCTCTTCCTCACAAATGAAATTCACCTTCTGTCTGTGTTCCTTTGCACTAGCCACCCCCTATGCTCAGAATGTACGTCTTCCTTGCCTATGACTCATCTTTCTACGGGTTACATCCACTAACTGTGGGTTTCCCCCAAGGTTCTGTCCTGTCCTGGGTCGTCTTCTCTTTCATCTGTTCCATGGATTCAATTATCTTTTGTATATTGATGATTCCCAGATCTATTTATCTTAGCCTAACTTCAGGTTTTGCATCTCCAGTTTCCCCTTAGACACCTCATTGGATGTCCTTTAGACATCTTAAACTCAACGAGTCTAAAACTGACCCCCATCTCAAGCCTTTATGTCTTCCTAACTTCCTCTTACTGTCAAGCATACAGCTATCCATCCAGTCACCCAGACTCACAACCTAGGAATCTTCTTTAACTCCTCACTTTCTCACCTCCACATAGTCAATGTTTTGCGAATGCTTGTTGATTCAATCTTTGCAACATCTCTTGTATTTGCCCCCTTCTCTTCTCTGATACCACTACTACCCTGATCCATACCTTTAACACCTTACACTTGGACTACTGTAAAATATTGCTGGTTAGTCTCCCTGCCTCAAGTCTCTTCCCATTCCAGTCCATCATCACTCAGCTGTCACAATGATGTTCTGAAAGTATAGGTCTGATCGTGTCACACTCTGCCCCCTTTCCAAGAAGCCCATTCAACTCTCCTGGCTTCCTCTCACTTCTAGAACCTTCTAGAATCAAATGTAAATTCTTCTGTTTAAAGCCTTTCCTAACCTGGCCCTCTCCTACCTTTCCAAATTTCTTACACTTTATTCTTCCCATGTACCACGATTTAGTGACACTGGCTTTATTGATGTTCCTCACATATGACACCTCTGTTTCCTAACTCTGGGCATTTTTAGTGGCCAATATATCCTCCATGCCTGATACATTCTTCTTTATCTTCTCTTTGCTCACCTGGTTTTTCCTTTACATTCCAACTAAAATCCAACCTTCCACAAGAAGCCTTTCCTGATCCCGCTTTAATTCTATTATCTTCCCTCTTGATTATCTCCAATTTATCTTTTACATATCTTGTTTTCACATAATTGTTTGAATGTTGTCTTCCCTATTCTGCAATGAGTTCCTTGAGAGCATGAGCTGTTTTTGTTTTTAAACCCTTCTTTGTATTCCCAGAATTTGGTACAGTGTCTGACATGCAGGAGGCAATTAATACACTTTGACTTGACCCAGTGCAAGGACCACCTTTTACACAAAGCCTTTCTTGATCCTTCCAATTGCTAGTGCCCTTCCTCCCAAACTGACTTATATTTGTTTCCTATATTTATAATGTCTACATATACACATGTGTATATATGTACATATACGTATATACACACATATGTATACACATATGTATACACACACGTGCTTGTCTTTGCCATTAGAATGTAAGCTCCTTGACAGTAGATAATCCCTACCTAATCCCTGGCACATAGTAGGAGCTTAATAAATTCTTGATTGATTATTTTTCCAGGAGAAATGACATATCAACCCACCCTTTTGACTCTTTTATTTTTCAGGAACTACTTCAGTTTCAGTTCTCCCATCTCATTTCCCAACCTCTCCTCATTCCCTGCTCTCCTGTGCTCCTTCTCCCCTGAAAAATCCCAAACTCATCCAGCATCCACAGCCCCAATCCTACAGGAACTGTGGCAGCCCATACTTGGCAAGCAAGCAAGTTCAGTCTGTAGGTCTGGTCTGTGTTAATGCTCAAAGAGAGCCCATTTCTCATCTCTTTACCATCGTGCCAAAGAGGTATTCACAATGAAGTGCTATTCTGTAAAGGCATGGCCTGTGTCCCATGCGTGTCTTTCTTAAATGCAGTTGAACCAGATGATAGTGATTTTGATGTCAAGGAAGTAATGACAAAAGACCAAACAATGCTGTAATACTTTGCTTGGGTGTGTGTCAGTTGAGGACAGATGAATGTTTTTGTGCTAACTCAAAGCTCAGAAGGCTGCAATTTTATTTGTGTAAAACCCAGATGTGACAACTGATACCTAAATATCAGCTTTATGGGCAGGAAACTTCTGAAGTAGGAGAGAATTTAAAGCAGTTTTCCCCCATATTCTTGTGAGCCTGTGGATTCCCATTTTCTTTTTCACTGCAGGAAGGTGAATTGATATATAGAGGCTGTTACTATCTCTCATTTATTTTCATCAGTTTAAATGAAAATCAACTTTAGATAAAATCCTGATTGAGAAATTAAAGAAAAAAATCACAGTGAATCATTTGTCCAGTCCAAGTTGATACAGGGGTAAAGACAGTTCTTTGGACACTGGGGATAGGGTCTGGCCAGGAGCACCAGACTGTGTAAAAAGTATTCTAGTGCCCGGGGAAACAGGGTCCAAGAGTAAGGTGAACTCCCAGACCCCAACCTTATGCAAACTCTGAGAACAGGTCTCAACTGACATTCATATTGTATGTACTCAGTTCTAGATCAAAGATCCAGGGCAGACTGAGGAAGGGATCTGTACCTAGATGAGGAATGGTTATAGGCCCTAGCCTGCATATAGAGCAGAAGTTCAGAAAGAAGCAGTAACTTGTGGTGTAGCCTCTAGGAGTGGAGCTAGGTCTCAGTGCCAGCTCATAGCCTAGTCTGAAGTCTGCAGAGGAATAACCAGGGTGGGAATCCCAGACCAAAGGGAAGCTCTTTTACTCTGAACCAGCAGAGCTTTCTAGCTCGTGGTGTCCGAGTACAGGAGTAGACTATTGTTGCTCAGATCCAAACCCATATCAGAGCAATCACAGTTTACCCTGGATCAGACCACATTGGGAACACTGAAAGCTTGTATATCTCTACCCTGGGAAACTGGAATAACACACTATTCTGTATTCTCTAGAAATCAGCAATAGTACCAACCCAGACCTTCCCTCCAGAACTGCACAGAGCCTGGCCCTAACATAAGATCTGAAAGTGGAAAGTAGGCTGGATGAATGAGCAAACACAAAAAGAATCCCATTATAAAAAGCTGTTATGGTGAAAGGGATGCTCAAGACACAAGCCAGAAGAGAATGATTCTAAAACATCTACAAGCAAAGCCTCAAAGAAAATCACAGCATGGGCAGGGAACCATCTTGGCTTTTTTCCCCCTTTCAAGTAATGTCTCTTTTCCTTTCTATAGGGTCAGAGTGGAAGAATACCACCCTAGGTGGCAAAGAACAAGGTCCTTCCAGCTAGCTAATGCTCCTCAATTATTTATATATTACCTTCCAAATAGAAGGTAAATTCCTTTTGTATCTTCACAGGCTGGCACAATGCCAAGTTTTACAGTTCCATAGCTGTTCTGTTTTTCCATGTAGATGAGTGGCTAAAGAAAAGGAATAGAAGAAATAGCTAAGAAGGGAAAAGGTCATTATGATATATACCTACCAGTCTTATACCTACCCAGTCATATTCTTGGCTTTTCATTTGCATGCTTGGGCTGGTTCAAAACAAATTTCCTACTTTGTAAATCAGACATGACATCTGATAAATGCAAAATTGATAATGGGACAAAAACCCAGAGCTTTTAAAGTACAGACATCTCTGTCCATTGCCCATTTGAGGCTTCTTCCATGAAGGCAGTGATTTAAAGGGGCCATTTTCTTATTGGTAGGAAGAGGGAAAATTCTCATAGAATAAGATTGGAGGACTCCAGCTCACTGGTAAGCATCAGCCATAACCCACCAATACAGCCTAGATCTAGAAAGGGCTTTCCATAATTCATCACCATTAGCGGTGTTCTATGGAGGATACACTCCCTGGGGTTTGTCTCCCCTCCGATACTTACTAGATTTGTGACCAGAGCCAAATCACTTCTCAGCCTTAAATTCTTTTTATTTTGTTTCTTTTTTTCTGCCAAGGAGAATTATCTTTGAACAGGAAAAAAAGAATAAAAATGGCTAATTAGGAGTTGTTATCAAAGATAAATAAGGAAACAGTAAGAGCACCTAGCTGCCCTTAATATGTTTGTTACCATACACAGATGAACTATATCTTAGGGCACTTAAAGATTATGGAAAATGGAAGAGTTACCTCAAGATTGGAGGAAAAAAGCAAATGTTTCCCTGATTAAAAAAAGAGGAAGATGCTAGTATCCAAATAGAAGCCATTGATTTGGCTTAGATTCCTGGAAAAATTCTTGAACAGATTATAAAAGTGATAATTAGTGTAAATTTGAAAAAAGAAGCAATGATCTCAAATGACTACATTAAGAACAGATCATACCTAGAAAAGAAAAATAAATAAAATAATATAGTGTATACTTTTAGTGCTTAAGTACAAAGTATGTTCCTTGAAACCTTAATTAGTAAGTAGTAGAAGTATTATCACAATTTTACAAATTCTGAGAGGTTAGTAACTTGTTCATAGTCATACAGTTTGGTTTGAAAATCAATGTTCTTTTCGTTTTGCCTTATTTTCATTTTTCTTGGAAGAAAAGAATGGTATGTTTCATGGTTTTCAGTGCTTCATAGAAACTTACTGTCATAGCCTTGAATAGTTTATAAAAAACCCTTCCATCACAACTTCATGAAGCAGACAGTACAATCAATAAATCAACCAATAAGTATTTATTAAGTACTTACTATGTGCCGTTATGTTAAGTGATAGGAATATAAAGGCCGAAATGAAACAGCCCCCTGTGTGTAAGGGGTTTACATTCCATTGAGGGGTACAAATATTATCCCCATTTCACGATAAGGAGACTGATACCTAGAGAGTTTGTACCTTTCCAAAGATCACCCAGTTGCTCTTGTTCAAGTCTAGTCTTTTCACTACTTCACTTTGCCTTTCAGTGTGACAATCTTAAATTTTGAAGCTTCTTAAAAAGTCCAGTAAAACTAAAAGATTTCCTGTTAGAGATTCTAAATGAACCACAGCTTTCATATTTTGAGAAGCACGATGAGAGAACAGGAGTTTATCTGGGAAATAGCCTCTAACGACCAGCTCAAGGTCTGGAATCTAGCATGTTTGTGTGGATTACAGCCAGTGGTTTTCAGTGAATCAGAGTTTTTCTTATTTTTGAATATTTTCCTCTCCTCCTCCTTCTGATAAGGGAATGGCCCCTGTAAATCACAGTCTTCATGGAAGGCTCCTCAAAATAGACATTGGATGGTGTAGTCTAGGCCTCAGAAGTTCTGGGCCTTTGCTTCTTTAAAATACTGGTTGCTAGGAAGGAGCCTCCAGGATTTAGAAATACAAAGTCTCATCTGGAAATTGTTTAATAGGTATTTAAAATTAGTACTTGTGAGCCATTTAATTGCTATAAAGCTAGAACAGTATCATAGGAAAAATGAGACAGGAAAAATGACTTCCTAGGGCTCTATGTTTGCTTCTGTATTCAAAAGTGCTATTTCAGAGACATTAAAAAGAAGACATTGTGTTCAAACAGCATTGTGTTATAGTAATAAATAGATGCTCCCTTCCCCCCCCCCCCCAACATTTTGACATTCATTGTCTCTGTATGTGTTTATATAAATTACTTTATGGTAAGATGGAAATAATTGATAACTTCTCTGTTAGAAAAATGCCTACATTGAATATTTGTCAAAATGGAAATGGTTGCAAGCTATACATATATAGGCAGGTAAAATATCATTATGGGTAATGAATTCCTTATTTTCATGGTCTACTTACTAGTCTTTTTCATTAAAGATTTGCTCTAATGTAATCATTGGAGTGCCGTAAGAAGTGATGAATACAGAGAAACATAGGCAGTCGTATGTGATCTGCTGCAGAATGGAGTAATCAGGACCATAAAGACAGGGTATATAACTACAAAGATGCTAATGGAAAGGCAAAAAAAGGGTGGGGCAGGGGGTGCTGAGTGCTAATAATAATGACTAAGCTTAGCTCTGGAAATGAGCGGGGAAAATTCCTCTCCTGCCCTTATTCGACAAGATGAGGTAATATAGGTGTGGACTATTGTACATACAGTCAGAAATGACTGATGAATTACTTGTGCTGAAATGACTTTTTTGTTCTGAATTCTTAGTCATAGAAGGAGAGAAGGGGATATATTTGAAAATGAAAGTGATTGTATCGATAATTTTTAAAGTCTTGTTCCAAAGTCTCACTGTGACATGGAGCTGACTTTAGATTTTTGAAGGTTATGTCAACAGAGCATGAGTTTTGGCAGTCCTACTGTTTTGGAAAAGCTTCAGATACTCAGAACCGTATCGAATCTCAGCCTCTAAAGGCCCAGGAAAGCTGACAGTCTGCTCTGAAATAGACTCTAAGGTACTACAAATTCTTCGGCGCATCAAAGTTATTAGTTGGGAGGCTCTGCTTCCTGTGTCTCAGATAAGCCACCTTTTTTATATCTTAGGAGAGCTTATCCCAAACCATCTTGGAATGAGACTTTGGGATTGGTAGCTGTTATGAATTGAGCCTAGCTCCCTGAACTCCATTTTAACATGTCCTTCTACCATAGTTGGGATGAAAGAATAAAATGAGTTTCTAGGCCTTGGGAATACTAACCCTGTGCACCATCATCACAGAACCCCAGAGTAGGGATACCTATCAACTAGTCTCCTTATCTACTATGGTGGCATAAGCAAGCAAGCAAGCAAGGCAAATCTTGCTTATGCTTTCCTTATCCCTTCTGGCTTAATTTCCTGAGGAACAAATAATTTCTTCTTATGTCTTTCCATACCCTCATCCTTACCTTTCCAAAGTATATGTCTTCGTCTATCTCTTAGAAGAAGCCCCCTTTCTTTTTGCCCCGATCCAGTTCCATCCCCTCCATTGCTTTTCTCCTATTCTCTCTTGCGGTACCCCTTCTTACTAAGAGATTTTTCATAATTATCATGCCTTCACTGTTTATCTGTGGCCCAATTAGAGACACTTTCTCCCCATTTGCCCAGCTTCTCACAAATGATAGAGATTCAGTTACAGGGAATTAGGAAATTTAGTCCATGGGGTATTAATTCAATCCTTCTTTCTTCCTTTCTGATTTTAAGTTCCCTTTAAATCTTTATTTTTATCTCTATTTACTTTTATCTCATGGATCAGTCTTTCTTTTTTCTTCTAACCTTTCAGCTTTTTCTCCCCTCTGCTATTTGTTTCCATATTCTTCTGTGTCTACCTGGTCTCTGACCTTCTACCCTCCTTGCTGTTATGGCCAGATTCTGGCTTGCCAACTCGTTGTATCTTATGAGTTTATTCTGACATTCAGTACCAGCACCTGACTATACCGCAGACTGCTTCTCTGCTTACACATCCTTGGCTCTGTCTTGACCAGCAGGTTTTAAGGCTTGCTGTGGGTCCTGCCCTGGTCAGACACATCTTGAATAATGTATTCATTGCTAAGTGCCCTATTTTAGAAAGGGCATTTGCAAATTGGAGCATGTCTAGAAGAGGGTGACTAATATATTGAAGAGAATCTACACCATGCCAAGGGTTGGTTGAAAGAACTTGAGATATTTTAGCATGGAGCAAAGAAGGCCTGAGAGAAGAGGTAGAAAATGATAGCCGTTTCATGGTATTTGATGGGCTATCATAGAAAGAGGGATTACTTTTTTCTGCTTGGCCCCGGAGGGCAGAGACACTAGTGAGTGGAAACTATGTTTGATATGAAGAAAAAACTTCTAACAGAATTGTTCCAAAGTGAACTTAAAACCTCAAATGGCACTGTGCTCCCCATCTCTGAAGGATTCAACTGAAGTCTTGTTAGGAGTGTTGTAGATAAGGTTCCTGTTGAAGGTTGGATTTGATGGCCTTGGAAGTCCTTCCCTCCCCCTCTGTAATTTTTATTTTAGTGGTTCGTTCCTGTGCCTGGTAGCATCTTGGTAGCATCGCTAATGGGTACTAGGAAGATGAGACAACACTTAATAGGATGTATGACTCATGCTGTTGGAAGCTGACTGCTTAGAAAAGGCCCAAAACTGGCAAGGAAGCCAGTACAACAGGCTGAGTGGAGCCTACTGAGGTGGGAAAGGCCAAAGGAGGGCTTGGGAATGGGAGAGGAAGGGAGCAATTCAAAACACATTCTGGGGGCCTTCCTAGTTCTCAGGCATTACTCTGAGAGTATAGATTTTGAAACAGAGAAGCTTGACAGAACATGGCAGTTGAGAAGATAGAATCATTTCCCCCAAACACATGTCCTGTTGCTACTCTAACATCTCCAGTGTGCTCTATGACTCAGTTTGGAAGTAATTAAGCACAGAATGCTTGGCTTCTGTACATTTCCTTCAAGTGCAACTGCACCTAATCACCAGGCTAGTCACCAAAAGGCTGATATTTTAAAAATGTGTTTTAGCCAAAAAAGAAAAGAAAAAAAAAGACAAGAAACTGAATCTTGTATAATTATAAACTTGGTCTTAGGGTTAGAGCTGAGAAAACGCACCTCTGTTTCTTCCTTACAGAAATGAGGGATTATGGGTGTGGAACATTGTATGTACTGTCAGACTCAATTGATGTTTTGGTTAGTTTTGTTAAACCATTTTTTTTCCCCTCTAATTTTTTAAAAGGGTTTTTTTTTTGGCTTGGTTTGGTTTTGGTTATAAGGGATAGCCAGCTGCATAAGGACATATTTGGAAATGAGTGACAAAAAATATCAATACAATTTTTCAAATGATTTTAAAAATTATAACAGGTGATATTCAAAATGTGGAAGAAGGAGAATAAGAACTCTTTATGTATTTCATTTATAATGCTCATGAGTTTTCCTTCACTTTTATATTAAAGACAGACATAGTTTTTCTTTCTTTAAAAAAAAAAGAAAATATATTTTAGGTACCCAGTTCAGTTTATTTTTAACATTCTTTCAAATCCCTGCAGAGCTGAAAACACTCATGGCCAAATTAGATCTTCCACATTGTTGCTCCTACACACGGAACAGCTTTAAATGCAGTCAGGTCCAGCAGATGTGGATTCTATTGTTTTTTTTCCCTCTGTGCTTGATTGAGAGTTGGAAGAAAATGGAGGCCACAAGGTAAACCCCATTAGCCTGTGGATACTGTGTCTGGTGATGCAATTGTGGCAGGGAGGCAGGAGCACTGAGGACCTAGGATTACAGGCCTAGAGCTGGAAGGGACTTCAGTGCTCATCTAGTCCGATGACTTCTCTTTGCAGATGAGGAAACTGAGGTCTGTAGTGGCATAAAATAGCTTTCTCAAGTCAAACAGGTAGTGAATAGCAGCATCGGGATTTAACCTCCAGCCACAAATCTAGGACTATTTCCTTTATACCATATATATATATATGTATATGTATACATGTTAATTCTCCTTCAGAAGCTTCAGCCACTATGGCTACCACTTACCAACCCTGTGACCTCACTCAAGTCATTTAGCCCAACACAGATAAAGCACTTTGTCCTCTGTAAAGCACTCTATAAATTTCAGTTATTAGTAGTACTGCTGTTGATACAACAGATTTATAGCTGAGTGTTGTAGGGGACTTTCAAACTATTAAGAACAGAATAAAAGATTCCGATTTCTTTCTGTTATTTAGTACATGGGGCAGCCCAACATCATAGTTTGCAGATAGCATCACTTCTAGAAAGCCATACCATACTGAAAAA
>CM053626.1:272253533-272270452 GCA_028646595.1 Phalanger gymnotis
TATGATATTCTGGAGGTCAAAGGAGCTAGGATTAAAACCAAGAATCACCTACCCAGCAAAACGGAGTGTGATCAAGGAGGGAAAAAGTTGACATTCAGTGATGTAGAAGAAATTAGTGCATTCTTGAGAAAAAAGAGCTAAATAAAAAATTGACTTTCAAATAAAAGACTCAAGCATGAAAAGGTAAACAGGAAAGAGAAATCATAAAGGACTTATTAAAGTTGAACTGTTTACATTCCTACATGGAAAGATGATATTTGTAACTCATGAGACCATTCTCATTATTAGGGTAGTTGGAGGGAATATATATAGACAGAAGGCAAAGGGTAAGTTGAATATGAAGGGATGATATCTAAAAAATAAAATTAACGAGAGAGAGAGGAATGTACTGAGAGAAGGAAAAAGGGAGAGATAGAATGGAGTAAATTATCTCACATAAAAGAGGCTTTTACAGTGGAGGGGAAGAGGAGGGAGGTGAGAGGGAATGAATGAACTTTACTCTCACTGGAATTGGTTTAAGGAGGGAATAACATGCACACTCAATTGGGTATGGAAATCTATCTTACCCTACAGGAAAGTAGTGGGGAAGGGGGTGGGGGAGGTGATAGAAGGGAGGGCAGATTGGGGGAGGGAGAAAACACTCTTGAGGAGGGACAGGTAGAAGGAGAGAATAGAATAACGGGGCAGGATAGGATGAAGGGAAATATAGTTACTTATGCTTTGTGCATTTCTGTATTTACACCTGAGTTTATAGAATATATTGCTGGCTCCATTGGTTTTTTTTTCTACCATGAACTTCTTAAAAATTTATTTTATTCAGTGTTATTTATTTTTAGGTTCATATTCTTCCTTCCCAATTGAGAAAGCAAGAAAAACAATGGTCATTTTTATTATATTGGCTTGGCCTACACGAGCAAAGTATCAAATGAGATGTTTGTAAAGTGTTTAGCATAGTTCCTGGTACATAGTAAACACTTAATAATTCCACAACCTCTCCTCTCCTTCTCAATGGAAACTAATAGTACACCTGTTATGTGGGAGTAAGTTAGCTTTTTTTTTTTAATAAAAAAGAAATTCTCATGCTTGAAAAAGTTAGCTATTGTTTTACACCATAACATGCCTGAATACAAGGTCCTGGGTCAGCTTATAGCTCAAGGTTTCTGTGTGCTACGATTCTGTGTAAAATTGCATTGTGGCACTTGTAAGGTACCTCAAACCACCTCACATCTTCTTTCCAATTAGAGGAAAAGAAAGAAGGAAACTGAGATATCAGTCTGATTAAAATAATAAAGAATTTAAGGTCTCATGAAAGTGTTAGTAAAAGGCATGTGAATTTTTATTTCAATTGTTTTGGCATAACACTTTTTGGTGCAGTATTTTAATAAAACAGTCCACTGAGATATTACATAGAAAATACACACAAAGGTAACATATATACACTTCTTAAAAATAGAATACATCTTGGCAAATTACTTCCAGAGTCTGTCACCGCCTCGTACAGTGTTTTGACGTTGAATGTTATGCTAAACCAAACTTGCTTGAGTTTGGAGAAAAATGGTTCCATTAGTTTCTTAAAATTTTTTTTCAACTGTCCAGGTGTATAAGGAATACTGGAATGTAAAAGTTGTGGTATTAAATGAATGGAAAAATTTTGTCAAAATATTAAAGTTTCAGATCCATGCCATAAAATATCCTCTAAGGAGGAACTCATAGTTTTGGTTACAGTCCACAAATGGTTCAGCCGAGTTCACATAATCACAAAAAGATCCATATTTAGAAGGTTAAATAAAACAGATGAACATCATTTGGAACAGACTAATCCTTCTTGGGGTTGTGTTCTTTTGTGAAGTGATTTTTTTTTAAGGAAATGAAAGTATATGTATAAGTCCTATTATAGAGTTTAAATAAGAAGAAAAGCATGATCTTAAGTTATAAGTATTGAGTAGATTATTTGGTAACCAGTTTCATCATTCTAAATACGGCCAAATAACAAAAGAAAATGGCCTTTACTTAACATTTACAAAGGAGAAACATGGTTGTAGTAACAGTTCAGAACACTAAACTACTAGGTCAAATATCCCCTGATGCGCACTGTTGGGTGTTCAGAACAATCTTCAGAAAGTTACTGCTCCAGTGTAATAAATAAAGCAAATACTATAGGTTTTTCCAAACCTCATTAAACACACACACACACACACACACACACGCATACACGCATACACGCATACACATGCACACAACACAAATCAACGGAATACTGGGAACAACTCAGCAGTGCCATGGCAGGCACAAGAAAGAGCATAGCACCATTTTTAAGTTGCAAAGTTTACAACTGTTTAGAAGGAGAGGGGAAGGTAAATCTGGAAAGGGCAGTTATTTCCACTATGAACATTGTTAAGCTACATGGGCTAATATGGATAGGCAGATACAGCTATATAAACGATGAATGTTGTCTGATATTCAATGGTCCCATTGGCACTGTAAGACAAGGCTCTAACCCTCATTCGGTAGGTCTCTGCTTCTCGAAGAGGTCGAGTTGTATATACAACTCCTTTCAAGTTTTCATCCCTGAGGGCAAAAGGGACTGTCTGGTCCTCCTCCACCATGAGGAATGTTGTCCTGGGATGCATCACTCCATCCTGCGTGTATGCAACCAGCCGGATTAAATCTTGATTGGCGGCTATTCCAAATGGGAGGGAGACAAGTTTGTATTCCAAGGCATATGGGCTTAGGGCACATTCCAGATCATTGGGTGGACAATTTTTAAGACAGAACCTGAAGATGATAAATACATACAAGACAATTATTTGTCTCTGAATCAAAAGAAAGTATTTGTGCAGGTAATTCTCATCCATGACAGTTTGGGGGCTTTAAAAAACATTTTCCTGTATGATTATAGATTAATGAGGTCTAACCAAAATTCTAAATTCTTGGCTCTAAACATGCTGAGTATGAAAGGACTAGCCCTCGTCTCCACTGGAATTTGTAGTCATTCAATGTTTAGTGCACAAACAGGGAGTGAATATCCATATATGCATGTGGACACATAAGTATATTCCAACAGCTTCTTCCAAATATTGGGCTGGTAGTACCTGATGTGTCTCTCTGTGCCATCTTTAGGCATGTGCTCTTTCTAGAGATGGCAATGTAGGGATAATTGCCCAAGATAGATGGTTTATTGGCAATAGGAACTCCTCTTCTCTCCCTTTTGCAACCTCCTCTTACACTTTTCCTCCCTTCCTTCTCTTTCCCTATAGACTCTGTGGCTGCCTGGAATGACTGCTATCACTCATCTACACTCTTATCTTTGCTAATCACCTCACCCTAGGGCCTGACTAGGTGGGTATAGGATGGCAGGACTTGTCTCAGGATTAGCACTGGTTTTATGAGTAGTAGCAGTATACCTAGTCACTTCCTTTTCTCCCCATTAAGCTGTACTTACTTTTATATCCATTTCCTGTGATTAAAATATCTAAAATAGCCTAAGTTTTCCTTTGAAGTGTCAATAAATCTTACTTTACTCCTTTGTACCCTCAAGTAGGTTACAGGGAACCAACATAGACATTTACCCTGGAAGGAGTCCCCAACCCCAACAGTCCGATACTCCTATTCCCAGCCCCCTTTTAAAATCTTCATTCATCTTTCTCCCTTTGACCCACTGAGATCCTAATAAACCCATCCCAAGAACTAGTAACATTGACATATAATTTGGTCAATCTCTATTTTCACCATCTAGTAGGTGGTGGAGAAAGTAGGAACAGTAGTCTCTGATTTGACGGACAAATTTGGGCATGGTGGGGGAGGGTATGTTGGAGGCAAAAGAAGAGGTATTTCAAAGAACATGCTGTTGAAATTCAATGTATTTTGCAATAGTAATATCAGCATACAAGGTAGTTAGGTTCTACAGTACTACTAGAATGATTCTATATTTCAGGTATATGAAAAAAATAAGTTTCCGTGGGTTGATCTGTGAAAATCACTATCTATCATACTGTTGCTGTAGGGAAAATATTTTCCATGTTACAAAAAGCTAAATTAGAAATGAAAATTTTTAATCCTGCCTTCCTTGCTGTTCCTTGCACAGGACATTCCATCTCACTTCTATGGACATTTACACTTCCTAGAATTCTCTCGCTTTTTATCTCAGAATCCTGGTTTTTTTCAATTATCATCTAAAATCCTACTTTCTACAAGAAGCCTTTCTGGTCTGCCTTAATGTTAATGCTCTTCCTTTGTTGCTAATTTCTAGTTTATTCTTTTTGTATCTTGTTTGTACATATTTGTTTGCATGTGGTCTCCCCAGTTAGACCAAGTGAGTTGAGAGCAGGAACTACTTTTTTTTTTTACTTAAAAAAATCCCTAGAATTTAGCATATTATCTAGTACATAGTAGATGCCTTGATAAATATTCATTGGTTTGATTTGACATCCCAATCATAAGTTGGGGAGTGCTTGTGATAGAAGGAAAACTTAATTAATTCTGTTTAAAAGCTAAATATTATGTGAGCTGCTCTACATAGTCCTGTTCTGATACCTCATTTTGGCCTAGAAATGATCCCTGGTTTCAGAGGTGAAGCTAGCCAAAGACAGATAGTGGCAGATTCTAACATGCTGGAAAGGCTTGCTTTCCCAGCACCAATCTAGGATAACCAGTGGTAAAGCTGAAATAGTATATTTTGTCTTTTGATTTTAAAGGCCAAATATGCTCTCTAGCTAAAAGAAATAACTCGGGCATTTGGCCTCCGTGGAGTTTCTTTCTTTCTTTCCTTATTTACCATGATGAAAGAATTAATTACCTAGTGCTCAGCCTACTGCTGATGAGTCTGTCTGTGCCTAACTATGTAAGTGCTAAGAAAGTAGAAACAGCCTGCTACCAGGATTTAATGTAAAGCCTTTCTAGCTTGGTAGAAGTTGTCTGAACATACATACTACAAAAAAACCTTCAAGAGCTCAAGTAGATTTATTGACCCAATGTTGTCCTAAAGAAAGTCTCCTTATCTTTGGATAGAGATATTTTGTGTATTTAATGAAGATACAGTATATACATGGACACACAGAAACATACATATTTCTTTTTGCTACACCATACACGGACATTATAAGAACCTTAACAGGTCACAATGTCTATTAAGTGTAAGACATTAATACTCAAAACTCCTTGATTTAAAAAGGCACTGACACTAGAGCAGAGGATACTAACCACTTTGGGGTCTTGGACCCCTTGGGAAGTCTGGTAAAGCCTATAAACACTACTGAGAATAATATTGTAAAATGAATAAAATGAAATATATGAGATTACAAAGTAAACCAATTTTATTGAAATATAGTTATTAAAATGTTTTTTTCAAAGTTCACAGATCCCATGTTAAGGACTCTTGTAACAGTGTATTGCTAAAGAGGATGAAAAAAACCCATATAGGATCATTTTCATTTTTTTTGTAAATTTTAAAATATATTTCAAACAAATACAAAATGAGAAAAGAAAACCGTTGTCATGTATGCAGCTGAATATAAGAGAGAATTCAATATAAAATAATAAATTTCCATTTCAAGAAAGCCTATATAATAAATACTACACATTATTTTCAAAGCTGTCCAGCTTTTCTTTGCTTCCTTGTAGGTTTTCTTTTGTTCTCTGCTGTGCATTTTTTACTTTATTTTTTTTCCCTTCCTTTCCCCCACCCTCATTCTAAAGACTACAATTAAGTACGAATGCACACACACACGCACACGTGCACACACACACACAGACATAAAATTGTGTGTGTGTATATACACACACAGATACATACACACACATATATATAGATATCTATAGACAAACATATATACAGTCATATACATATGTAAAACTGTACTGTGCTTATTTCCACTTGTCATCTGTTTCTTTAAAGGTGGATAGCATCTTCCTTCGAAAGTCCAAGTCCTTCCACATTTTTCTAAATGAACCAGATCATCATTTCTTATACCACAACAGTATTCCAACCCCAAAACATCATACCTTAGAGACTGTCTATAAAAGTTTTTTCCCCCAATTTTCTGCATTCCTTCTGTTCTTGGCTACATAGATTTTATTTAAACAAAATTTTAAGATGAAATAATCAAAATTATCCATTTTACACTTCGACAATGCTCTACCTTATAATATAGTTTAAGGTCTGATACTACAGAATCTGTTTCCTTTACACCTTTTTTCCCTGGTTTCTTTGACATTCCTGACCTTTTATTCTTTTGCTATTTTTTCTAATTCAGTAAGATAATTTTAGTAAATTAATTGGGATGGATTAAATAAATGGCTAAGTTATATGAAATTGTCTTTTTTTTTTATTATATTGGCTTTACCTTCCCATGAACAACAAATATTCAGTTATTTAGACCTGAGTTTATCTGTATAAAAAGTGCTTTATATTTATATTCATATAGTTCCTGCATCTGTTTTGGCAGGTATACTCTCAGGTATTTTATATTGTCTATTTTAAATGGTCTAAAACAATATTGAATAATATTGCTGACATAGTATAGTTTTCCTATTTTTCTCTTTTGATTAAATCTATTTTAGCTTTAACATGATCATGAGATCATGATTTCTACCTCTATATTTTTTACATAATAAATTCTATTACTGCCCTTTATTTCATCTTAGTACGAATCTCTCATTTTTATCATTTTCCCGAAAGCAGCATATTGTTGAATTCAAACTTTTAATCTGCTAGCCATTTCTGTTCTATAGATAAATTCATCCCATTGACATTCTAAGCTATAATTTCTTGTATATTTTCCTCCTTCCTATTTTTCCTCACTATCCTTCTTACCCTATTTGCCCAATCCCTCCTCTACTTTATTTCTACCTGCTACCTTGCCCTCCTATTCCTTAACTTACCTATCCCTCTAAGAATCCCTCCCTCATCACCTCCCTGTACCCTATCCCCTTGCCTTCTTACTTCTTTCTGAATTTAGAAGACTTTTTATACCCTTCTACTATATATGTTGTTCTTTCTTTAGCCCATTCCCAATGAGATTAAAGTTCTAGCACTACCCACCTTCCCCACCCCTCAGCTTCTTCTGTATCAGCTTTTCCTTTTATGCCTCATTTGTATGAGATAATTATTCCTTTTTCTCTCTCCCTACAGTTTTGTTTTTTTTTAGAATCACCTCATCATACTCAGCTCAGCCCAAGCCTTTATTTCAAACTACCCAAATAATGACAGTTATAAAAGTTGAGTCTTTAATATTTGTTTATCTTCCTATTTCTCCTGTATGTTATATATCATATTTTCCCTTAAGTTCTGCTGTTTTTGTTACAAAAATCTGAAAGTCTTTTAGTTCATTTAAATGTCCATTTTTTTCCATTCAGGATTATACTTAACTTTGCTGGATAAGTTACTCTCGGTCTTAACCCCAGCTCTTTTGCTCTACAGAATATAGTATTCTAAGACCTATAGTCCTTCAACATAGTAGTTGCTGTGTATGTGGTTTATCCTTCATTTCCAAAGTGAACCATGACATATATATTTAAAAAATATTTTTTTTAGCTCCATTATCTTCCTTTAAATATGAACCCAGATCTTCTCTGTCTCTAAAGTAACTACCTATGGTTGGGTTCTTTCTCCTTTGCTTGTTCATTTTTATTTGTTTGTTTTATTTTGTTTTTAGTAGCTATCAGTGTAATGATGACCCAACCCTCAGCTACTTCTTACTGTTATTTTCTAAGGTCTGTCTCAGGGCTCAACCTCAGGCTCTCCTCTCCATTCCTAAGCCATCACAGCTGGGCCCACAGTCACGTCTTCCTGCAAATGAGGTTGCTCCCTGTGTTCCTGATGGGGTATAAAATCTGGGAACCCACTTGAACCCACCTTGAATCTTTGCACTTGATCTGGCTTTTATGGCCAAATAATCTAGCCTAACTCTCTATAGTCTGTCATCTCCAAGTAGCCTTCAGCTATTTCCCACCCTTAATCCCATTCCTGGAGTCTGATCTCACCCCAGACGCTCCAGTCACCCTGGCCCCATCAAGATCCTCCCTAAACCCCTCCTCCCATCACCCCAGACTACTTGGCCACCCCTAGATCCCTCCTACAGTCTTTCTGTATATAAGATCCATCTTGGCTCCATGAAGGTGCTCAGATTCAATCTAGCTGAGATTCAATCTGGCCTGCTTGATTGGCTCAGATTCCTTAAGAGTCTAGCCAATGGTGAGAGTCCTTTAGAGTCTATCCAATATGGCAAATCTTTAATAAACTTTGTTTTTCTTTGGCTGAAAGAAGGCTTGGGTCGAATTCACTTGGGTAGGATCTAGTGTGTCGGTGTTTTGGGGTCCTGAGCATCCCAAACCTCAACAGTCCCTCAGCTGGCTGCAAACTATAGCTGTCCTCTCTGTCCTGGAACTGAACCTAGGGACTCCATTTTCCTGCAGGTGCCCACAGCCAGCACAGTCACTGACCCTTGCTATTGCACTCGCCACGTGTGTGCTAGCTCCTTCTCCCTGCAGCCACAGTCTGAGATGAGTCTAGTCAGCACAACTGTGCTTGGTGTCCCTCAACACTGGAAGGTCCTTCAGTCTTCTTCTACTCAGCAATCACACCCCAACTCTGTCCATGAGATGAAAGTTTTTAAGGCTGAGGCTGTTTCTCAACCCCAAATGCCCCCAGGGCTTTTTTATTGATTCTGCAGAGTCAACCTGGAGGTGTTTGCACTTCACTTAGGCCAAACAAACTTCTACTCCTGGGGGTTGGGTCTTTTCAAGTTGTCTTAGGTAAGGAGGACAACTGCTTTACCTCACTTTTGTTTATTTCCACTGCTCTTTTTTGTTGTTGTTGTTGTGGAGGAAATTTGGAGAGCCAAAAGTTTCTGACCTCCATTGTCTTCCAGGATCATTTTCATTTCAATGAATCATTTGCCCATTTTTTCCCATTTAGTACTTTTCAGTTTAATTAAGCTAAAACTTCTCCCCATCTCAAAAATGATTCTTGATCAATAGCAGGAATTACAAATTGGCCATGATACTTTGGGGGTTCTGGGCACTGTTAAGAGGAAATAGAAGGCTTGGCTCCAGCCAGCTTCTGACCATAGTACATCTATATCCCCTCTCTACCTAGTGAAATCCATGATCTGTGGGTTGAAATCCATTGTCTGTAGTATTGAGCTTCTGTTAGCACATTCACTGGCCCCAAATAAGCCTTTCTTTGCCATGAGCACAGAAAAATAATAGTAGTTCATCCAAACCCGAAGGACAATAGTAATATAGACAACAGAACAGTTGAGAGGCCAAGGGATTTATGAGCAGAAAAGGAATAGAAGGATCCTTCTTTAAGTTCTTTAAACCCAAAGCACTTAAACCCTACAGCAAAATGAATGCAGCTGGAATATTTCAATGGATAAGTAAGCTTCATTATCCATTAAGGTTAGTTACTGTGATAGAATTCTGCCACAGGAAACAGTGGCAGCCTGAAGTGATAGCTCTTGCTTAACCAGCTTTTGTGTGATTTCATTATTTTTCAGTAACACAGAGAAATGCAGTCTTGCTTCCCCTTGAAATGGTGACTACTAGGCAAGCTAGACAAAACTATCAGATGGTGTTTACTGGAAGAGAAAGGATTCAAGGATGATTTCAGAAAAGAAAATCTAGGATGAAAAAGTTAGACTCACCCTGAAACAGGCTCTCGTTGATAGTTGGGTGGACATGGTGTGTCTATGCACTGGTAGCTTCCTCTCATGTTGAAACACATTTGATTGGGTCCACAATGAATATTCTGTTCCAAGCATTCATCAATATCTAATTAGATCAAAAAGCACCACACTATTGGTATCTTGGGTTGGAAAGGCTTTTTCTGCTTAGTAATTATACTAGACAGTGTTCTTTTGCTTTTGAGACCACTGGGTAGGGGTACACTTACTTTTGAAATTATTTCTCTCCCATTCCCTGGTTGACTAGTAGAATGAGCACTGTGATGGGATTCAAGACATGGTGTTCTAATTCTGTTTAGCCATTAACTAGTAGTTAACCTATTTATGTCTTGGCTTTTGAAGTAACACGGCATAGTAGATAGAGGAACTGCATTCATGTTCCATGATAAATACTGGACAAGGCATTTAATTTTCCAGTATTCTAGGACACTCTCCAAGACTGTAAGTATCAGATAAAATGCTAACCTGCATTCATAGAGATAAGTTTCCATACCCGGAAGTTCCCTATACTAATGAAATCACAGGTTCAGTCTTTATCCCTATACTATGTCTTAGATTCCTGATTTGTAAAATGAGGATTAAATAATATTAAATAATAAATTAAATAATAACTAAATAATATTTAAATAATTAAAAAAATTTAAAAATACACTAAATTGGAACTACAGATAGGCAGCTGCTTAGGGATAGAAAACCTTTAATATGATCCTTATGAACACAGCTATCATGAACTAATCTCTCAAAAGTCCATCATTAGAATTCCTGCATTTGATACTAAAACTAGAATCTCTCAGAAAAAGTTAAAGTCTTCAAGAAAAATGGAGAAGGTAGTCAATGGATTAGAAATTAGAACACCTTATTTCTAGTTCACATTCTGTTATGACTAACTCGCTGGCCTTGAAGAAGTTCCTTACCCTCGAAGAAATTTCTTACCTTCTCTGGGCCTTTGTATTCTCAGTAGCAAAGTACTGGAAA
This sequence comes from Phalanger gymnotis, assembly GCA_028646595.1. Classification (NCBI taxonomy): domain Eukaryota; kingdom Metazoa; phylum Chordata; class Mammalia; order Diprotodontia; family Phalangeridae; genus Phalanger; species Phalanger gymnotis. The sequence continues at coordinate 272,264,192 of CM053626.1, forward strand.
TAAGCTTGGATGATCTCTAAAGTACTAACTATCTTTAAGGCTTTTTGATTTTTTGTCTCCTCCTAACTGGCCTCCTTGTTCCAACCTCTATTCTAGCCAACTTCAGTTCAGTAATACTTTTAGTAGTAGAAAACAGCTAATATAGAGAATAAGCTTTTATATTCAAGTTTGGTGGCTAGTACCTCACTATCCTGGTAGGACTGATAGCAAAATACAGAATGAAATCTATTTGAGTAAAAATAGTATCTAAACTACCTGAGCCTTTCATTGGTTAAATCTGACCCAGATAGGACCGTGGAAAATATAGTACAAAAATTTGTTTGCACTAGATACTCTAAAGCATAATTTCCTCCAAAAGACTGTCTTGTATGTTTAGCCTTCTATTACAATGGTTATCAAAACTTTTTATTTCACTACAACTTTTGTAGAGTTTAAGACGTTGGAGACTACCTAGAGTACCAATTTTTGTTTTCCAAGTAAAAAAAAAAAACAAAACCACAACCCACCAAAAAAACAACCAAAGAACAAAAAACAACTACCACTACCACTACCACAACCAAACCAGTTAGTGGAAAGAGCAGTGGTGCTTTTTAAGGCTGCCAATGTGGTAATGTCTGGTTTTTATTAAATATCATAAGCAAGTTCATTTATGCCAGAAACTGAATACAGACACCCTGGTACTCAACCGAAACACCACCATCTGTGGGAGGCCTTTCCCTGTGCTTTCGCCTCTAAGGTTACCTATTATCCACCATATCCTTATCCATACCTCCTATATTAGAAAGTAAGTTGCTTGAAGTCAAGGTCTATTTTTGGTTTTTCTTTGTATCCCCAATAGTTTTATTAAGTGTTTTCTGCCTGGGAGGCAGAAAACACTTAATAACCACTTGTTGATTGGTAATCGATAGTGTAAATACTACTAATACTGCAAGAGGCCAATCCATTGAGGGGTGAAGCTTTAGCAGCTGTAAAGGCTTTAAGCACAGGCCTAGTCACTGAGACCACCTAGGCAACTTCTGCACACCATTAGCAGTCCCTTTAAGAATGCCCATCAGCTCCTTAAAGCTAGTGACTATTGTATTTTTGTATTTCTCAGTAGATAGAGTGCTGGGGCTGAAATCAATAAAGACCTGAATTTAATTCTTACAAGCTGTGTAACCCTGGGTAGGTCACTTAGCCCCTGTCTGCCTTGCTTTCCTCATCTTTAACGTGAGGATAAAAATAGCACCTGCCTCTGAGGGTTGTTGTCAGGAAGAAATGAGTTAAAACATGTATGCCATTAAATATAAAATCTAATACAAAATTATTTCAAGAGAGAAAAAGTGCCAATAACTGGAGGGGCTAGGAAAGATCTTACATAGAAAGTATCATCTGGGTTGTGCTTTTAATGAAGCCAGGAATTCTGCAGAGGGGAAGTGAAAAAGGAGTGCATTGCAGGAATGGAGGATCACTTGTACAAAGGCATGGAGGTGGGAGATGGGAAGTGTTATAAAGGAAATCGCTACTAGGCCAGTTTGACTATAATGGAAAATATGGGAAGGAGAATAATGTAAATTAAACTGGAAAGAAAAATGAGAGGCAGATTGTAGAAAGCTTTAAATTCCAGGCTGAGGATTTTGTATTTTATATCATAGCAAAAGGAAGGTATTTAAGATTTTTTTGAGCCTGGATACATTGTCAGTCAGATCTGTGTTTTTGTAGTAGTCAGTATGCCACTTCTGTGTACTATAGATAGAGTATTTTGTTTGTTGAATTGAACAGAGGTGAGAGTGATTCACTTCATTTTTTTTTTAAGATTTCAGAAAAAAGATTCTTGAAACATTTGGATCTTCAATAAAGCAGTACATTATAGTATGGATATTGACAAAATCACAGATCATTTCTGTATATATGGACAGATTAGCCTGGTGCTTTAAGTCAATGTTAACAGACAATATAAATGCAGAATTGCTAGGAATTGGTGAGTGGAACTGAAAGTTAGTATAGAAAAAGATAGTTTCCTCTTCCCTATGCCTAAGAAAATTCAAAATTGTACTCTCATTTCATATATTACTATTATTTGAGTCTATCATCTGTCTTCATGCATTATCAACTGTATTATGATTTACTTTCATTATTGTTTTAATTTATATCACTAATGCTCAAAAATAAAAGCCTGGGTGAATCAATGGCAGTCTTTTGTTCCTCATAAATACCTTGGACATTTTTTAAGGAATATAAAAATATCTCAAGTTATTTTTTAGTTGACTTTTTAGTGGCATAATTATTTTCTCTCATGTCTTTATAAAACCACAATAATACGAAACCCATTTAATATCAAACATTTCACATTTCACCTGGTTTTAATTTTCACACATCATTTTCTATTCTCCAAAGTATAACCAAGATCTGAAACAGTTTGAATTGAATGAAACTGACAAGAATAACCGGCATACCATAGAGAAGAAACATTATTTCTCTTGGCCTCAAGAGAATTTAAGCTTGAACAAATTGTTTCCTATTGCAATTTGATTCCTCCAGATATTTCATTATTGAACAGGTTGCTTGCTATAGGAGTCAGGAAGAGGGCTAAGATGCCATTGTAATGGCCAAGTATATAGCTTGAAGGAATTGCACCTTCACAGTTCCGATTGTTCCTCCAACTCTGTTGTATTTAAGTTTAGGGAAAGTGTTGTAGAATGAGGTCTCAGGTCACAGCCAGTGCCACACCTCTTCAATATCTGTGGCACTTGTTGCTGCAAGTTCCAACAATCTCACTGCTCACAGTGTAGGACAGTCGATAGGGCACTGGACTAGGCAGGAGTCAGGAGTCCTGAGCCCTAATCCTACCTATGCCACTAATTGCTAATTAGGTTTTATGACCAAAGAGGTCCATTCCAACCCTAAAATTCCATGAATTCTCTGAGCTTCAATTTCCTTATCTGTAGAATTAATACAATAACACCTACTCCCCTTATATTTCATAGTTTTTTTTGAAGAACTAATGAAGCTATGGTTGTTAAATATAAATTTATCAGGCAAAACTGTTATTATTATTTTAGTGTCTCAAATGGTAACCTTCATGTAAGGAATATATAATATCTGCTGAATGGTTAAAGTCCTCTTCTGGTGCTGTACTGTGTACATAGAAGTGATTCTTGGGTTTTTGAAGGTTATGCCAGTGGAAGTGATGAATTTCTGTTCATAGCAACCTCAGGAAAAATTTATGTTGAGGTGTGAAGGCAATGCAGTCTGCATTGAGTTGGGTAGGAGATTACCCATACTGATGAAATTAAAGATATTTTAAAATATTTGATTGTGTGGGGTAGGAATTTTCATCATTCAGGTCCATTTTTCAACTCTTAGTTATTTTCCAAGTGGACAGCGGGTAATGTATATGTTTCTGTGGTGGTGATGAGAGAAAATAAGGGGCATGAGATAAATCTGTTGAAGTAAAATAGTAACCTACCCTGAGGGTCTTACTTCCTTCATCTCAATTTTGATGAAAGAATCTAACTTTTCCTTAGAGAATCCCCTTTTAGAGAAAGAACACTTAGGGAAACATGAGAGGAAGATTCAAAAAAAGTTGTGTTCATGTGCATTCTAAGATATTTAATTTGTTGGACTTTTAAGTAATTATTAATTTAAAATAAAATAGCTTATTAAATTTTTATTAAAAAATAAAAATAAGTAATCAATAGATAGAGTTTGTACACAGGAGAATGAACTCCTGAAACAACTCTTTTGAACCTGGAGAAGCAGTGTAGTTATGGTAGAAAAAATCCTAGATTTGAAGTGAAGAGAAACCTAGGTTCAACTCCTACCTTGACTACTTAATAAATGTATGATACTTGGCAAGAAACTTATTCTAAGATTCAGTTTCCTCTATGTACTATAAAGTGGGGATAATCATACTTGGTGTATGTCCCTCACAGTGTTGTTGTGAAGCTCAATTGAAATAATGTCTATAAGACCCTTTGGAAAACTTAGAAGGTTTTATAAATGCCAGCTGGTATAACTTTGAGGCATATCCAGGTATACAGATGACCAGAAGGCCATTTGCTCCAATTTGCACTTGACCAAGAAACCCATTTACAACTTCTCTAGGAGAACATTGCTGCCTTAGGCAGCCCATTAAATATTCCGATAGTTGTAGATGTTAGTAAGTTTTTCTGTATATCAAGACTGGCCTGTTGGTAGTACCTTAATAAATGCTTGTTCAGCTAAATTGAACTGATGGGGAACCCAGCCAATGGGAAAGGGGAATGGGCAGATAAAAGATGAATTACTTGAAAAATAAAACATGTTTTTCTCTTACTGCTTTTTGATTGGGTTTTAAATCAATGTGGAGAAATGTTCTTACCTTGACATGTCTTGCCATTTGGCATAAGTTGATAGCCAGGTGGACAGACACATTTATAGCTTCCAAAAGTGTTTTTACACTCATGCTGACAGGAATCTCTACTTTCACATTCATCAATATCTATTCAGAAAAAAAGACAATGTATAACCCTGTAATACAAACAGAATATCTGACAGATTAAACTATTAAAAGCCAGTTATTATTATTGATAAACTCAAAACATGAATACTACTGCAATCTATGTCAAAATGTTGATACTTTTCTCCCATCATGTTTTTTTTTAAATTAAACCATAGTAGGTTCAACTGTGTACTGTGTGAACCTCTTTTTTTTTGTATATATTATGGCTATAGTCCAACACTGAATCATCTATAGGTAAAATAAGCAGATTTTTAAAAAACATATTTAACCAGAACCCATGAAGTGCTAAATTCCTTACATTATCCAGAAAATTCAGTTTCTGTTTAAATCAGTTGGGTAACAGTGATTATAACTACAGTTTGAACTTTTGGCTGTTAATACACACATGTGCTGAAGTTTATAATACAGAGATATGTACATGTGAACGTCTTTCACCACTCCAGTTCAACTAACACACTCTGCTGCCAGTTATTTCCCTTAAGTGCTGTTCTTACCATGTGTCTTTTTTACTCAGCCAACTCCAGTGGCTTATTGTTCCTAAGATAAAATATAAATTCCTCTTTAGCTGTTAAAACACTATAAAATGCATTTCTATTCTATCTTTCCAGTCTCATAGGACATTACTCCCCTTTTCATGCTCTCTGGTCTAGCCAAACTGGCCTTCTCTTTGTTCCTTACATATATCTCCTATCTCTGTGCCTTTGTAAGGGCAATCTCATATACTTGAAATAATGCATTTTCCCCTTTACCTCTGCTTCTGAGGCCCCTTCTTTCTTTAGAATGCATCCTGGACACTATATTCTATGTGGAAATTCTTTATGATCCTCCCAGCTGCTAGTGCTCTCTCTCTCTCAAATCACTTTATATTTTTAACTACTTTGTATATATTAACTTAATATTTATGCTATATGTGTTTTTATATGTAATTGTTATCTCTCCTTTTAGAATATATACTTAAGTAGAGATGATTTCATTTTTGTACTTGTATCCCCAGTGCCACAGTGCTTAGTAAATAGGCGTTTAATAAATGCTTGTTGGTTGATTGATTAGGGCATATCTATATCTATCTATATCTATACAGATAGATACAGATACAGATATTTTATGTCTTGAGAAAATAATGCATGTGCAATAGATATTTGCACATGCATAATTTTCTCAAGACATAAAATCATAAACCATATTTTTATTTGATTATGAGGTTCCCTGAACTTTATATACTAAAGCAAACAATTTTTCAAGAAAAATGGTGCTAATCAATCTTGTTACTTGTCTTCATACTTATGGGTAGTAGTGGATTGTTAAAAACAGATCTTGATTTTTAAAAAATCTGCTGTGGGCTTCAAACTGTGACACTTCTGACATGATATAATGATGTTACTTTGATCCTTAAGTAAAAACTCATTCAAATGCTCTGTAAAATCATCCCTTCTAGAGGATTAATGAACACACATCTAATCATATTGTAATTTATTCTTGCTATGTTATTCTAAAGCTGTTTACAATCTTAGTGTAAATCTTTTTTAAAAAAATGCTTAATGTTGTAAAACGATTTGAGAATTTGAATAGTGCTCTGAAACTTTTCATGGACAAAGTCCAGTAATCATGTACTTAGTTATCTGTTAAAGAACACTCTACATCCCCTAAGTTTGATATTGTACATTTAGGCATAAAGCACTATATTCTGTGCTTAGATGTGCCTGGAAAGATTAGAAAGTAAGTGCACAAACAGAAAAATCTAAAAGTATGGAGTTCCTTGGTGGGATACACTGTTTAAG
>CM053626.1:272270952-272289942 GCA_028646595.1 Phalanger gymnotis
GAAAGCATGAAGGAGGAAATAAGATCTGTCTTCAATGTCCTATCAGATGGCATATTGAGAGATTTAAGAACAATGAGACAGACCCTTTAGAACAAAATTTCAGGGAAGAAGTCAAGAATTGAAGAATGGTTTGGTTAGTCAATAAAATAAAGATGTTATAAAATGAGCTTCTTTCTAAGAAGCTCTGAAGAGAGCCTCTGGAAACACACAGAAAAAAGCCTATGAAGTTGCTGAATGGATTACAGAGGTACAATCAATATCACAAGGATCATGAAAACAAAGCCCAGAAAAGAGGTTTAGGAGAAGAGATTAACTAAAAGAGTTAAATACTATGGAAAGGACTAGAATAATGAAGGTGGAGTAGAAGTCTTTGTGTTTGGCCATAACTCTGATTTTCACAGATCACAAATCATTTTAGCTTACAATTTGTTTTTTTAGTGTAGTGTTTAAGGAATGACCAATAACTAAAAATATATTTTCTCCTCCCTTCCTTCCCCCATTCCCTGTAAAGCATATTTAAGACAGACAGTAGAATCTGTGATTAAAACAAGGGCATAAACTTTGACTTGGAATTTACAGTGAACTTCTGAAAGCAAATGAAATTGCAGGCCTGTGAATTTTGTGAAACATATTTAAAAGATCTACTTAACAGTGATGGAGGCAACTTGATTTCATCCCTTCCCTCATATTATCTAATGATGACCTACAAACCAATCCAGTAAAAGAAAAAGTCAAACCAGTTGTTTTATGGCATGTAACTTGAGCACTTTGTTAAAGAGCTTTAGTGTTTGACTTTTGAATCAGTGATTTGGCATCTTTCTGATATAGCTACTCTCTAAGGGTGTTAGGTTTTATAACACTGTATGTGTAGTTTTTGCATATGTACTTTTAACACAATTTTATGGTAGATTCTGGGAAGCTTCATTTCACCACTTCAAAATTATTTCTAGTAACTTTTTTTTAAAAGATAGGATTCAAAGAGGAAACGTGAACAAAACAATGACTTGTTAGGGTATATGAAGGTAAACAGAGAATTTCTTTAAGTTCGTGTTTGCTTTAGATGCCATATTGTTTCTGTAGCTTCTGAAATGAAAACTGCAATTTGAGGTCATATGTGGTCAAGTGCACCCAAAATTATCAAATATGTTATAAATATACTTATTTGTAACCTCTGGCCAAAAAGTGAATCCACAAAAGGCAATGTGATATGGCTGACATTTACCTATACATGTGTGATTTCTTGCCTCACAGCCTTCAGGACAAGTTTTTCTAATACTCCTTTTAGTCCTGGAGATAGATGCTCTGCTGTTTCTATACTCTGAGTAGGAGCTGTAGCGATTTGAGTACTGTCTGTAATGCTGTTGAGGTTGATTGTTGTCTCTCAAAGGGGAGAACTGTGCAAGATTATAGCTACTGTAATGGGCACCATAATTTGGCAGCCTCTCCAGTCCAGCGCAAGATTTCCCGTCACCTAATAAATGTTGTCCAGGTGGACAGATACACTTGAAGCTGCCAGGAATGTTGGTGCACTGATGTGCACAAGGTTTAGGCACCTGTTCACATTCATTAATGTCTGTTCATGTGACATAATCCATAAAAAGAAAAAAAAACACACAACACAGAAACAAAGCATCAGTCTGTGGAAGAAACTGAGAACATGATGTTACTCGCCAAAGCCAGGAACACACAAAAAGCCAAGTACCAACAAATATATGCCAGAGGGTTCTTCCATGTTCCTCGAGTTTTTCTATTGGACTTTGTACTAACAAAAGACCTTATATAAAAGTTTCAAATCATGCCGCTTCAAAATATTTAGGCATGCTAAACACTCCTCCCCAAAAATTCCTATACATAAAGAATTTTCTTTCTTTTAACATTCTATCAGAGGCAAGGTGAATAGAAATCATAGTAGTCTGGGTTAGAATTATATTTTTTTTATGATAATGCCCTAAAAATCCTTATAAATTTTAGGGCTAATGAGGTCAGAAAGCTCTGCCAATCTCTCTTTGGAAGAATTTTATCTTGATATATATTTAAAGCTACTGTTATAGGGTATTGTTTAGAAATTCTTATAATAAATGAATTTGATTCATTTATATAAATTTATGTTGTATATATAAATTAATAGAAATAATATGCATTATAAATTTTTTCTCAATGACCATTCTTTAATCCCTGATACCTAAGAAGATGGAAGAGCAAACTATTACAGATTCACAAATATTTGCTATGCAAGCAGAAAGAGATAAAACATGCCAGATAAGGGTGTAAGACTGACTACACCACAACTTTCATGTCATGGTTGTGCTTGTAAAGCAGAAATAATTATTGATATGGGCAGCTAGGTGGCGCCATAGTGCACAGAGCCCTGAGCCTGAAGTTAGGAGCCTCATCTTGATTCAAATTTGGCCTTGGACACTGTGACCCTGAGCAAGTCACTTAATCCTGTTTGCCTCAGTTCCTCATCTGTAAAATGAGCTGGAGAAGGTAATGGCAAATCACCCCAGTATCTCTGCCAAGAAAACCCTAAATTGGGTCCCAAAGAGTTGAACACAACTGAAATGACTGAACAAGCTGTTAATATGACAACAGAATCTGGTCTCCTGTGATAATAGGTTAGAGAAAGAATCCTCTTGATTCTGGCTATCTGTAGAAATACAGAATGTACTTTATGGTGTATGTGGCTGTATGCATCTATTTTTGGTAATTTAAAAAATAGTTCTTACGTTATGAGCAATTGGTCCCAAATGCCATCTCTGGTAACTTTTTATTAGCATATTTGCTTAGAATTTGCCCTTTGGTAGCTTTATGCTTATACAAATATAAACATGCATCACAAGAATATTTTTTAAAAAATTTACTTTTAAAACTTCCTTAAAAAGTAATCATTATTATTAAAACACTGGAGTGTTGATATGAAGCAGGTAAAGAACTGATCCAAATTGTATCATGGAGTCTTTAAGTTAACTTAGTCTCTATTACACTAAGAAAATTAAGAAATAAATACTAATCAATTTGGGGTTCATATGTCTGAATTCTTTTAATTTTCTGAATTATCAGATACGATTTTCCTTAATCATAGGACTCAAAGCCAAATGGATGCAATCTGGACAATTTATCAACTTCAAAAGGGATAGTGTCTCTGTGAGAACTTCAGTGTAGATAACCATAAGCAGTAGTCTGGACCATGAAAATATTTTAGTAGTAATTTCATTATTTAGTAAGATTTCCTGTTAACTCACCCATACAGGGTCTTCCAACTCCCTGAGATCGATAACCTCGTGGACACACACAACGATAGCTTCCTCTTGTATTTTCACAGATTTGGTTATATCTGCATTGATGAGTGCCATCTTTGCATTCGTCAATATCTACAGATATGGAGGTAATAAGAAATGATGACATTTACCTAAAATCCAAAGTGCTAATTTTTTTTATTGAAATATATAATATTGTTACAATTTCTAAAGATGATAGAGGCTAGAATTCTCAGTGGTTACAAAAGGATCAAATAATTTAAAAGATAGGATTTCTCTGAAACTCTTTCCTTGACTTCCTGAAACTATAACATCCTGGTTTTCCTCTTACTTTCTTTGATCAATCCTTCTCTGTCTACTCTTTTTCTACCTTGGTTCTTCTTCCTCTTATTTTGATAGATCTGTGTTAGTGCTTCATCTACTGGTTCTGATCACAACTCATCCATGCCTTCTTAGCCTGTTTGATCCTTGCCCATGTCCTATGAATTCTTTATAAAGTGCAGTGTGGTGCAATAGAAAGAACACTAGTTGTAGAGTCAGAAGATCTGGGTTCAAATTCTAACTCTCGGACTACTTTTGTGACTTAGTTTCCTTCTCAGTAAAATGAGGGGGTTGTTTTAGGTAGTTCTTTCCAGCTCTAGATCTCTATTCCTGGGATTTACCCAATGTGCCAGAGACCTTATTTTAGGGCTTTCAGTAATGCATGGACAGAAATGGGCTGTTCATCTTTTATCCTTCTCTCTTGTTACGTGAGTGACCCATCTCTTGTTGTTCATATGCTTTAAAAGTAACCTTCCCCAAGTTTCTTTTCTTAGCATTCTCTCTTTTTACACTTTTCTTTGGTCTTTTTCCACTTTCCACAGCTTTAGATATTGTATCAATACAGATGATTCCCAAATCTATATTATCAGTCTTTTATTCCAGAATTCTACTGAACAGCGACACTTGGATGTCCTACTGGAACCTCAAATTTAGTGTCTTCAAAACTTATCTTTATCTCTAAACCAGTTTGTCCACCTACCTTCCCTTCTCATGGTAATGGCACCACCAGTCTCCTAGGCATTCATTAAAAAAAACTCAGGTTTTGATTAATGAGTTATGCCCATTTTCCTTTCTTAATGTATTTTGGATATTGTTTTTGGTTCTATGGATCAGTTCTTATTGATGCAGATGTTTCCTCCAGTAATAGAGATCACATCCCTATTCCTTACCGCCCATCCTTTGTGACTTGTTTATTTTCCTGTGAATTTTACATAAGGAGGTCCATTCAAAGTGGTGTCCTTCTTTACTTTCTCTTGCCATTGAGAGGAGCACATAGGCTGTGTATTGGCTCTCTCTCACTCACAACATGAATGGCCTTTCTTTTTTTGATCATACATTTCTTTGATTACACCTCTTACTTTGATTCTTCTTTGTAGTTCCATATTTGAAAGAAGGGTAGAATAATAGATAAAATGCTGGAGTGAGGAAGACCTGGGCTCAAATCCTATCTCAGACACTTACTAGCTACATGATCCTGGACAAGTTAGCTTCGCAGCCTCTCTGTGCTATGGTTTCCTTATCTGTATGAGTGGATTCTACACTCCATTTAGCATTATGGAAGTGATGGGTTGGAGCCTACTTTTGTACACTACTGCATCTTTCAACTGTCTTCTAAGTAATACTCATTTTTATGACTTTGAAGACTAGTGTTCTGTGACTTGTGGCCGTACAATGCTAAGCATCAATATTAGCATTAAAAACATGAGCCTTTGTTTCAAATTCAAGTGTGATGCCATTAAATGAACCCTGCAATTCTCCAAAGGCAGGCCAGCCTGCTTTACTCCTGTGTTCAACTCTAGAAGAGCTCTATGAGTTCTCCAAAGAAAATAGGCATTTTTATCCATTCATTTCTAATGAAATTTATTTTTAATAAAAATCTATTTTCTCATTTCCACTTCCTCTCTGTTAGGAAAAAAGAAAAAAATCTCATAACAAATACACATGGTTAAGCAAAGCAAATTTTTGCATTGGCTATAGCTAAAATATATATATATATATATATGTATATATATATCTATCTATCTTATTCTATACTTTGAATCCATCACCTCACATCAGGAGGTGAGCAACATGATTGCTAGGTCAATGTCTTGAGTAGTGACAGATTTCATAGAGGTTTGATCAGTCAATCAATCAAGAAGTATTTATTAAGGATCTTCAGTGTTCTAGGCACAGTTTTAGATGTTGGGGAAACACAAACACTCCTGTCCTCAGGAAGCTTACATCTCCATTAGGGGAGACATTTATACAGATAAGTTAAATACATGGTGATTGGGGGAGGGAAAACACTAGCAACAGGGGTATCTGGATGCATGGTGTCATCTATAAACAGAAGCATCTAGATGATCTAATCATCTGTAGCCCTGTTCAACTGGACCTTGTGCTAATCTCCTCTGTAACAATGGTGAATTCCTTTGTTATCAAATTTTCTCCATTTTATGCCTCAGCCTCCTCTGGTAATGATGATCAGAGGATCACTACATAGGGTTATTGATGTTATAGCTTTCAAAAAATCTTGCATAGTTTTCATAAATGTATTGGAAATACCTTGTTGGACAAGACTCTGAAAGGCAGAATTTTTGCTTTACTGATTAAAACTTTTTTTGGTAATCATCAAATCGTAAGCACACTATGATCTCTTTCTGTACATTCTTCGGTCAATTGTATAATAATCAAGATGTGGTCAGATGTAGAATACTGCTTGTAAAGGCAATTATTGAATATTCTCTGAGAGTGCCCTCGACAAGGATGTACTTAATATGTATGGATTATTTTTTAATAAACTCCCTATATTGATGGAAAAGCAGGCATACTAGTTATTTGTTGATGTCCTCTTGGTCATTTTGGGAAGTGTTAATGAGTTCTGAGATGTTTTTTCATGCTTTTGGCATCTTTCTCTACTTCTTAAACCTTTTGAATTTACAACTGTGTTTCCTCCAGCACAGATTTCCTCTATGTGTATTATGTCTAGCCTAGCTGCTTTTGCCATGTTTATCTTTTCTACCATTTCTACTACCTGTACAAGCACATTCAGAACTACAATGCTTAATTCCAAGTATAGAGCTTACTGTCTTTGATGGCAAAAAAGGTTTATAAAAAAGTCTTTGCAAATCTTTTCCACCTGTTTGTTATGCTTCTTCTAGCGTCATCTTTAAATTCCCTTGGGAGGACTTTGCTTTGTAAAATCTCTAGCCAAGTTTTCATTAAACTGCTTTACCCTACATTGCTTCTCTTTTTTTGTGAGACAATACTGCTCACAATCTTCCACCATCCTTTCCATGAGTTTACAAATAAATTTATTTTCTTAATGACTGTTGCCTTTGGCTACCATAGATTTGTCTTGGTAGGTAAATCAAATGTTTACTGCTGAAACAGTTTGGTGCTCCTTCGTCCTCCTTGTTCTTGCAATTTTTATGTGTTCTTTATACAGTATATGAAACTATGATAATATATGTGTATAGCATCTTTTTTACACAGCCCATTTGGGAGCACCAATGACATGTTTAAGCCAAGTTCGGGTTGTTTTAATTGACCACTGTGTCATCTCATTTTTATTCTTCTATATTTGTACTAATTTTGTTCTTTGTTCTACCAAATCAGTGGTCCAATTTACAAGGACAGCTGATTCAGATTTAGAGATAGAAAGGACTTCAGGGTTATCTAGTCCAATACTCGTATTTTGCACATGAAGAAACTAAGTTCTAGTGAGGTTATGTAACTTGCCCAAGATCAGAGTGGCAGAGCCTGTCAACAGGAAATCACAATGCCATGAGACTTAAGTGAAAACCAGGTTTATTACAAGAGAACCCAAAGAGTGGAACCCAAAGACTTCACAGTCCTTAGAAAAATTTATATATTTATGACAGTACAACAAAAAGAGTTGGAGAAAATAGGAAGGGTGATGGCAAAAGCCTCATTCTTTTCCCTTGGGAACCCCTAGACTATGAAGCTAGGTGGGTCTGCTTATCTGCAAAATCCCCATTCCCAGCTTAGTATGGGCTGGCTGGTGCCTGTCTTGCCTCCCAAGGACAAACAGGGAATTTACTTGGGGTGCAAACAACAAATTATGTCAGCTCTGGATTTTGTCCTTGACACGTTCAGGGCTTCTTGCATACTTTGGGTCCAGTGTTTCTGGAAAACATGACAACTCAAAAAGACAAGTTTAAGAGACTCCTCAACAGCCCCAATCGTTCAAAGGAGATTCTGGGGTATGCTGATGACAACAGCCCTTAATAAGACACAATTCAAACCCAGGCCTCTTCCACCAAACCCAGTGTACTACACTGTCTAGCATGTTGTAGTCTGTCTGTTAAAATAGAGTATTTCATTTTTTGTAATTTTTTTTGGATAATTACCTTGTCCAGTGCCTTCTGGTTCTTTTCTCACAGAAAGCATTTATGCTATATAATCATGCGGCTTCTGTTCAGTCTACAAGTCTTTGACTCATCACCATTTATTCCTTTTTCCAAGCCTTTTTACTGGATCTACTCCTATCTTTGTATTAAAGTCAATAAGTATCAAAGTAGATATCGATTTAACTTGGAGGGCATTATCAAATTTTTCATATAATTTACTGACTTCGTCTTTTGGAACATATTTCAATGCAAAAATTGCAGTTATTTTTATGGTGTGCTCTTTGTGAATACATATCATATAATGAACATTACAATACAAAATGATCCAGAATCTTGAGTTTTTTCTTATTGCCTTTGGTTGCATGATAAAACTAAACTTTCCACATTCTTTCTTTACTTCTCTAAGGAGAAACTGTGAGGCATCTTTCCATTTATTTATCTATAACTTTCTTCATTCTTCTGGGTTTTTTAACCTCAAGAATGTCAAGATTTATATCATTAATTCCTCAAGTCTGAATGGATATTCATTAATCATTAGTTAAGAACCTTATATTTCGAGTACCAGTATGTAAGTTAAAACTTATAGAGGGGCCAAAAACTATGATGTTTTTTACACCTTCTGCCCTCTATTCTGTGACTCTTAACATCATTGTAGAATAAAGAGGCACAGAGGCCTGAGGGTTATTCCATATTTTTCTTTGTTTCATGGGTTGCCATGACCAAAGAATTTGAAACTAAATGGCCTGCATCTTACTAATGGTAGGTAGTTGAAGAGGGCTATAGATGATTAAGTCATCTAGATGCTTCCATCCAGACACCTCAGCTACTAGTGTTTTTCCTCCCTCAATTACCATGTGTTTATTTTGTATGTGTAAATGTCTCCTCTAAAAAGATGCAGGCTTCTGAAGAGCAGGGAATGTTTTATTGTAGGCAGTAGGTAGTAAAATCTCCATAGTTATTTAGCTAGGCTTTCCTCAGAAAGCAGATGTATTATGTTGCTGGGATGGTGCTTGAAGCCTTCCTAGAATGGTAGAACCTGTTAGCACTTCTCTTTTGGAATAGCTTTTGAGAACCTAGATTACGTCTTTAGTACAATAAGGCATTGGGGTAGGCTGCTGCCAAATTATTCTCACCTAAACACACCTTTGATCAAGCTATTTTACTCAGAACCTCCAATGGATCCCCATTACTTAACACATTAAGTTCAAATTCCTTACAACCTGTCATTCAAATTCAAGGCTGTCTTACTATGGCCCGGGAATACTTCTAGCCTTATTTCTTATTATTCTCCAAAGAATACCCTACACACCAGCCATACCAGACTACTTGCTTTTTCTCATATATACAGTGTACTTTCTCAGTTCTCTGCCTTTGTCAATATTGTTCCCTCTGCTTATAATGTTATCCCTTCAATGCTTATAATTCATCTTTACTTGTAAATATCCTACTCATGGTTTGGGACTCAGTTCAAATGTTACCTCTTTTATGAAGCTTTTCCTAATCAATCCTAGCTGGGCATAATTTCTACCTCCTATGAATAGATATGGAGTTTAATTTGTACCTTTGAGGGCACTTGTAATCTGCCATAATTTACACATATTCATGCAGGGAAAAATTTTCCCCTTATCCCTTTTTTCTTTGACCATAACTGGGGGTAAAAACATAAGTTTTTCCAAGAATCATGTTTTACACTCATTGAAAAACTGTTAAAGACCTGAATTCATTTCAACTCGTTAGGAGAATCTCAAAATCTTTGTTATCCCATGTCTGACAAAAGAAAGTACATTTATTAATAGATGTGAAATTAAGAGAAAAACTGGTTTTAGTTGCTGGTCCGCAAAATTAAAGGAGTTGTTTGCCTCTGAGATTAAATTTGTTAAATGTTTTAAAAATTAAATTGCTTACTTGGCTTGGTGATGATCAACTTTCTGAGACTTATCTTGACCATAGACATGCTTATATACCTACCAATGCAGGTTCCATTTTCAGCTTTGGTCATTCCATTTGGACAAAGATCAATGCATTTATAGCCACCACGTGTATTTTTGCAATGTTGATCTGGTCTGCATACATTCTGCCTGCATTCATTCACATCTTGATGAAAGAAGGAAAATAATTCAAATTGAGAATAGCATTCCTTTTTATATGGAATAAGCAGTTTAGGTTTCCAAAAGCAATACCACCATATAAATCAACATGAATCTCAACCAATGAATCTCATTGTTTATAAAACTCATTTCTACTACAGTACTACCTCTCAGAGCTGAGATTAAAACCAAATCAGACAATGTATGTAAAATCATTTTGAACAAATACAGAAACATGCAGACATCAGGTATGATTACTATAAATGCCTACATATATAGACTCAGGCTTAAGACATAGTATGAATTTATTTAATCCTTATTAATTTCAAATGATATATGATTTATATACCTCAATGCTGCAAATCTCCAAAGAAGCCACCAAAACACCACAGTAATATTGAAATGTGAATGCAGATTGTGAAGGTAAAAAAGACTGAAAAAAGATTGTCAAGTAATAAGAAAGTAATGAAAATATGCCATGGTAGCATTTGCCTTCATACTGTTTTCAAAATGACCACATGAATATCATGTATTTATATTTTTTTGGTTTAAACCATGATTTCATTCATATGGGAAACTGCCAGTAGGGAAATTCATTCTGCTAATGTAGATTTGTACTTGCTCATCAACTTAACAGTGTTAGAAAGTTATGTGTTGTACCTAGAGATTAAAGGACTAGCTTAGGGTCACATTGCTAGTGTATGTCAGAAGCAGGACTTGAGTCCAAGTCTTCTCTACTCCAAAGCTGGCTGTCTCTCCATTGTGTCAGTCTGCCACAATGTCCCGAACATAAATCTGACACAAAAAGTAGTGTCTGAAGTTGTTTGGGCTACATTATAAAGTTAAAAAAAAGTTGTGGACTTGAAATTAAAGTCCATTTCCTACCCATGCATTTTCTGCCTTTAAGTTGATAACCAGGTTCACATCCACAGTGGAAACTTCCTATGGTATTGAAACAGCGCTGGTGACAGGAATTAGATTCTTGACATTCATTAATATCTATCAAGAAAAACGAACCATTAAGAATAAGCAGCTGTGACTCGGGTAAATTCACCTTAAATATTTAGTATTTCATACCCTGTTTCAATGACTTATACTTAGAATCATCTCTCAAAATGAGACCTCCCTCAAAACCAATCTAACATATTATTCTAACAGGAACTGTCCATGGCACTACTAATTACCCAGTCTCCCATTTTGTACCGTCAAGACTATCTTTGAGATTTCCTGCTTTCTTACTTCTCATATATACTCAGTTAACAAACCCTGCCAATTTACTGTATGCTCCAACCAAACTGGACAGTTCCCTCTATCTGGATCACACTCAGTGCCCTTTGCTCACGCTTTGTTTTGACTGTTCTTCTCTCAATTCTCCACCGGTTGAATTCACACCCATCCTTTAAAAGCCTCCTCAGATGAGTTGAGATTTGATGATGAAGTTCTATAAAATGCCAGAGTTTCTGGATCTCTCTGTATAGGTGATGATTATCCCTCTCAGTCCTAACAGGGGGCTATCTCCAGTCATCCTGATCCATATCTTGCCACTGGACCTAGATGGCTATGGAGGAGAAATTGAGGCTGGTGACTTTGCACAGCCCTCCCTCACTTAAATCCAATTCACTTGCAAGTTATGGCATCATCTTCCTGATGTCATGGTCTTCTTTGAAAATGAAAGGCACACAACAACAGTTCTAACATAACACTGTCTAATACAAGGGTTCTTAACATTGTTTTATGTGTGTGTCATGGACCTCGTTTAGCAGTCTGGTGAAGCCGATGGACCTCTTCTTTGAATAATGTTTTTAAATACATAAAATAAAATATACAGAATTACAAAACAACCAATTGTATTGAAATAGTTATCAAATATTAATAAAAACAAGTTCACAAACCTCAAGTTAAGAACTCTTGCTCTAATGCATTTGTCATATAATCAAACCTTAATTGTATTATAGCCACCTGTGTAATCCATCCCAATGAGACATTAAGGTCCTGGAGTACACTGACTGCATCTTACCAAAACTTCAAATTTCCCCATATGCCTAGCACAGTGTTCTCAACACTGTGAGTACTGGATAAAGGTTTATTTTTTACTGATATTGTAAGTTACAAACATGACAAGCTACTGTCTAATCCATTCCATTGTTACACAAATGTAGGGAATATGCTAATTACCGTATTTACTTCACATATTTACTTCACTACTTTCACATTCCTCTGACAAAGTTCAATTACGAAAAGTTACTGACATGTTAGAATGACAGTTACAGGGGGAAAAGAGGAGGATTTTTGTACTATCTCTTCGATTCATCCCTTCCTCTCTGTCGTATTGCTGTCACACTTATTACTTCATGACTGTTGCTACAGTAGCCTTCTAACTGTCCTCTGAAATTTCACTCTAGCATCCATTATCATACAGGCTGAACATTGACAGATCAATCTTCTGTGACATGACTGTCATCAAGTAAGTTTTCTTATTAAGATGGGATAATGGCTCATTGTTGTTTACTGGATCACAGATCCAAATTCATTAGTCTGTAATTCAATGTCTTTTATCATCTGATTCCTCTTTACCTTGTCTCTGACTCCAACATGACCCATGCCCTCTCTCTGCTCTGATTGGTGACTTTTCTGTTCCTTATGCAAACCACTCTCATTTCTGTCTGTGCTCATGCTATTCTTTATTCTTTCTCCCTCTAACGCTGTCTACTAATTTATCTCCCAGTTCATGTCTTATACTGTCTCCAAGTTCCATCTCATCCAAGAAATTTAGCTTCCACTTCACTAAATTTCCATAGTATTTATCATTGCTACACAAGCTAGCACTTGGTTACATTCATCCTTGCATTATTCTCTAGCTGTTTCATGGATGGACATCTTCCTCACTAAACTGGAAGCAGCTGGGTCCAAATCTGCTTGTTTTGTGCCTTGCACAACAGAGTAGGTGCTTCATAAACTAGAAAAAAGTCTGTGCTTTTATATTGGTGTGGTAAAAATCATTTCACCAGTACTCTTAATTTTACCTTTAATTTAGGTAAAGGGAGCATGGATTAAATGCTGTTTACATTTTACTATAGATTTCTTTCTCTCCAAATAGCAAACAGTAAGATCTTATTGGTACAGCTTACTTATGTAGGGAGAATTTATGGAATCCTAGGTGCATTAAAATTAGAAGTGGGGTCAGTCCTATCCAATTCAAGGTATTCAGAAATAGTCTCTTTGAAGTGAGGTAAAAGGCAAGTGGTTTTGTTGCTCAGTGTAACATGCATCAAACAAAAGGGTCTCCATTCTCTTACATACCCTGACAACTCAGTCCGTCGGTTGTTCGCCGAAAGCCAGTTCCACACCTGACAACGCATCGATAGGAGCCAATGGTATTATCACAATCCTGACCTGCATGGCAGCTATATCCTCCCAAAGCACATTCGTCGATGTCTGCAGCAAAGTTTCAGTTAACTGGAGTGAGTTGAATACTTAAGAAATACTTTAAGAAAATATGTTAAAGTTGAGAGATATGAGGCTAATTACTAGGCTGCTCTTAAGAAGAACATTTCAAAATTGAAAACAAGCCTTTTTGGTTAGGGGTCAGAAGTAGAGAAGGGATTATATAAGGTAGTTAGTTTCTCCCTTTCAAATATGGAAGGGTTCCTTCCTAGGTGGAAAGCAGAGTAAAACCCTCTCTCCTTCCCTTTTTGCTTTCAGTCATCAAACTTGATTCTTCTGTGTTTTGGAGGAGAGAATTTTTTGTTGCTGTTTTGGGCTGGTGGACACAGTTTGCCAGTAATGCAATTAACAGACTCCTATATGCAGAGTTAGAATGAATGTGAGAGGCTATGTAGTCCACCTTCTTTATTTTATAAATGAGGAAACTGAATTTTTAGAGGTTAAGTGACCATGGTAACACAGCCAGTAAGTGTCAGAGGTGGGACTTCAACCCAGGTCCTCCTGACTTCAGCCCAGCACTCTATTTTTAAGCTGTGTTGCCTCTGAGGCTGTTTAAGGTGGCAGTTATTGCAGAGCTAGTCCAACAAGTGGTAAGGCTAGTGATCCTGAGAGGAAGGAAGCCTTAAGCAGTACATGAAGCAATATCCCCCATTACTTCAACCCCTGGTAGAAATGAGTCTGTCTCTTCTCAAAGGATCATGGACTTAGTGATATGAAGGGCCACACACATGCGCACATGGTATCTCAAAAGTCTTGGTGCTATTTCAAATATTTAAATTGATATAAATAATTTAAATATATTATTAAATATCCCCCATTACTTCAACCTCTGGTAGAAATAAGTGCTATTAATTACTTTAAGTTTATTAAAGGTTACTAAAGCTTACCACTGCATCAAGACTTTTGGGTCACCTGTATAACCCATGCCCTCTGATTCCAAACCTAGTGCACTGCTCTCTCCCACTACTGCTTTGCCAAACTTAAAGCAGTTAATAATCATAAGCAATTATCATCAATTTGGGGTAAAGTGGTCAGAACGTGAGGAGAAGCAAAGGCTGGAATATTTATTCTTTTTTTGTAGCTTTGGGAAAAATCTTTGCCATTGTCAGAATGTCCCTAATGGTTGCAGTTTTGTTAATACCTTGACAAGTTCTTCCATCAGCAGCTATAGTGAGGCCTTTGGGGCAGGAACAATAGTAAGTTCCAACAGCATTATGACAGCTATGAGAACAGGGATTTCGAGCTGTACATTCATCTTCATCTGAAAGAAAAGATAATTATATCTAAACATCATTTAAAAATTGTACCTTTAAGGGATTTAGGATCAAAGCCTTGTTCGAGTAGTGAGTCACAATCATTCTTGCGTATTGAAGAGGAAAATAATTTTAAATATGGTTGATCTCATCCCAAAATATACATACTAGCAGCATTTACTAAAAATACGGTTTTCCCCCTAACCTCCGCCCCCAACCTCCCCCCACCACCTCCTGCCTCAAATACTCTTCACGGTTTTCAGACTTACAGGTTCAATTGTCTACAGTCTATAGCAACTATTCAATAAAAAACAAATGTACTGCATCAAAGCTCCTATTTTCTAAGAGCCTGTTCCCCACGTGGTTGGATGCCCTGACCTATGGTTGTCGTCGCTCTGTGGTTTCCTGATACATGGGCAGGTGGGGTGGCTTGGCTCTTAGCCTCGTTCCCATTGTCCTCTTCTAAGCACTTAGCACATCTGAGGTTGGGTAAGTAGGTGGCTAAGCAATGCTATCACATATGTGACAGCTGTACTATCCCACCTAAAGTGTTTTCTATGTAAACCCTCCAATTCTGTCCTTGGAAGCTAATCCTGGAGAAGTTTACCAGACAAATTTATGCTTGTTTTTTCACTTACCAGCACAGAAGGGTCCAGCTGAATCTAACACAAACCCAGAAGGGCACTGATTGCTCCTGTCTCCTATCATGGAAGAAACCAGTATTTATTGGTGAAAACATAAACACCTCATTTTTTTCAATGTAACCTACACTGTAATAATGTTGCAACACAATATTTGAAAACATATTAACAGTGGAAAATTTTCATGTTTTTAATCTAAATACTGTATGAACTATAATCCAGAGGCTGTTGACATGTTGTCAGCAGCTGCGGATTTCTCTTTAATTTGTTTAAATGAAGTCAAAGGAAAACTTTAAAATGTTGTTCAGGGGTAACTATAAAACAATCAAATGACTGTTGACATGCCAGATCGACCACAGAACGAAGTCCTCATTACCCTTGAAAACATTACTCAGAACTTTCCTCCTAATAGGAGTAATTATTGTCAGGCAACCTTAAGTTTGTTGTAGCACGTAATTTCATTTTCAGAGAAACACAGAATGTTAGAACTAGATGAACACTGAGTCAATGCGTTGATTTTTAGATGAGCAAACTGAGGCCTAGAAGGCTGAAGTGACTTATTCAGAGTTATATAGGTAGTAAGTCGCAGAGTTAGGATTTGAAGTAAAGCCCTCTGATTTCAAATCTAGGGCTTTAAAAACAATCATGTCATATATTTTAAATCTAGAGACTAAATGCCTAGGGATAGGGGAATTAGATTGTGAAGACAGGGGCTCCTAAGCTCCAGTCAAACTACTTTCTCCCTTGCCATGGATTTATAAAGGCTATGTCCTTGCTTGGAATACATTTCCTCATTTCTGCCTGTAGAAAAGGCTTCCTTCAAGGACCAGTTGAGCTACCATATCACCTGAAAGTGATCTCTCCATCCTCACATTTTTTACAACATGTTGTCTACATATCTTCTTTGTCTCTATAACAAGGTATTTATGGTTTGTAATAATTTGTGTTCATGTTGTACACCTTCATCATGCTATAAGACCCTTGTGGGCAGAGATTATGTAATTTTTCTTTTGTATCCCAAGTGCCTGCTGTAGTGCTTTGCATGTTAGTGAATTTAATTGAATAACGACTGAAAATGGAATATATGGGGTGTTGTTAAGTATTTGATATTAGGGGCCCCAATTGCTCAGGAAGTTCAGGTATGTAATTCATTCACAACTTAAAAATAGACTATGCCCCAACAATCAGGCCCTCCAGAGTGTTTATGGACATACATAGTCACTACTGTCTTTTGGAGGGAGGGGGGATAACTCTTACTAACCTAAGCACTATCTTCTCTTTGTCTAGTTTTGTTACAAATTTGGAAAGGATGGCCAGAGGAATTATTTCCAAAAATGTTAATTGCAAACTTGCCTTATTTGAATACTTTACATTTACAAAAGGCATACATATGCTGGTCAAATCCTATAAAACAATACTATTCCAAGCTATAGTTTTAGAGGTTTGAAAACTTGTTCATTGTGTAGGGATTTTTAGTTGTAAAGATTGTATTTGAGATGTATAAACTCTCATATATATAACACACACACAAACACATACCACCTTGTAAAACATACATAAAATGTATCTAATGAACATTTTCTCACATGGCAATTTAAGATATTTAACATTTGATCCACAAACTAACTGCATTAATTCCACATTGTTCTCAAGAAATCCCCATAAAATAATGTTAATGTGTCAGAAATTTAGGACTATATAAATATCTCTTTGCTCCGTCTCATCTTCATTGTGACTTTCCTTCAGGACAAAAAGCCGTAATCATTTTTTTGCAGCAAAAACAATTAGGTAGTATGTCTTGGTGAGCTAGGCTAGGGAAGGATCATAATCATAAGCCTATCGTCAGTGTGTAGCATATAAGCATAAGGTCTTTCTAGAAGAGATCTTAGAGATTGTCCAAGCCAGGTTTCTCTAAATAAATAAGGAAGTTGGTCAACATTGGAGATTTAAACTAAATGGAGAATTTAGAACATAGATCTCATCAATTGAAATAATTAAAACATAAAATTAAACCTATTTAAAAATGTAAGGGCATTCTGATTGCTTAGCTACGTAAAGAAAAAAACTGGCAAGGAAGATAATTTGTGAAAGCAGATTCACAGAGCAAAATTTTTGGATTCTTTATTCATTATTAATTATAGAATTAAATTCCTAGTCCCAGAAGGTAGGTTCCCTTTGATTTAAACTCTTGAGAACAATATGACAGAAAGTCTTCGGTGAAGTGTCCCAGAGGTCTCTACTTGGCCCTGTGTTGTTTGACATTTTTATCAAAAACTTGGAAAGAGTATAGCTAGTATACTCATGATATTAGCAGATGACACAAAATTAGGGATAGCTCTCACAGTGGGTCAGAGTACGGATACAAAAGGATCTTGACAGGCTTAAAACATTGGGTTGAATCTATTTTCACTTTCTTTTTCTTTTCTTTTTTCAACATGGCTAACATGGAAATAGGTTTTGTATGCCTTCACATGTAAAATGGCATCCTATTGCTTTCTCAAGAGGTGAGGGAGAGGCAGGAGGGAAAGAGAGAATTTGGAACTCAAAATTTAAAAATGAATTTAAAAAGTTGGGCTGTATTTATTTGGATGAAATTCAGTTGGGGTAAATATGAAGTCTTGCACTTGGGCACAAAAAATTAGTTACACTTGTATATGATAGGGGAGCCATTGGATAGACAGCAGATGTTCTGAGAAGGAGCTGAGGATTTTAGTGGCGTGAAAGTTCAATGTACTGAGTCAGCATTATGATGTGGCAGTCAAAAATGATAATGTAGTCCTGGGCTATCAGGAGATAAGCTTCCAGTATCAGGGGGGTGATAATTCCATTGCATTCTGCCCTTGTCAGACCTTATCTTTCATACTGTATTTGGTCCTGGTCACTGTGATTTAAGGACACTGATAAACTGGAGACTGTCCAGAGGAGGCAACTAGGATGCTAAGGGGCCTGAAGTTCTTGACATATGAAAACTGGTTGAAGGAATTGAGCCTATTCGTTATTTAGTGGAGAAAAGAAGACTAGGAGGTAAGATAACCCATGATAGCAGTGCTCAAGTACCTGAAGGGCTTTCATGTAGAAGAGGGATCAGATTTGTTCTCTTTGGCCCCCATGAGCTGAACTAGGAGTAATGGTTGGAAGTTGCAAAGATGCCAAATTTTGGTGTCAGGAAAAACTTCCTGACAATCAGAGTTGTCCCAAAGCAGGAAGTTTTGCTTTGAGAAGTGGAGAGCTCCCTCCTTGGAAGTCTTTAAGCAGAGCCTGGATGACTACTTGTCAAGTACATTACAGTAGGGATGGCCTAGGCGGGTGGGTTGGAGCAGATGGTTACTTAGGGTCTTGCCATCTCTCACATTCTCTATTTCATTTTTGCCTTTGTCTCCCCAGTGACTGTCACAGTACTGGACACATAGTAGGTGCTAATGAATGTTGGTTGGTTGGTTGATTGACTGGTGGGCTACCTCATTCCATCTGACAACAATGACAGTAAAGTTTTGTTAGTTATGGCAGGAAAATTTTGACAAGAAAAACAAAACTTGTGGCAGTAGAGGTTTAGGTTAGATAAAAGAAAGAATGTTCTGACAAAAAAGACAGCAAATTGCAAGAAGACAGGAAAGACAGGAAGGGGCAGAGCATTTTAAAGGTTAGGCATCATTATGTTTGTGATAGATTAGGATTAGAATTTTTTTTAAATCATAAGACTTTTAGCAAATGGACAAAGAACTCACTAAGAGTAGATATGCCAATAACTATTTTTAAAAAATGACCCAAAAGAAGATAGAAAATACACTACATTTCTATTTAGGCAAACACAACATATATTGAGCCTCTTTCAAGGTTCTCATTAGCCTCCCTTTAGTAGTACCTCACATTTCTATAGAACTTTAAAGTTTAAAAAGCATTTCACAACTCCT
>CM053626.1:272297854-272368328 GCA_028646595.1 Phalanger gymnotis
CGCCAGAGGCTTGGCTTCGAGGAGAGGCGACAAACTACAGCTGAAGCTAAAGCAGAGCCGACCCATGTGTGGACCCAGGAGATCGAGTGAGGACTTGAGGCCAGTGAATGTGATTTATGCCATCTTATTTTTCTGTGGCCTCCTGGCTACTTTTGTGAGGCGGGCTTATTGGGCCTGCAGCCTTGTGATCACAATATTGGAATGGGGAGGTTGGTTCGCTAATTTGTTGCTCTGGGCCCTGAATAAATTTTTTGATGCTTTCTGCTTAGAGAATTCTATATACCTTGCGATTTCGAACCATTCAAATATATATATGATCCTTTTTGAGATCATAAATTCGGCCTTCCTACTACAGAAGGGTTTTACATAATGATATACATGTGGCCTATGCTGAATTGCTTGCCTTCTTAGGGAGGGTGGGTGCAGAGGGAAGAGAATTTGGAACTCAAAGTTTTAAAAACAGAGGTTCAGAAAAAAGTTCTTTGTATGCAACTAGCAAATAAGATACACAGGCAATGGGGTGTAGAAATTTATCTTGCCCTATAAGAAAGTAAGGGAAAGGGGGATGGGAGGGGGGTGGGGTGACAGAAGGGAGGGCTGACTGGGGAAAGGGCAACCAGAACATATGCCATCTTGGAATGGGTGGGAGGGTAGAAATGGGGAGAAAATTTGTAATTCAAACTCTTGTGAAAATCAATGCTGAAAACTAGATAGATTAAATTAGTTAAAAAAAAAAGAGTGTGGAAGAACAGCTGATCACTCAGATGGAGAAGAGGGTTCCTTAACATGGTCAGGACCTAAATTTTACTTCTTGTTACTTGTAATCAATAATCTCTGGGACACAGGAAGAAATTTGGGGGAAATCTCCCTATTTGGGGATAACTGAAATAACAATGGTGGCAGCATCCATTATAACAGAGTATTTGTGGGAAGAAATATTTAGTCTAAAGGAGGGATTTCAGGGTGGGGTATGGTTGCTCTCTTTAAATAGTTGGGAAACTTATGAAGAAGGAGGACCGGATTTGTTTGGCCCTATTGGGTAAAACTAAGAATAATAGGTGGAAGATACAAAAAAGCAGATTTGGGCTTGAAGTAAGGAAAAGCTTCCTAGCTTTAGGTCCGAAAGTGAAGAGGATCCCTTCATGGAGAGCAGGTTTCCTCTCACTAAGGAACTTCAAAGCAAAGACTGGAATTATTGGTTGGGCATCAAAGAATCAGAACTTTAAAGTTGGAAGGGATCTCAGTGGTCCTAAAGTCCAAATCCCATCAGAAAAAGAATCCCTTTTACAGCACATCAGGCATTCACATAGAGTACATTCATGTTTGCAAAAATGCTTTTCATATGTTAGCTTATTTAAGGCTTTTAGGTAACAGTATATAGATGAGGAAGCAGAGCCCCAGAGAACTTCAATGATTTGTCCAAGTTCACAGAGCTAGTTAAATGGCAGAACTGAACTTTGAACTCCAAATCCCATGTTCTTTCCATTATACCAGAGAGTTATTTTAACTAATCATATTTTTAGTACACAAGTTGTTTTCAGGAATTTGTATGTCTGTTACTGAGCTATACATTTCCTTGAAAACCCATGTGCTTGCTACTTCTCATTAAATACCACTCTCAATTATGAACAAAGCGATCTGATTATTCAGCGTGCGTCAGCCTGCCAATTATTTATCTATCATTCATTGCGAAATGGTCCTGAGAGATGGTAGCAGCGCCCTATAACAAATTTGGTGGGGAAATGAAAGCAGTATTCTTAACCAGATGTGCACCTCACAAAACAGGATGGTCTAGAGTACACCTGGTTGGTTTACTCTCCTTTCCCTTTCCTTATATGTCCCCCTACAGTCCAGAAGGTGTAAGAGGAGGTCATGAAGAAAAGCTGCAATTTATATGTCCCTTTTTAGGTTACAAAGCATTTTCCTTAAAAGAGTCACGTAAGGTAGCATTATTATACCTGTCTTACAGATAAGGATAAACTTTGGAAATTATTTGCCCAGAGTTATTTAGCTAATAAGTGCCTAGAGTTGGCATTTGAACCCAGATCTTCTGACTCCAAATTCAGTGCTCTTTCCACTACATGGTGTGTAACTGAGTTAAAGGTAAGAATAAATTATCTTCCCATGCAACTTAACCTGACCTCCTGTCACACAGGTCTTAATTGTGAAAATAACACTGATCTGTGAAGCTTGTTAACCTGCCTACCTGGACATGTTTGCATATTGCATCTGGAAAGCTGAGTAGCATCTCCTGGACAAGGGCGTCCACTTTTGGATGGAGCTGGATTGTTACATATACGTTTCCGAGTTTTTTCTCCTCCTCCACAGGAAGTAGAACACCTGCTCCAAGTTTGCCAGTTTCCCCAGTTTCCATCCACTGTAAGCCAAATGAGTGAAATATGATTACCATTACTTACATTGTATGGCACTTTTCAGTTGCAGAGGGCTTTAAATACATCATTTCTTTTGTGATAATGTGTAAGGATAAAACAAATAGCTAATGTTATTTGCTTATGGTAATCCAACCTAGCCAATTTTTATTGTGCAATTTTAAGGATAAAATTAGTTTTGTGCCTTCAGATACCACCAGGTTTAATGACAGCTATTGCATAAACCTCAGAAAATGTAAGCTGAATAGCAATCAAAAGCTCACCAGGGCACATATCAGTATTACATCTCTGGATCTGAGAATCTGCCCCAGCACATGCTCTTCCACCATTGGCTGGACGAGGGCTGTCACAAGTGCGGTATCTCCTCATCTGACCTCCGCTGCATGTCCTGCTACAAGTTCCCCAGCCACTCCATGGGCTCCAGCTACCATGAGCTGAAAACACAATGTTATTTGACATGAAGAAGAAAGTTGAGCTAGTAAACACTGAAGTATATTAAAGTGGTCATGGAAGCATTCATTAGGTTTAGCTGGCTTAGGTAGTTTCTTGAGATGTCTTTCAGTGACTCTATAATAATAAATAGGGTACCAGACACCAGCTGTTATCAGCCAAGCTCACATTTGTGGGCATTCATTTACTTTTGGTCTCTGCACTTTGGCTCTGTGACTAGAGTGAAGCAGCTGCCTAACACATGCATTAACAACTAGTAGTCATTAAGTTACCATGCATGTACTGAACTATATGACCTATACTTCGTAAAACAAATTAAATAACATAATCTCTGCCAACACCAAACAACATCTACCATATGATTTCTTCATTTAAATATCTTTTGAGTCTACTCAGGCAAGGCTCCCCTCTCATAACTTTGCACTCCTGGATATTCTCTCCAGCATTGACTGTATCTTCTCTCAGATTACCTAATACACCTAGCCTGGAAAGGGAGTTGAGAATACTCCTTGCTCTCCATTATCACTTTCAGATAGTCTACCTTTGACTCCATTCAGCAAACTTTCTTCTTTTGAAGTTCATAATTAAAAGTTTCTGTGCAGTCAAAGTATTACTCCCCAGGTCATTCTCTGTCCTTTCTCAAGGAGTTCAGTATCTGCATCACCATCTTCATCTTTGCTCAACACCTGTCCTTCCTCTAGGGAATTTTAATATTCATGTATTCATATTGATATTAAAGTTTCCCTAATGTCCCATTTCTTCAACCTTCTTAAGCCTCTTACCTGCTCTGTCACTCTACCTCAGCCATTATTCACAAGAGTTACACTTCCCTAATTCGAAACTCAGACTACTTGATCATAACATCTTATGATTACACCTCTCCCTATGCTCTACACTTCCTGTACTTGTTCTTTGCTGTTACTGAGACTCCTATTCCCTTCACCCTTCGGTACTTTCTCAAGCTATTACCTGGATTCTGATTTCACTCTTCTTCTCCAGTCTCAACACAGTAATTAGCCATCTTAATTCTATGCTGTCCCCTGCTCTTGAATTCCTTGTCCCTTTATTTTTCTGTTTGCCAAACTTCACCTGTAGTTGAATCCCATCATCCTTCTCCTCTGCTCCTATTCATGAGATGCTGAACAAAGTTGGAGGGAATCTCATAACCTTTCTGCCTGGGATAGTTTCAGATAAACCTGGGAAGATTTATATGAACTGATACAAAGTAAAACGAGTAGAATGAGGAGAATATTTTATACAATAACAACGTTTGTAGAGAAAAACAGCTGTGAAAGGCTTAGAAACTCTAATCAACATATAGCCAACCACAATTTCAAAGGATTCATGGTGAAACACTCTATGCACCTTCAACCTCCAAATAGAGAGGTGATGGGCTTAGAGTGCAGACTGAAGCTTAGGTTTGTTGTTCTGCTTTGGACAAAGCCAATGCAGGAATTTCTTTTGCTTGACTGTATCTCTTTGCAACAGGTTTTGTTTTTCTTGCATACTCTACTGGGATGGAGAGTGGTGGACAGGAGGTGGAAGGGAGAGAATTTGGACCTAAAAATAAAATTGCATTAAAAAAAGAAAGATAAACAATGAAGCAGCATGGTACAATAGAAAGAATGCTAAATTTGGAGTCCGATGGACCTAGGTTAGAAGTCTGGATGTGACACTTACCATTTGTATGATTTTGGGCCAAGTCATTTAAATGTCATGGGCCTCATTTTCCTCATCTGTAAAATTAAGGGGTTGGACTACATGACTTCTGAAATCCCTTCCACCTCTACATCTGTGATCCCATGAATTAGATGGGCAGAACTGGGAGTGGAGAAGAGAAGATACTCCAAGTAGAAGAAACATTGTAGATCGTGTTAGGGAAACATCTAAAAGGCCAGTTTTACTGGAATGCAGGAATGAAGGGGAATTATAGAAGACAAAGATGGAATAGGCATAGATAACAGGGCCTTGAATACCAGAGAAAAGAATCTGTATTTTATTTAGTAGGCAATAGGGAAATCATTGTAGATTTTTTTCACCAGACTGGGAGAGGGTGTGTAACATGATCTGAAATGTACTTAAGTGAGATTAATCTGGCAGTGGTGTGTAGGATGGACTAGGAGGGAGATAGCAAGGAGACAATTTTCACTAGACAGTTTTCCAGTGTATCTAAGGCAAAATGACTTGGTCCAAATGAAAAGTAATTTGTGCAGTTATGTAACAGAACAGGATGGATCTAGGTATTTTCAGGAAGAAAATAAACATGATGGAGACCACTACTTCCCATACTTACTTGGACAAGGGTCACTATTACAAAAGTCAATCTGGACATCATTCCCTTCGCATTTGTGTCCTCCATACTCGGGAGCTGGGTCAGAGCAATCCCTTGTTCTTTTCCTAGAGCCTCCTCCACAGGATACACTACAGGCACTCCAACTGGTCCAGGTAGCCCATTTACCGTCCACTGGAAAAACATACAAGACCTTTTAATATCTCTAAAGATGTCAGTGCTATTAGTCTGAACAATATTCTTGGAAGTACTGTTACAGGGGATCCCAGTTTGGATAGTACATAGCTAAGAAGATAACGTTTGATGGTTAGTATGCTGGATTTGGAGTTGAGAAAACCAGGTTCAGATCCTCCTCTGACACTGTACTAGCTATGTAACTGAGATGGTCCGTGGTGAGAGAGGTAAATGACAGGTTTTCCTTTAAGCCTGAGTCTGTTCTAGCTACCCTTGAGGACGTGCAGAACAGCATGTGGAGATCCAACTATATCTTGGTCAACCTCCTAGGCCTGTGCAAGGCAAGACTGTACAAGATAAGGGGTCGTGGGTTCGGAACTACCCTCGCAGCTGTGTTCTGCATGGGAAAGAACAGAAATGTTTCAGTATGGGTATCTGCATGGGAATGATCAGGAATGTTGCAATATAGTGAGCATGGTGTATCTAAGCTACATGGGCTACGTGAGACACAAGGCAGGATATCCCAGTAAAGTATCAAAGTAGTCCCTGTAAAGTAATGAAGCAATGCATTAGGTAATGGTTCAGAAGCATTAGGTAATGGTTAAGAAACAGTATAAAAGTCTGTTTCTTGCTTGAATAAAGTTGAGTTCTGATTCAGACTCTGCCTGACTCGTGTCATTGCATTTCTCTGTGGAGCACCTGAAGCTGCTGGTCAGCTTCAGGTCAAGTCATACAACCAGCCTGAGCCTCATTTATTCACATGGAACATGATGATAATAATACCAGAAGTACTGACTTCATAGTGTTTATTGTGAAGACCACGAGAAATAATGCACATAAAGTGTTTTCCAAACTCTGATGTGCTATATAAATGTCAATTATTATCAATCATTATCTTTTTATTTTTTAAAGGCGTACATAAATTTTTTGTACCATACCTGGGCAGGGCCTTTCATTGCAAACTTGCATTTGTGTTTCAGCTCCATCACAGTAGGCTCCGTCAAATGATGGAGGTGGACTATTACACAACCTCATTCTTGTCTGAGTGCCTTTCCCGCAACTTTCACTACATGACCCCCAGGGCAGCCAAGTGCTCCATGCTCCTTGAACTTAGAACACAAAAAGGACAAAGTACTACATCACAAAGTCATGTTTTTCTGTGTTCAAAAAATTTCAACAAAAATTCTAGTCATACAAACTAGTATATGTCCACAGCAAAGACCTAAAATCATTAATTTTCTTTGGGCCAAAAAAAATGAACATCTTCTTTTTCATTTCAATTTTGTATGAGAACTTGCGGGTGGAGGAATTCTGAAATTCTGTGGCTGACTTGATGCCAAAAAATGGTTCAAATAAGAAACATCCAGTCAAAAATTATTTAGTAACCTTTAAACAACAGCGCAAAATTTTAAACTTAATTCAGTCAAGCTGATATATGCAGGCACAGTCTGAATGCTTACAGTGTTGCCAGGCAAGCTGTTCTCTCCATCAGCACTTTACTCTCAGTGTGATGGAGAACAGTTGGGAGAAAGTGTCAGTAACTACAAGTCAGAGGGTGACCTTGCTAAATAAGGTTGAAGTCAAAGTAGATTTTTCAGGAAGGAAAACTTAGGTTGAACGTTGAGGAGGTTCTATGTTAATTCCATAACAGAATTTGTATTTGCATCCACACTAAAATGTTATTTCCTTAGCAGTAACTCTTTTAAAATATTTTTCTCCATTACATAATGTTTGTGAATTAAAATGTCCTGAATTAGACTCTAACCCATTTCCTAAACAACAGTAAGAACTGACCAAAAGTTTCCAAGGAGATATATTAATGTTTTCCTTTTGGTATCTTTACTGCATGACAGCATTGGACTACATGACTAGAACAATATCATGTATCCTGTCAGGTGGATGGATGCACAGGGTTGGGAATCAGAATGACTGTTTACTCTGTGTAAATAACTGAGAGTTGAATGCCTTTTATCGGTGGCAGGCTAACTTTTCAGCGTTAAGAAGGCTTCTAGGATACTTGGCTCATACTGTACTCCTGACTTCCATGTGGAACGGTGGCAATGAAACATCAGTTTCCTTGAGGCCTTAATCAATGTCTATGTGAAAATAGTGTACTAGGGCTGTAATACTGCAAATGAAAAGTAGAGACAATCAACTAACTGTTAAGATGTAGATAACTGTTAATATTTATGGAGCTTGATATGTCTCCCTTCTCCATTCTAGGGAAATTTCTATCCATTTAGTCAGTAGTTTGTGTGGGAGCATCCTCTCCTTCAGACAGTGCTGGATAAAAACTTTTCCAGTATTCATTTTCTGTCACCTTCACAGTTTTCCACATAACAGTTTATAATATATCCGTTGTACTTTTGGATGGCTTCTGATTGAAAATTTTAGAGAAACACATTTAATAAATTTAGTAAATTTTATTTTAGGCTGTTACTTCAATGTTTTTTCAATGTTACTTTGATGCTTTTTGCAAATGACTAATATTCTCCATCATACAAGAATTATTTTTCTCAGGTAGAAGTGTGGATATCTCTTAAATCTCCCCAAATGCTGGGGTCCATCTTTACTCCTTGCACCTATAACCCTCTATCTATTTAAATATAGGTAGATGAGTGGCCAGGGAAACAAAGATTGAGCCTCTCTTTTGGCATTTGTCACATTCTACCTGGGCTCATGATTTAGCTCTCCTACTAACCTATAAGCTCCTTAAGGACAACAGTATGTCATCTTTATCTCCTACAGTATCCAGCACCCATTATTCTATGCTCAGTGGGCAATTAATACATGCTAGCTAAATGAAATGGTTGGTTAAAAATATCAGAGTAAAGCAAGAGTTCTAGGTTCCATTACTCCTATTCTCTGCCCTGACTTAGGGTGACCTCAGACCTTTGGGTCTCACTTTCTTACTGGTAAAATGATAGACCAGAACAGGGATGGGGAACCTGTGGCTTCAAGGCTGTATGTGGCCCCCTAGGTCCTCAAGTGCAGCCCTTTGACTGAATCCAGACTTCGTAGAACAAATCTCCTTAATAAAAGGATTTGTTCTGTAAAACTTGAACTCAGTCAAAAGCCTGAGGACCTAGAAGGCCATATGTGGCCTTGAGGCTGCAGGTTCCCCACCCCTGGATCAGGACATCTTTGAGCTGCTTTCCGGCGCTAGAATTCTTCAATGCTACAAAAACCTGTCCCCAAATCTATTTCAACTTTGTAAAAGAAAACAAACCTAGGGGCTATTCTTTTTGGTTGCAGCATTTGTATATGCTACTTTTGGCAAAACCCAAACATTTCCAATCCCTTTGTTGCCCTGAAACAGAGTTGAGGATATATAATGAATGAATCCAAGAGTGGAAGTAAGAAAATATATTTATGAAAGGGAAGGAAATACAATGACTAGAAACAGTATATTCACATCTTAGAGGAACATCAAGGCATAAATAAGAGCCATCCTTGGAGTCATGAGGATGTGGATTTATGTCTGGTTTCTAAAATTTAGCATGATGCCTGGCACAGACTAGACACTTAATAAATGCTTGTTGATTTAATTTGACTTGAATCATTTTGGCTGTGTGACAATGTGACCAATCACTTAATCTCTAAGTGTCTCAGGCATCTAAGACTCTTAAGTTATAGAATTGCTGGTCAACATTAGTGAAAGGGGTTTCCATATTGGAAGTACCTCTAATTCATGAAATAGGTCCAAACCATGTTGAACATGTACATTTTAATGTTACTGTGCAAATTCTTACCTGGACAAGGTTTAGTGTTACACGTGAATATGTCCACAGCACTTCCTTCACATGGCTTTCCATTATGCTGAGCTGGAGGATTATTACAAGTTCTGGTCCTGGTTCGGTTTCCTTGTCCACAAGTTCTTGTACACTCTTCCCAAGAACTCCATTCTGACCAGTTGCCATCCACTAAATACAGATA
Organism: Phalanger gymnotis; assembly: GCA_028646595.1. Classification (NCBI taxonomy): domain Eukaryota; kingdom Metazoa; phylum Chordata; class Mammalia; order Diprotodontia; family Phalangeridae; genus Phalanger; species Phalanger gymnotis. The sequence continues at coordinate 272,307,095 of CM053626.1, forward strand.
AAAATTTTCATTATTAAATCAGTTTCAATTTAAGCTTTAAGGAAGCCCATAAGTATGACTAAGGTGTGGGAATCTGAAAAATACATATCTAGCAGTAATTATCATTATCTACCTGGGCAAGGTTTGTTTTGACAATTGCGCATTTCTGAATCTGGGCCTTGGCAAGGCTTCCCACCGTTGGCTGGAAAGGGGTTATTGCACTGACGAATCCTTTTCTGAACACCTTGACCACAGGTGACACTACAGGGTCTCCATTCAAACCATTCTGAAAACCCACCGTGCACTGAAAAAAAAATCCACCTAAAGTCAGTTATGAATTCAATGACTCAATTAAAAAACATGTGTTAAGCAAGAAATTATGAAAGGCTCTAAGAGACCTAAAAATAAGATCAAATACTAGGAGACTTCACAGGAAGAAAACATTTTTGCCTGAGGGAACTGTAAGAAACATCTGGTATAGCCAACTGGTGATCGGTAGGTTTCAGTAATGGAAATGGGTTGTAGGACAGAGACACTTCTGTCTGTACCCATTCTATCATCTTTTTCTATAGTCTCTCTTCATTAAAAATAAAACAAAACAAAAACCCCAAAAAGTTGATTTATTTTACTTTGACTCATTAGATACTTTCCAACAACTGCCTGAACTACTTTACAAAGTACATTCTCCACCACTTAATTGATAGCTCTCCTTTTTGCCAAAGGCTAATCCTCTAACCTTTGTTCTAAATCTCATTCCTCACTGTACCTCCTGGAAAACTTGATTTCCTTTCTCATTTCCCTTTTCATTGGTTGCCTGAAATCTTTACACTTTCATACTAGGTTTCTCCTACCCTAAATATCCTTCTTTTGATTGACTCTTTCAGTGTTCTCTCAAGATGCCGTCATATTTCTGTGCTTACTTTCACTACAAAATACCTCAAACTAGTGGCTAACACCAATTTTCTCTATTTCTAGCTTCTTTTCTCACCAAAACTTTACTCCTTGTAATCTGGTTTCCACACTCTTTGCTCAACTGGAATTGTTCTTTCGGCAGTTTGAGTTGATGTTGTAGAATTAAAGGTCACATTTTCAAGAAAACTGACAAACTGGAGTATGTTCAGAGGAGATCAACTATGAGCACACTGGAACCCATGTTATGTGAAAAAAATCCTGAAAGAACTGAGGATATTCAGCTTAGAGAAGAGAAATTTTGTGGGAATATGTTACTACTTTCAAGTACTCAGGAAGAATACTTATTTTGTATGATCCAAATGAGTGATACTAGGGTCAATGAGGAGAAATTATGGAAGGGTGGATTTTAGCACAGTATAAAGAGCTTTTAAAAGATTTATTAAGACCATTTTAGTCATCTCAAGTGGATCCTTGTGAGGTATAGTGAGTTCCTTCTCATTCTGGGTTTTAAACCAATTATTACATGAGGCTGTTGCAGAGGGTACTTATATTTTGGGCAGAGGTTGAATAGATGACCTCCAAAGTCCCTTCCAACTCTAAGATTCTGTTATTCTCTAAGACAGACTCTACTCTAAAGAAACTCACTACAATATCAAAATAGTTATAATAATCATAGTAACAACAACAATAATTCAGCTATAAAAGCAGATATTTTATTCACTTTTATCTCAGCAAAAATACAAACTTCTACAAGAAATCTTTCCCAGTCCCTTTAGATGCTACAAATATCCCCCATTTAACCTGTATATATCTTGCATGTACATAGCTGTGGGCATGTTATCTCCCATTCTGGAGTAGGAGCTACTTGAAAGTAGAGACTATTTTTGCCTTTCTTTATGTACCCAGTGTTTAGCATAGTGCCTGACACACAGTAAACACTTCATAAATGCTTCTCGACTGGTTTGAACTGTGCAATGATACACGGAACATTAAATGTAAAATAATAATGGGATGGTAACTTGTCCTAGGACCATGTCTATCTGTACTCCATCAAACAATTTGAAAAACAATATTTTCTACTATAATAAAAGCAACACTAAGAAATAGAGAACCAGCAAAAGAAATTAAAGTCGTGTGGGTAAAGGATGAGATATGTGTCATCCCTTTCATCCTGCCTGTTACTGGCATTTCCTAGAAGATATTTTCAGTTAGTCTGCAGAAGATAAGCTTACCTCCCAATACTCATTTAATTATTAAAAAAAATAGTTTTAGTCACCTGAGCAATTTCCCACAGAAAATGAAACCTATATGAAGAATAGTAGAATAGCAATTTTTCCTCAGTGTTTCTTTCTCAACCCCATCAAAAAGACAAGAATGAGGTAACATTGATAACAATGAAAACATAACTGACATTTACATAATACTTTAAGTTCTTAAAATGCATTATATCATCTGATTCTCACAACAATTCTCTAAGTGCTCTTATTTTGCTCTTTTTTCCAACAAAGCTCAGAGAGGTGATGAATTGGCTGTGGTCACATAGCTAGTTAAGTGTCAGAGGAGGCACTGATCTCAGTCTTCACCTGAAGATAATGCCTGGGACCTAGTAAGCACTTAATAAATGCTTGTTGACTTGTGACTCTTCTGGCTCTCAGGCCAGCACTAAAAGAAGTATGACATATACTCACATAGCTATAATACAAAACAATAGAACACAATATTTATTTGACAAAGACATGCACAATAGTAGAAAGTCAGTGTATTTAGTGGAAAGAACACTGCAGTTGGACTTAAAATCCTTGGTTCAAATTCTTCCTCTGACACATACTAGGTAGATGGACATGGGCAAGTCTCTTGACCACTTTGAAATTCATCTTCTTCATCTAGAAAATGAGGAGTTGGATTTGGTAATTACTAAGTCCTGAATGGTCTTCAAGAAAGCAGTTTGAACAGAATTCATTGTGCATGATTCAGAGATGAGGAAGTAGATGAATAGTTTTCTAGAATTCTGTCAGTGAAAGGGAAGAGAGATATGGGATAGGAGTTTAAGGAGATGGCTCATAGTGAGTACTTGGTATTGTGTTTGTTTTTGGGATGAGGAATATCTAAATATGCTTTCAGGCCAAGAGGAACGAACTAACTGGTGGAGAGGAAGAGACTGAAAATACAAATACAAGAGGCTGATTAGATGATGAATACAAGTTTCCAGAGTGGTGGTGATGGCTTAGCCTTATAAAAGAGCAGGGTCATTTCTCAGATATGGAAAAATGGGAGAAGAGAATGAGCAAAGTGGAGAAGTTTTCAGTTAGAAGGAGAAACAAATGACATTGATATGCTCAATAAATAGGAGGTATGGTCACTTTACATATAAAGGGCATAGATGTAAGATGTAGAAATTTTTATCAGGCCAGCAGGAAATTGATCAAGGTAGACACATTGAATTAGTGAGGTTATATGGAGGTGAACCAATTTGTGGGATTCTGATTTCATCTCCTGGTGGAGGGTGCAGACTTGCCACTGACCCATCTTAGATAGGATGAGTGCATCTCTTAGTCCTGTGCACCTTTTGATCCATTAGAAGAAGCTCATTAAGGATGAGAGATTAAGTTTCAGGGATTGGAGGCTATTTGATTGCCCAAAACTTTTATGGATAGAAGACACCATTTTGTACTGGCACTATAAAGGGCTTCTTTAGGGAGAATTATCTCTTGGGTGAGTGGTATGGAGGATCCTGAAAGAAATACAACAAAGATAAGAGAAGGCCAGGCGAAAAAAGAGTCAGTCATTTGCTATTTATTAATGTTTACTATGTACCAGGCACTCCGCTAGTGTCTTTCTCTCTGAAATTATTTTCTATCTGTTCTATGTATATCTTATATACACTTATTTTCTTACATACTTACATACATTCCCCATTAGAATGAGAGCTTCTTGAGGGAGGGAACAATTTTTGTCTTTCTTTGTATCCCCTCTTTGATATGATTATTGGGAAGGTTAAAGACTTTTTTTTTTTGAAAAGTTGGTCTGTGAATCTAATTTCCTGCCTATCAGTTAAGTTAAAGATTTAACTTAAGAGCAAAGTAATTGAACTGATTTCAGAAGATTCAGAAGAGGTCCATGGAGTTGATACTAGATGGCCGAGATAAATTTATTTTGGAGTTTCTAAATGTTGATTTAGCCTTGTATAGACATAAATTAGGTGTTGAGCTCTGGGCTTATAAAACTGTACTATAATGCTGAACCTATCATATGACCAGAGAGAAGCAGAAAAAGCATAGAACTGATAGGTAGGTGACCTTAATACTAACTAGTCCTTACATCACTGACTTTGGGTAAGTCACTAGTGGATGGTATGATCATTATAAAGGCAGAAGAAGATCTGGGTTTGCCTCTGATACTTACAAGCTGTGTGACCTTGGGCAAGTCATTTAATTGTTCTGAGTCTCAGTTTCTGCATCTGTAATACAGAGATAATAATACCTGTAGTACCTACCTTACGGGCTTGTTGTGAAGGTTAAGTGAGATAATGTGTAAAAAGCACTTTGAAATCCTTAAAGCACTTCATAAATGCCAGCTGTTATTATTCCCTATGGCCACATTTTCCTCATGTTTTAAAAGAGGGAATATCTAAGATTACTGTTCTACTCTAATATTCTATTATTTTATGATTCTACTGAAATATAAAAGTGCTTTAAGTAAAAGGAAAACAAGAATCAGGATTTTTGCTGTACCATAGGATTTAAATTTCCTTAGCTCTTATGACCTAATATTCAGTTTGCTGGCTACTTACCCTGTACAGTGATTGGTACTCTGACAAGGACTGAGCCCATCAAGTTTCTAGCTACACATTCGTAATCAGAAGTATCTTCTTTCTGAGCTACGGTGATCCGCAAGGAATTGTTGGGCAGTAGAGTAACTCGATCATCCCATAAGAGGGGGTGTCCTTGGCGAGACCATTCAATGGTTGGTGGAGGCTCTCCAATTGCTTGGCAATTCAGCACAATTGTGCTACCAGCATTGGTAATAGTCTCCATTGGCTCAACAGTGATAATTGGAGGACCTGATGAAAAATTTACAGAGATTTTTAGCCTTAGCACAACTTATTTTAACAACAAAGTCAAAGTTTCACCTCAGTATAGAATAAAGATGATGTAACATTTTGAGAGATTGTCTCACATACACACATACATATGTGCTAAATGAGCAAATACCTTTGCTATCATATGCCCACTGATACTAGTAAGTTTTCATAGCTTTTCTCTGTCTGATGACAATAACTTGTGATCTTTTTTCTCCTTTAAGTATTCCTTAAAGAAATGAAACTTTCAGCCAAATTACATAAAAAGTGGAATATATTCCTAAGTTCCACACACCTATATTTGACTTGGTGCATATTGGCTTCTCTTGCTTTGATAATTTTTTAGGCAATAGACTTAAATAATTATAATATTGTAAATATAATTATTCTTTATTTATAATTTGTAATGGATACAAACCAATGACAATACATTCTTTGACTCAGACCATAACATTAACATTTAAATGAAAAGTATTTTCTGTCACTCAATGCAGTTTAGTTGAGCAAATGTGATTCAATGAAATTGAACAAGTATTTATTTAGTCCTTACTGTGTACTCAGCAATGTCCAAGAATTATGGAAGACATAGACAAATTATTGCTTACTTTCTCATATAAGATTTAGAGCTGGAAAAATCATCTAGTTCAACTCCTTCCTCTAATGAAGAAAATGACACCTAGACTGGTGAAGTGACTTGTCTAAGGCTTTACAGGTACTAAGTAGGAGAGACAACATTTGAACCCATGCTTTCTAACTCCAAATCCAGTTCTTTGCCTGTTATAACACACATGATGCTAAACATACATAATAGTAAAGTTTTAAAAGAATCATTTAGAAATGATCAAGACTTTGTTAATTTAAACACACTCTAGTGGTCAACATGAAAAAAATGGCTAAAGAAGTAGGAAAAGTTTAGGCAAAGTTTCTCGATATGAATGACATTTAATTCTGTGGCTTACTCTGAAGTGTTAAAGTCATACTGCGCTCCACCACACCAGCATCATTTGTAGCTATACATTTATAGTCACCAGCATCTTCATTCTATAGAGAGAAAGGGTTTTGCAAAGATATGAACTCTACGTCACAACTTTTTCATGACATATTAGTGTATGTGAGAGAATATTTATGAGAGCAAACATTTAATAGAGGCAAAGTGCCTTCAATTTAGTCTTGGAAAGTATGCAACTTTCTCAGATCCATTTTTTAAAATAACATGCCTTTTCTCATGGAGTATGTTTTTAACAGAAAAGATAGCAACTTCTTTGGTACTCACTTGCTAGAGGAGAATGTTACCAGCTAAAAGTAGCTACTCTCAATACTACCTTAAAAATATTTTCATCAAATAAAGAGAATTTTTTTCTAAATCCCTACCATGAGTAGGTGATTAACAGTTAAAGGAAATGATAGGCAAAAAGTCCAGAAAGGTATTGGTTCACTTAGGTTTGGGAAACCGTAGAATAGAGGAAAGTAGTAGGAAAGTAGACTTGATCCTACAGTCAATAGTGGGATAGTGAAGGTTTCTGAGAAAAGGAATGATGTGAACAGATAGAAGGTTTAGGAAGATTGATATGTTAGTGAGGTGCAAGATGGGTGGAAGGGTGAAGAGTCAAGTGAGAGTGGGGTGATAAGGGCCTTAGTAGAGTGACAGTGAAAACAGAAAGGAAGGGATGGGTGTGAAAGATAATTGGAAAGCAAATTTGACAGGATTTAATGAGTTTAATTTAATTTAAGTTTAATTAATTTAATGATTTAATGAGAATATGGAAGGCACGAAGAGGAAACAGTCCCAAATAATTCTGAGTTATCAAGCTTGGGAGAAAGGTGGTACCTGTAAGAGCATTAAGGAAGTTCAGGTGACGGAAAAAGATAAGATTTAAATGTAGACATATTGATGATGATGGTGGTGGTCGGATGTTTATTTAAATAGCTCAAACAAGTTATAGCAAATACAGTGTGAGTACTTAGGAGAGGCAGTAGGGCTTAAGATGATTTTAGAAACTGAATGGAGGTGATGGGCATGGAGAAGACCTCTGACAGAGAATACAGAGAAAAAGAACAGCAAAGAACCTGAACCTTGGGTAAGTGTTCATTTCTACATGGAAATGTTAAAGAAAATGAGCTAAAGGAAAACAAAGAAAAAGATAATTTCAAGAAGGAATAGAGTGATCAGAAATAACAGAAAAGTCAGACTGAGGAAAGAGCACTGAATTTGGTGATCAGGAACACACATTTTAATCAAATATATATTTAAGATAATTGGTCATTGAAAACATCTGAAGTGCTTTATGAAACATGCATGAACGAACAAACTACTGCCTTATTTTAATAGAGAATTTGCTAAGAGAAATGGGTCCTAGAGCTGGTACTAGGAGTGAAGGAATTTAAAGTGGTAATTTTGAGAATCATTTTTTGACTAGCCGAATTTGTGTTAAAAGTCTTTGGATAGCCTAAATGATCAAAACTATCCTGTATTAAAACTTATGTCACCAAGCCCATCCTGCAAGATCACATTAGCCTTGAGACTCACACCTAGTCAGTATCTGTGGTCCCTGGGACTCTTCCTTCCCTCTGATGGTCCAGAGTAGAGAGCCAAGTTCCACCTAGGCCAACCATTTCTTCATTTCCTACCTAGATGTACTCCTCTGGATTTCATCATGCTCCTGTGCCAGTACCTTCCCCAACCCACTTAAGGTTCTTTTTATATGTTTTCTTACCGCATTAGATGAGCTCCTCAAGGGAAAGACTGTATTTTGTCTTTCTTTGTATAGCCAGAGCTTAGCACATTGTCTGGCATGTAGTAGGCTTTTAATTAATGTGTACTGACTGAGTCTCGAAGCTGCAAACAGATTCTATGATCTTTTATTTGCTTAATGAAGTTGAACATAACATTCTGTATACTTAATTTTTTTATATAACACATTGCTGGTTCATATTTCATGATTTAAGATTACCACTTAGGAAAAAGTTTCCAATTCAGTACTGACTTTATGGTCAGCTGAGATCTGTGCATAGCTGTTTTAGTACCTACATATAAACATCCGTATGACTTACCACAGTGCCATAGATGGCCAAGGAACCATTGCTAAGCTGTCGTATCCTATTGCTTATCCTTATTGCCACTCCACTTCTGCTCCATTGTATTGTTGGTGGTGGGTCACCTTTAACTTCACAATTCAGGATCACATTACCTCCAAGGGGCTCAATCCAGTTAGAGTGATAGTCTCCTTTGAAAACTGGAGGCTCTGAGAGGAAAATACATGAACATAAGACAGACACTTGAAAGCTAAATGCAAAGAAAAATAATTCTAGGCAATGTCTACCCAATACAAAGTAAGCAGTGATTTGACAGTTATCTTGTTCAGTGAACAACGTAAATAGTCTGTCCAGCTAAAATGTCCGCTTTGGGAGCCTCCTGAATCTTCCAGATTATGAATAGCTAATAATCAAATTAACTACATAATTGACAGACATGTTTTGATTTTCTGCTTTGTAAAAAAAAAGGCTATATAACATAGGTAGTAAATAATCTGTTTACATATTGCGTTGCTATTTGAAGCCCAAACCTTTAATCTTATTTTGTCTCTAAAGCAGAAAAAGCTATGAAATAAAAGTGGGTGGATAAATAAATTAACAATATTATTGTAGGCTTTAGACAATACAGTAACACTCTAGTCAGTTGGATCCTTTAAGCAATTGGCACTCTTTGAACATGAAAGATGAAAGAGGGGACATAGAATACCCTAAGAGTCATTCACAAAAGTTGTCTGTCTAAAACCCATCAAAGCAAAAGAAAAAAACTTTAGATTTACATTGAAATATATTTATACACACACACACACACATACACACACACACTAATTATAATCACCAAGATGTGACTAGGTGGCATAGGGGCTAGAGTACTGGACTTGGACTTAGGGAAATCTGAATTCCAATTCTACCTAGGATGTTTATTAGTTGTGTGACCTTGGGTAAGTCACTTAGCCTCTTTCTGTCTGGCTCAGCTTTCTCATCTGTAAATAGGGATAATAATAATAGTACCTGTCTCCCAGGGTTGCTATGAGGATCAAACAAAATAAGTAAAGAATTTCGCAAATCTGAAAGGGTTACATAAATGTTTATCTCTATTCTAAAGAAGAGATGGGGAACCAGATTTGGATGATATGACAAGTAGAGTATAAAAGCTTATATATATTATGTTTGCAAGTTATAACATTCACTAATTTTCTTTTTTTCTTGAAGAACATTTACAATAAATGATTCCACTTTTGCATTTTAATATATAGAAAATACAGCATTGATATGAAGAAAGAAAATGAATCGGTCTTCTGTCTAGGTTTGATTTGCAAGCTAAAAGGGGATAAGACAAAAGATGATTACTTCTACAATTGTTCAACAGATAACCAGCAGATAGCTTCTATATGCTTCCTGTCATGTCAGTTGCACTCAAAGCCTTTTCAGCTTGGTAGGATCTACTAGACCTTGAGTTCTGCTGGAATAGGCCTTGAGAACCCACCACCATCAGGCCACACTATGATGACTAATAAGAGGAAAGCTTTGCTAAATAATGTGAAAGTAAAATATAAAATGCTCATTTTAAAAGTAAGGTATCCTATATTGTGCTTATACCTACCTTTCACATAAACAAATCCAATAGCCTTGACAAAACCAACGTTGTTTTCTGCGGTACATACATAAGTGCCAGAGTCATCCTTTGATACTCTTTCAATAACGAGTTCACTGTGTCCATTTACACTGTCAAACTGTGCTGAGGAGAGAAATTAAGAAATTGAACAACACCATATGCAAATATGACAAAGTATTTATGAAAGCTAAATATACTGTAGATCTATGGTATACAGATATATAATAATATCTAGCATTCATATACTTCCTTAGAAAGCACTTTAGAAATGTCTCATTTGATCCTCACAACAACCCTGGGAGGTAGGTGCCATTATTAACCCCATTTTATAGATGAGGAATGCAAGGCAGACACAGGTAAAATGACTTGCCCAGTGTCATACAACTAGTAAATATCTGAGGCCAGAATATAATTAGGGTCTTTTTTGCTACTCTATATATCAGTACTGTATCCACCGGGCCACCTAGTTTCCTCATTTATGGAGCAATGGTAAGAGAATGAAAGGGGTCCCATCAGTAGTTTGAAGACTTTCACAGATTTCTTCTTTTTGCTTTTTAATATCTTCTAGATATTTTTTTCTTCCCCTGGAGAAATGAAAAAACAGCAAGGGGAAGAGAGAAGCTTTTAGAATTAAAACTAACACCATCTGGGAAATAATTTTGCATTCACAGTACACTTTTTGTGCTTGGAATTTCTCTAAAAGCTGATTAAGGTACTTTATTTCATCAGAGTTTAGAGAAATGGCTTGAATCCAGGAAGACCAGGGTTCAAGTTCTGCCTCTGACATATTCTGACTGTATAACCATGGCCAAGCAGTGCTGTAGACAACTTTCCAAGTCTAGAAGATGTTAAAAACATGCCAGCCTGCAATGGTGGAAGGAGTTTCTTTATTCAGGAGTTAGATCAATGAAATCTCAGGTCAAGTCCCTATCCCTTTTCTTTGTTTCTTATTATTTTACTTTCTTATTATGAACTTAAGTACACAAAAAGGACATTTCCATATACACAGAAGAATACCAAAATGGAATGTATGTGGAAACAAGAATTTCTATTTTATACCATTTGCTTTTAAAAAGTACACTCGATATGTTATTTTTAAAACCCTCTGTTTCTTTCTGAACTTCCAGTTTTCCTATTCAGTTTAAAGCTATTTTTTGGTATATCACTCTAACTAATCCTACCTTGGCCCTAAATTTATCCTGTTCCTCAGTTCAAAAACAGAGGGAAAAAAGCACCTGTGTTACAAATAAGTGTAATCAAGTAAGACAGATCCGCACAGCTTTTTTTTTTTTAAAAAAAACATATGTCTCTTTCATCTTGAGTCCATTGTGTCTACATTTGGGTTGGACATCATTCTTGAATCATAGATATTCTAGGCATGTGGCTGATCATTGATTTGATCAGAGTTTTTAAAAATCCCAAAGGTGTTTTTCCTTATGATGTTTGAGTCATTGTATAAATTGTTCACCTGGTTCTGATCACTTCGCTCTATATCAGTCAATAAATATTCATTAAGGACCTAATATATGCCAGGCACTTTGCTAAGTGTTGCAGATACAAAGAAAGGTTAAAAAATCCCTTTTCTCGAGTTCATAATCTAATGGGGGAGATTACATGCAAACAACTATGTACAAACAAGCTACTTACAGTAGAAACTGGAAATAATCAAAAGAGGGAAAGTGTTAGAATTAAGGGGGATTGGGAAAGGCTTCCTGTAGGAGGTAGGATTTTTGCTGGGAATTGAAGGAAGGCGGGATGCAGAGACGATAAAGAAATGCAAATGCAAAGAAATGCCTGGAGCCTAGAGATGAAATATCTTGTTCAAGGAAGAGCAACGAGGCCAGTATCATTGGATTGGGGGGAGGGAAGGAGAAGGAGGGAGGGAGGGGGGAGGTTAGGAGAGAAGACTGGAAAGGTGGTGGTTGTGGGGTTAGGTTATGAAGCATTTTGAATGCTTAACAGAAGCTTTTTTTATTTTGTTGTTTGTTTTGTTTTGGAGGGGAGAAGGGAAGGCAATAATTGGGGTTAAGTGACTTGCCCAAGGTCACACAGCTAATAATTGTGTCAGGTGTCTGAGTCCAGATTTGAACTCAGGTCCTCCTGACTCCAGGGCCAGTGCTCTACTCACTGCACCACCTAGCTGCCCCTCAGAGAGTTTTTTTTATTTGACCCTGGAGGTGATAGGGAGCTACTGAACTTTTACTGAGTGGGTGGTGGTGACATGGTGGGACCTGCACTTTAGAAAGATTATTTTGATAGCTGATTAAAGGATGGGCTGGATTCAGAAGAGATTTATAGCAGGGAGACCAAACAATAATTACAATACTTCTGAAGTGTTGTAATACTACAGGAGTGAGGTGATAATGACCTGCACCAAAATGGTGGCAGTGCTGAGGAGAGAAGGGAGGAATAAGTCAGAGATGTTATGGAGGTAAAATTGACAGGCCTTGGCAATGGATTGGATATGGGGGGTGAGAGAGACTGAGGAGCCAAGGATGACATCTAGGTTGCAAGCCTGGGTGACTGGGAGAATGGCAAAACCCTTAACAGCAACAAGAAAGTTTGGAAAGGGGGGAGGATTTGAGGAAAAAGATAATGAGTTAGTTTTTGGCCGTGCTGTGTTTAGTCTACGGGATATCCAATACAAGATATATTTAATAGGTAGTTGAAGATGGGATATTAGAGGTTTGCAGAGGGGTTAAGAATGGATAAGTATCAGCATGGAGATGATAATTGAATATGTGGGAATTAATGATATCAAGTGAAATAGTATAGAGAGAGAAAAGAAGAGGCCCTAAGATGAGAGCCCTTCAGAACACCCATGCATAGTGGGTCTGACTTGGATGAGGATCTAGCAAAGAAGACTGAGAAGGAGGGGTCAGATAGGTAGGAAGTGAATCAGTAGAGGATAGTGTCAGGTAAAGCCAGAGAGAAGAGAGTATCAAGATGAATATGATAATCACCAATGTCAAAGTCTGCAGGGAGGTAAAGAATGATGAGGATTGAGCAAAGGCCATTAGACTTGGCAATTAAGAGAACATTAGTAACTTTGGAAAGAGCAGTTTGGGTTGAATGATGAGGTTGGAAGCCAGACTGTAGAGAGTTAAGAAGGGTAAGAAGAGAATTAGAGGAAAGCAAGCAGAGGTACCAACTCTAAACAGCTTTCCCAAGAAGTTTAGCTACAAAGGGGAAGAGATATATGGAACAATAGCTAGTGGGGGTGAATGGATCAAGTCACTTTTTTTGAGGATGGTATAAACACAGGTATGTTTGTAGGCAGCAGGTAAGTAGCCATTAGATGGAGATTTTGAAGATAGGGATGGAATAGGATTACTTGGGTATGTAGAGGTGTTTGCTTTGGCAAGAAGGGCCATCTCATTATGTGACGGATAAAGGAAGAGATAATGGCAGAAGGCATCTGAGTTGAGGATATGGGGAGAAGAGAGAGCTTTAATTTCTTTTGATGAAGGGTGAATTGAATTAAATTTATCTGCGTGAGGAGAGGGGACACTGGAGGAGGCTTGAGAATGTAAGAGAGGGTTTGGAGGAGTCACTGTGGTGAGTGGGATAGTGACTTAATTAGGGGGGACTTAATAGGACTCAATTAGCTACATATCCTTATGCATGGCTGAAGTAAGGTGGAAGTCATATAAAGTGAGTAGACTGAGCAACTGAGTGGTTAGGTATCCAACACTTGTCCTTATACTTGGGGACTTCCTTAAGTCTCTCCCCATGCCAATCTATCCTCCATTTTGCCACTAAAGGGAGTGCAGTTCCAACCATGTTACTCCCCTACTCATAAACTCCAGTGGCTCCCTATCACCTCCAGGATCAAATCGTAATCTAGTCGTCTCCTATCTTTCTAGTCTTCTCATACCTTACTCCCAGCATACTTTTTGATCCAGTGACACTGGCTGGTTTCCTTGCTGTTCCAGGAACAATACACTCTTTTCATTTGGCTCACAGTCGTCTTCTCTGATTGTCTCCCCTGCCTGAAATGTTCTTTCTCCTCATCTCTGCCTTCTGGCCTTTTTGGCTTTCCTCGAGTCCCAACTAAAATCCCATCTGCAAGAAGCATTTTTCAACCCTTCTTAATTTTAATGTCTTCCTTCTTTGAATCATTTCCTATTTATCCTGTATATAGCTTGTTTAAACATATCTGTTCTCTCCCTCAGTAGATTGTAAGCTCCTTGAGGGTAGGAATCATCTTTTGCTTCTTTTTGTATTCCAGGCACTTAGTACAGTGTCTGTCACATAGTAGGCTCCTGAAATTTCCAATTTCATCTTTATTTCAAAACTGTTCTTTTTCCCATTTTAAATCAGAAACATAACAGAAGCTCCCATTTTAATTAAAATAATTTCATGGATTTGCAAAGAGAAAGGTTAAATACTTACCAGTTTTATAACAACACGATCATTTATTTTATAATATCTGGGACTATATTTACTCTGCACTCCCAAATGATGACACAAATATTTGTTTTGAACTGGGCTAGAAGTGAACACTCCCCACCCCACAGTGCTTAACAAATGCTTGTTAATTGATTTGATCAATCAGCACCTATCATATACCAAGTACTATGCTAGGCATAGGAGATACAAAGATAAAAACGAAACACTCTCCATTTTCAAGAAATTTAAATTATATCTTTGGGTAAGCAATGGGCTATATCAAAATGTATATAGAAAAAATACAAAATAAGTGTAAAGTAATTGAATATGAGGCAACCAGGAGGGAGAGCAGTAGCAATTGGGATAAAGAAAGGCTTCATATAGATGCATCTTGAAGAGAGTGAAGGATTCTATGAGGTAGAGCTGAGGAAGGAGCTCATCCAGGAATGGGGGATGGCTAGGGCAAAAGCAAGGAGTTGGGAGAGAAAATGCTGTGCATGGGGAACAGAAAAAAGGCAGTTTCGTTGAACTGCAGCATGCGGGAAGGGAGGTCATACATACTGAGGATGGAAAGATAGGTTTGTAAAAGGCTTTAAAAGCCTCAAAGAGATCATCTAGCTTTATTCCTAACTGAAGTATGAATACTCTCTACGACTTCCTCGATGAGAGGATTGATTCCCCAGAGTTATTTTTTTCAAACATACTCTTTGACATCAAGAAAAGTTAATACTTAAATGTCAGTGACAAAACAGTGTTCTAAATTTTTTTTTCAGATGGAGAATTATCTTCATGATATGGAAATGCAATATAATTGTCACAACAAGGTAAAGAAAGCTCCAAACAGAGTTTTCATATATCATCAAAACCCCCAAAATTCTATATATAAAAAAGTGTTATTTATGTGTCATCAAAAACTAAGATGTTGATTAAGCAGCAGGCTGGAGTGGAACATGTTTACATAGTTCTTTAATGCAAACATGCCCTTTGTTAATTCTGAAGCACTGCTCATTTTTGTTTTGTTTTGTTTTCTGAACCTCTAATTTCATCAGCACAAGGAAATCTCAGTGAGGAATATGTTTCCCAATGCTGATTGCCCTGCAACTAAAATCTGAAAGAGTTTTCTGGGGGCACCAACCACACTAGCCTGGGGCCATATAGTTAATGAGTCAGAAGTGAATTTTGGCACTCTGACACCAGCTCTCTATCCACTGTATCTTACAGTCTCAGTAAAGTCTTTGCACTGAATTTTGTGCGATCATGTCTTCTGGCTGTTGCTTACTATATTCCTAAATTAAGGTGGAAAGAGTTATAGAGAAGGCTGAGTAATATACCCTTAGGTGATAAGATGAAAGTTGTGTTTTTTTGTTTTTTGAAAATGATGCCATTTACCTGGGATAATATTGTTGTTAAAGGTCCATGTTAATTTGGGCAGTGGAAGGCCAGTGGCTCTGCAGCTCAACCTGAGCTCATCACCTTTATTTAAAGATATGTCTCCAGGAAGTTCCGTAAATGTGGGTAGAACATACACGGTCAGGCTGATGGTGTGTGTGTCCTCACCTGCTGCATTGCTAGCAATACAGGTATAGCTGCCGGAATCCTCAGGCTTAAAGAAAAAAAAGTGCTCATAACTGTTCTGTGACATTGTATATCCAGGTATAAAGCAATTTAGATTTCTCCAAATTTATTGATGATCATCTTTTTTACCCCTGAAAATTACTAGTGAAAAAATGATTAAGAAAAATACAGACTAAGCACATCATGTACAACTATACAAATAATTCTGTCTTATAAAACTTTTCTAGATACAGCAAACACCAAAGGAAGTTTTGTTACAATATCTGTACAAATGACTGGGAAACTTAAATATTCTGAGACTCCTGGCAGTCAGTGCATCAGATTTTTGGGTGAAGGTTGAATCCTAGAACAGTGAGAAAAAGGGGGGAAATGATTCTAGGAAGGCAAATGTGACTAACTGCAGTGTTGAATGCTAACTGAGTAGAGAAGACATATACATAAAAAGATTACTGTTGACTAGAGAAGATTTTAGAATGAGCTCTCGCATTTCTTCTCATGTTAGAATTCTAAGGTGGGAACTGCAAGCCAAAAGATTTTAAAGTGACTGAGAGAAAGAATGCAAAAGCTATCAGATGCATCCCACTGACTAGTGGAAGAAGAAATAAAATTGAAATGTGGGCCTTTATCAAGCAATAGATATTTTTAAAGGGCATGCATAGTTAAAACGTGCTAAATTTATTAAATTATTCTGTGAAGTAGGTTTCTGACTGGAAACTCAGGCCTTAAAGAACAACAAATTTTCTAAAAGTGAAACCCTAAAAGAAAAAAAGAATCCAATTGTATTTACTACAACCACATCCACTGCCTTTATTGTTCTTTTACCAGTTCTCATCTTTTTTAAATTTTCTGAGGAATCGGACAAGTTCATCTGTCCCTCCTGGATTCTCCTCAGATTTCCATCAGTATCATTTGCTGGGTGATCATCCAGACCTCACCTTTTATGGACAAGTGTCCTCTACAGTTTTATCTCCTTTTCTGTTGATCTTGGCTCCTGTGGGTTCGGTTAAAATTTTTAGCCAGATGAAAACCCCATCTGCATAGTTAGCTCATCTGATAGATCGTCTCATAGAAGTTCGCCTGAGCTTCACTATTACACAATTACATCCCTAAATGCCTTCTAGAAATCTCTACCTTTATGTCCTAAGGGCATCCAAAACAGAACTCATTATCTTTTCCCCTGAGTCCAACCTTCCCTCTAATTCTCCTATTTCTGTTGAAGGCACCACCATCCTCCTAGTTGCCCAGGGTCACAACCTGGGAGTTGATCCTTGACTTTTCATTTTCTTTTACTCTCCCTTATCTCCAATCAGTGGTCGCTTTAAAAAAATTCTACCTCCAAAACATCCCTTGCATGTGTCTTCCTCACTCATGCAGATATCGCCCTAGTTCAGACCTTCGTCGTCTTTATGTTGGATTATCACCATAGACTTCTATTTGTTTTCCTTCAGTCAAGCCTCTCCCCTTTTGAATCTATCCTTCACATAGCTGCCAAAATCACTACCCTGCTTAAGAAACTTCAGTGGATTCCTGTTGTCTTTAGGACAAAAGACAAAACTCCCTTGCTTGGCCTTTAAAGCCTTTATAGTCTGCCTCCCACCTATCTTTATAGGGCTTACTTCATACTACTCCCTATCACACATTCTATGTTTCAGCCAAACTGGCCTCTTTGTTGTTCACAAATGTCCTTCCATGTCCCTCTTCCAGGGGATCACAGGAACATGGATTTAGAGTTGGAAGACAACTTAGAGTCCATCTACTATACCCCCTCATCTTAGAGAGGAGGAACCAGACCCAGATGTCAAGTGACTTACTTGCCCAAGGTCACAAGTCTTTTCACAGACTTTCTCTCAGGCCTCAAATGATCTCTCTCCTTATTTCTGCCTTTTAGAATCCCTATCTCCATTAAGGCTTTATTAGTGCCACCTCCTAAAATTAGTCTTTACTGACTCCCCTACTTTAAGTATCCTCTCCCCCACAAATATCTTTGTATTTATTTTATGTGTACTTTATATTCCCTTTCCCATATGTATATATTGCTTTCTTTCAGTAGAATGTAAGTTCCTTGAAGGCAGGGACTATTTCATTTTTGTCTTTGTATTCCAGGGATAGCACTTGGCATAAAGTAAGTGCCGAACAGGTATTTGTTGAATTGAATTATTGTCTGTATCTTTATTTGGCATTTAAAAGATGTCCTAATATAATGATTTATCTTTGTATGTGTATGTCTTCTCTACTAAATTAAATTGTAGACTTCCTACTTACAAAGACTGTCTCTTATACCCTTTTTATGCCCAGCAAATATTAAGCATTCTATAAATATTTGTTATTACTTGATAATGATAAATGTAGTACTGAAATGATAAACATTTGGCAGGAAGTAAAAGCTATTAAAACTGGAATCTTTGGGCCATAAGAGAGTGGTATTTGTAGGCAAATAGGACCTATTTCCCATGCTCTTTTACTTGTGAATCAGTTTAATTCGATTTAACTTGACAAATATTGAAAACGCAATTAAATGTTTTAATTTACAAAACTCATAAAACTCTTGATTTATGTCAGCCCTTTTGGAAAAGACTACAAATAACCTGAAAAGATTTATAACATTCAAGGTATACGTAGTCCTAAAAAAATTATACCTGTCCTACCCAGGCTATTCCTATGGCCTCCTAATTCTTTATGTAATCCTGGGCTTACAGAATGACATAATTCCCCACCAAAAACACAGATTTATATGAAAATCAAATGAGCATATAGGTCAGTATTCTCATGGCTGAAAATCACATTTCCAGTTTGAGTAAAAGTATGAAGCCACTTTGACAATATGTTCAGGTTTTTAAAACTTACAATAGCATTTTCCAAAATGAGTTCGCCATATGGCTCAGCTGTGTATTTTCCTAATAAGTTAGTTAAAAGAACGTTGTCTTTCTTCCAATTTATTGCTGGTGTAGGGATTCCATCAGCCACACATGGTAGAATAGCTTGTGAGTTTTCATTGACTGTGTACTGTACCTCTGTGGTGCGGATTCTAGGTGGTACTATAAAGAAATAAAGAAAGATGTTCATTTGGGAATTTCAGTTTGATCTCTGAATTCACACCATAAATACAATAAAAAGGATTTATTTTAGGATACTTTAGCCTGTGTTTCTCAAAACATCATTAAATAATTTGCATTTTTTGCTGTATACGCAGAACAGAAATAGATTTTCTAGATGTAAACAAAAATAAGTCATGATACCATTTTTCTGTTACTAATAACGTAAAGATGCTTAAATTTGGTTTCATAATAACTTATTTCTGTCCCAAGGTTAAAAACCTCTACATCTCATTTTAGGTAGCATATTATTTGAGGAGAGGTAGAATTTTTATTGCATCTTTACAAAGTATGCTTCTAAAAGGATCAAATCCTTGAGTCTGTGAGAGTCCTGATTTTCATTTTCTATTGTGTATATATACCAGATCCTCTACAAAATTCTTCCTTAAAAGCCGCTTTGTTGTGTGCAGGTGACTCTGGGTTCCTGAAGGCTTTGCCAGCAGAACACAAGTTCTGGCAGGTCATACTCAATTGGCGGTGGACGATACCTCACAGTTACATAATGATTTAGAGAGGTTTATTGCCAGATCAGCTGCAATACATTTTCAACCACAGTAATTATTAAAGATCACCTGCCAAGTTGCAGATGGGTTTGCAATCTAGGTTGGCAAAAAATACCCATATGGATTAAATCATGGATTCTTTTGGTATTAAAGTATTTTAATACTTTGATAGATTTGTTATTTCCTTGGTATAGATAGATATTCTTCTCACTAGCACAGATCTCAACAGCACTGTATAGTGGAAAGAATACTGGATGTTGATGGGGTCAGAGCACTTGGGTTTGAATGCTGGCTTTGACACTTATTATCTTTGTGACCTTGGGCCAAGTTCTGTAACCCTATGGGCCTTGTTTTTCTCATCAATAAAATGAGAGGCTTAGTCTGAGAACTATAAAGTCCCTCCAGCACTATAAGCTATTTATGAGCCTTTTCCTCCTTTGCTGAGTATATAAAAACATAAAAAAAATGCTACTGTTCATTGCATGGAAGAAGAGTTAACACATTCATAAATTGTTCTTTGTCCATATTTCAATTCTTAAGTTTAATTGTATATCCAACAAATTTCAAATGTAATAAATAACTCCATCAACTGAATTGCTTTCTGAATTTTCTCTGCTCCCATCTCCTTAGTGTACTAAAAATAAATTTAGTGTCAACTATTAATGCAAGATCTGCACCATAGAATTACTGCTAGGAATAACTGATAAAAATTATGATGAGGCAATTACATAATACATATTAAATTTCATAAAAATGCTAAGGAAAAATACCATATCGTTATTGTATTTCATTCCATTATTGCACTGCATGTAAATACAATGAGACTAAGACATTGAAATTCAACTTTTATAGTTACACAGCTAGGAGAATTTTAACATTGGCTCCATTTGTTTATGAACCATAATATTAAGTCATTTACTCACTATGCCTTATTTACTATCTTATTTGAACTTGGATTTAAGTATCTTAGAGAGTAGCAAAGGAGGCAGATTTAATTCTTGAAACATCAAAGTAGTGTCCTCTCAACCTGAGCACTGATGTTACTTCTAGAAGAATTAGATTAAATGTGAATAACCTTTTGCACTTTCTCAAAAACCTTGGAACTGGTGGGGTTTTCTTGGCAGAGATACTGGAATGGTTTGCCATTTTTTTCTCCAGGTCATTTTACTGATGAGGAACTAAGGCCAACAGGGTTAAGTGACCTGCTCAGGGTCACACAGCTAGTAAGGGTCTAAGGACAGATTTGAACTCAGATATTTTCTACTCTAGGTCTGGTGCTCTACCCACTGCTCCACCTAGCTGCCCCTCCAAAGACAACTTATAAAAACATAATGTGGAAAGTGACTGATTGTATCACATCTATTTTAACAACCAAGTTAGGGGTTCCCAACCTGGGGTGAGTTCTCTCAGGGTGTAGGAAGAAAGTTGCCAAAGATATATAAGAAACATTTGATAAACTATTATTCCATTGAAGTTAATTCATTTCTTTATCTCTTGTGTGCATATGTATTATAAACTCTAGAATTTATTTCCTTCCATAATGAATTGGGAGTAGGGGAGGTTTGCTGAAAGCCAATGAGCAGGGAAAGTGAAAAAAATCTGAAATCTCCAGAACTAAATTTTTTCTCTCACAAACTTAGAAATACTTGGTAACTATGAAGAACAAGTCGACGTACAAAAATTCCATCCATTCTTCCCTGTCCACACTCAATAATTTGCCTTCTACTTTTTTGATATTATTTTCTCTCTCTGTGCTATAAATATGAACACAATGAAGGCAATTTCATTTTAGTACAACTTACCATGGACAGTGAGGCTGGTGCTTGAGCTATGGGATCCTGCCACATTTGCTGCCATGCATGTGTACTGCCCTGTGTCGTCAGGCTGAGCAAATGCAATTTGTAAGGCCCCAGAGCTAAGGATTCTCTGGCGAACTGACTCTGTCACCTCATGCCCATCTTTATGCCAAGTGATGTCAGGAGGTGGGTAACCCTCTGCCTCACACAGCAGAGTGACAGGCTTATCCACAGAAACAACATATTCCTTTGGATGGGAATGAATGACTGGAGGAACTAAAAGATACTTATAGAGTTAAATTTTATTTTTAAACAAAATAATATTTTGCATTTAAGTTGCATGTTTTTTAAATTTGAGCAAATCAAATGAAGCAAGGTGTAAAGTTTTTTGCAAACTTTAAAGTGCCATATAAATATGAGCTATTGTTATTATTTTGTTCCAACATCAAAATTAGTTTATTTTAGATCAGCAATTAAGTTCCATTAAGCTTTTTAAAGAAATATTATAAATATATAATCTACAGTATATTAACTCATTGAATAGTATAAATATATATGTATATATGTATATATATGTATACACACACACACACACACACACACACACACACACACACACACACACACATATATATGTACCACTGATGATTTAGAAATTTCATTCTGTAGCCTGGTAAAAATATTAACTTTAACATCTGTATCTATCTTGAATTTTCCCTTCCATTCACACAGGGTGCAAAAAGTAAACCCCTTGGAGATTGAATAGAAGAAAACTTTTCACCTCTTCCAAATATTTTTCCTTAAAATAATGTCCTGTCTTGCTTTGTATTATCTTTCTCTCTTGCCCCTGCGGTCTTCATCTACCTATCTTTCAATAGTCAAATCAAATTGTACCTCCTCCATGGTGGAACATCTTTTCTGGTCACCCCTGTCAGAAGTAATCTTCCCTCATCTGAATTTCCAGAGCACTTACTGTTGGTTAACACCCAGATAACTGAAGTAGTATATGTTCCCCTCTGTTATAGTTATTTTTTCATATGTCTAATTTTCCTAACTTGATTGTAAACTTCTGAAGGGTTGGAGCATCTTTATAACCCCTACATGCCTTTTACTATACTACATTAAATATTTAATAAGTGCTGGAAATGGCCTATGTTTTCTGTGGAAGTTTCCTTTTCCTTAAAGTATTTTATAATACTATTATAGGACAGCTAAGTACTAATAATTAATTCCCTATGAATAACCTAATGAGAAACTTTTAAATTATGCACTCTAATTTTTGCTTTGTAATCACAATGTTTGAGCATATATCTATACAGAATTCGCGATGTCCCAGGTGCAAAGTCAGCTCTGGTTATCTTTGCTGCATTTACTGGTAAATTTGTTTAAACTACATGCAAAACTTCAAAAAATGAATAACTATGTTAATGAAAATCAGAAAAATGTCCCTATTTTACTTCCTTTTCCATAAAACCCAATAAGCTGTTATTTTTGTCAAATAATTTTTCCTTTATTAATAATTATTCAAGAGTAATAAGAAACCAAAAGAACCATTCAAGAAAATTGCATTTATAATTAGTAGGCAAATGAGACCTTATAACATCTGGGAAATTCATCGGAAGAATTATACTATAATAAATCAGTCAGCAATAATATATTATATGTGAGGCACTGTGCTAAGCCCTGGAGATACAAAAAGCAAATACAAATTATGTAGTTCAGGATCCATTTCTAGTTCTACTTTGTACCTTAAAAAGTTGTTTTCAACATGAAGATCTCCTTGAAGTAAGGCTATGCCTATATGTTGCAAAAATAATTTCATTTTAAAGTCATCTATCTATGAAACCAAGAAATCCTAGTAACTCAAAGCTTCAGCTTTCTTCAAGATTTCCATAAAAGAAAGGGAAGAGGGAAAAAAGCAAGGTTACAAAAATTTTTAAGCATCTTAATTAAATCTAGTTAATCAAATGATTGTTTTGTCTGAAATGCAAGAATTAGTTTGGCTTTTTTTTTAAACTTCACCGAATTGTCTGAATTGCCTGCATGTTCTAGTGCCTTATAAATGGCTTTACTTGAAAATGCCTCCATTTCATTCAAAAGTCAGGATGACAGGTCAGACAACTGTCCAAGAAAATTTTGAAAGAAAAATTAAAAAAAAATTTAAAATGTCTTCTATACTAAAACTGCAAAAACATTTCAGTATATACT
This sequence comes from Phalanger gymnotis, assembly GCA_028646595.1. Classification (NCBI taxonomy): domain Eukaryota; kingdom Metazoa; phylum Chordata; class Mammalia; order Diprotodontia; family Phalangeridae; genus Phalanger; species Phalanger gymnotis. Next base: position 272,330,275 of record CM053626.1, read on the forward strand.
CTGTACTTTAATGGAGATGGACACAATGATTACCTTGCACTAACTGTCGAGGCTCAAGTATATTCCAAAGGTGATGTGATTTTTCCAGTTTCTAACATGTACAATGGGGATATCACCTGCTTCTTCCCTACTTTATAAAATGATGTAAGAAAAAAATGAAATGTTTTATGCTGTATTTTGAACTCCTTGGGGGAAAGTGACATAATTTTAATTATGTTTGATAAAAAAAACAAATCTAAATAACACAAGAATAACTCAACAGCGTACCTTGGACTTTTAACTTGATCTTGCCTAGGGCTGTACCAGCTGGATTCTGAGCCACACACATAAAAGTACCAGCATCATCAATAACAGCCTTGTTGATTTGTAAACCACCATTAGGAAGAACTGTATAACTTTCTCCTATATTAAATTTTTGAAACACAAAGATTTAGAATAATCCTTTTTAATTAAAAAAATTGAAATAACTTTTTAATTGTAGAAGACTGATTATATATGTATCAAATAGTGACTGATACCTGAGGTGATGATGTTAATGCCTTCCTTTTGCCAAGTAATGACAGGACTAGGCGTTCCTGTTGCTTCACATGGCAGTAAAATTGGGTTGTTCAGAATGACATCTAGATTGCTTGGCTGGGACTGAATGATTGGAGGTTCTAGGAAAAATTAAATGATATAAAGTTTGGAATACATAAATCTTTGAAGTAAACATCTGTTAGAGACATAGAATTAGGCATGCCTTACTTCACAATTCTAGAGAATTGGCAATTGAATGGTTCTAGAGAAAGACAAAGACCACATTGCATGCTTAGTGGCTTGTCAGTATAGTAAGCTTCTACTTAAAAAATAGCAACAGAAGATAAGTAGAGACAGATTTCACAAAGTCAAAAAAGGAAAAGGACCTTCAGCTGATCAGAGGACCATAGATTTAAAGTTGAATGGGGCTTTAGAAGCTGTTTAGCTTAACACTTTTCTTTAACAGATGAGAAATTAAGGCCTAGAGAGGTTATGTAATCCACCAAGTTCTTTGACTCCAAATCCAGTATTCTTTCCACTGTACAATAGTGCTATAAAAACCCTGGGGCTGGTCTGTAATTTATCATTTTGTACATTTTTTAGTTTGTTTTTTAAATATTTGACATGATTTTTCTCAGGATAAATATAAATCTAGTTTTAGCATACTGGACAGTAATACTGTTTCAAGAATGATCAGAATTATTAAAAAATACGTGAGTATTTATTGCATAAATTACCCTTCTTACCTTGAACATGAAGGGTTACATGCCTATGTGCAGAGCCAGCTGCATTCCTGGCAACACAGGTATACCTTCCAGCATGGTCTAATTTAGCAGCTGTTATTTCAATTGCCCCTAGGGAGAGAAAGGACCCAGTGACAGGATGTATACTGACACTGCTGTGTGATGTAATATAACAACTTCATTTAGCAGTGCCATCCAGATCTCATCTCATTTACATGAAAAGACTTTGCTATACAACCTAGCTAGTAATATTTCTAATCCTTCTACTTAGAAGAGCGTTTATTCAGAAACAAATATATCCTAGAGAGGTCCTACTGTGTCAGCTTCTACTATGGCTCATTACTTTGACACCTCGTCTATGTAGAGGAAACCTACACAAAGAGAAAAAAGATTTTTATATGCCTTATTGTATCGGCTCCTGATCAATATGGATATGCAATTTTCATTCATTCTATTGAACATGTAATATATAGAAATAACTATAATTTAAAAACAAAATACAAGTGCGTAAGAATGGAATAAAGAAGATGCTATGACAAAGATAACTTCTAGTTGTGGAGCCACAATTAATATAAACCACAGACCCTATAGATCAACATTTCAATATTTCAATACCCAGGCTGAAATTGTATTACTCGATGATAGAATACCTGAAGAAAGAATTCTGTAGCCATCTCCCCTGGGAAGCAACCTTATTCCATTCTTTAACCAGTGAATTGAGGGTGATGGTACACCTGAAGCTGTACAAGTAATCACTACAGGAGACAATTTAGTTACCAACAGATCGGTAGTCTCATCTGCTATGGAAGGTGGAACTAAAAAAAGGAGAAAAAAGAAATTTAATAGCAATTATAATAAAGTACCTCTGCATGTTTGCTCTGACATAGTCATACCTTGTACTATGAGACTCATGGCTCTCTGATCCTCTCCAGCATCATTTGACACAGTGCATTCATATAATGCAGTATCATCCACAGTAGGTGAAATTATTACTAGAGATCCTGAAGACAACAGCCTAGGAGAGATGTTTTCATAGATCTGAGTTACACAGGATGTAATGAATTGTTCATAAAGAGTTTTTATTTCATAAGGCATTGGTTAAAATATGTAGATTCCTCTAGGATAACTTAGTCAACTAGTATTAGCATTCCCCATACAATCTACAAACTGTTACCCTAGAAGAGATGAAAAATGGAATTTTGTATCTGAAGTCTCATTGTTTTCCACCTCTTCATTCTGTTTGTTTTTTGGCATAGTGATTGCAAAGAATAGCATTATGATTTTATGATTCTTCCAGTGGAATGAATAGTAACAGTATAAGATATCATGTAAAATGTCTTTTGTTTAGGGAGAATGTTCATGATGCCTAAAGATAATTAGTATATGGTCTTAAGTAGAATCCTGAAAAAGACCAATACCTACAAAAATATTTATAGCAGTTCTTTTTGCAGTAGCTCTAAACTAGAAACTAAGGAAATACCCTTTTTGGGGAGTGGCTAAACAAATAACTTCTATGAATGTAATCGAATATAACTGTCCTACCAGGAATGACAAAACTGATAGTTTGAGAGGAAAGCAGGAAGACCTTTGTGATCTAATGCAGAGGAAAGTGAGCAGAATTAGGAGAACAGTTTATATGATGACAACACAACAGAGGAAAACAACTTTGGAAGACTTTAAAATTTTGGTTAATGCAATCATAATCCATGAGTCCAGGTAACTGAAGATCAATTACACCATCTCCCTCCTGCCAAAGAGGTGATGGATTAAAAATCTAGAATGAAACCTGCTTTTTTTGGGTGTGGTCAATGAAATAATTTGTTTTGCTGGACTACGTTTGTTGCAAGGTTAGTTTTTTTTTTTCATTTGGGATGGGGTAATGAGTGGGAGTGATAATACAAAGTTGTAAAAATAGATTAATATTAAAATAATTAAAGTCCGCTTTCAAGCAAAATCAAGAGATAATATGCACAAAGGCTAAAACATTTGAATAGATCCCTCAAGGAAGTTGAGATCTGAGTAACCAAAGGAAAGATTCTGATGAGAATCTCAAGAGAAGATCTTGATAAAGAAACCTCCTCCCTCACCTGCCAGAGAATTAGAAATTAATGCATACTTTTTCTCAGACACAAGCTCTGTATCAGATATTTTTTGTTGGATTTTTGTTGTTATTGTTACAAGTATAAGTTCAATGTGAGAGAAAGGAGGTATGGTTGTATAATACCTACTGTGTGCCAGGCACTGTATAATAATCAGTAAAAAGGCAAAAAGCATCAGCAGTGTGTGTGTGTATGCTTGTGTGTATGCACGTACTTAAGGAGACCCGAATATCTTTATTAATGTTTGTTTGGAATTTGCATTTGATTCTTTAACAAAACATAGGAGAGTATTTAGTTCCATTGGCAGATGCCTCGGCATTAAACTTTGATTTAATTAAATTAAATTTTGATTTGAGTTATCTTTGGAATGTGTAAGGTTCATGGTAAATTGTTAGGTATACATTGTCGATTCTAGGTTCTGCCACAGTGACAAAACATCTGAGAGAAAATGCAGACTATATTCAGGGTCAGCTAGGTGGCACAGGAGGGTAGAGCATTAGATTTGGAGTCCAAACTCTGCCTTAGACATTGTCCTATGACCTCGGTCGAGTCACCTAACTTCTCTGTCTGAGTTTTCTCATTTGTAAAAGGGAGATAATAACAATAGCATCTTCCTCACAGGGCAATTCCAAGCATTAGATAAAAAAAAAACATGAAAAATGCTTTGTAAATCTTAATGCCACTATAGAAATGCATAACTCTAAATTTTATACAATAGTCTGGAAATTTGTTTTGAATATATTAAAAGCTAATACTAGAAGCTAAAATTTTAATTTATATTAATTATATTAATCAATAGACCTCATTATCCAAAGTTTTAGTTTTCTTCAAGATTTACACACATGAAGTAGAAGGATAAAACAGTAACAAAAATGTTAATTATTTTAAGCCCCACAAAAGAGGTTATTTCAACAACTTTTTATTTTTTCCTTTTATGACTAATTTTAATGCAATAGTCTGGAAATTGATTTTGAATATGTAACAATTAACATGGCATTTAAAAAACATCTTTTTGATGTAATTTTCTCTCTCCACGATATTTGTATGCACAGAACTATATCCTCTGCACTTAGCACAGTGCCTTAGACATAACAAGTGCTTAATAAATGCTTTTTATTTCTTCATTTTACAAAAAGACATGGGAGAATGGGAACTTATTTAGAGAATTCTTTTCAGCACGAAACACTAAATCCTATTTTGATATCTCATGGTAACATGAAGGCAACCCAGCCTTGGGGTACCTCCTTGAATGCCATATTTATGTACTGTAAGCTCTGCAAATTGTAAAATATGCAAAGCTTTGAGTATGGATCCAATGATGGATGATAAAGCACTGTTATTTAAGAACCAGAAAAGCTAAATTTGCAGAGGTTCATGACCATTTTGGCCAGAATGATAGATTTTTCACTGACATGAAAGACAGTGTTACAAGAAAAAATATTTAAGACCATTTACTTAAGCATAGAGGAGTTGTGATCTGAGTTGGTGGAGGGTACACCCACATCAAAGTTCCAGATTCAATCAATCATCGAGTACTTATTAAGCACCTGCTATGTTCCTTGCATTGTGCTGGGTGCTAAGGAAACAAAGACAAAAGAAAAACAGTCCCTGCTCTCAAGGAAACCACATTCTACTGGGAGAGACAACATTTATAGGCATGTATGAAATCTAAACAAATCAAATAGAAAACAACCTTGAAGGGTAAGGCAGTAGTAGGTGAGAATGAGGTGTGTAGGAAAGGCCTCTCAGCATAGAGAGTTGAGCTGAGTTTTGAAGGAAACGAAGTATTCCAGAGAGTGAAGCAAGCATTCTAGGCATGGAGGACAACCAGTACAAAGGCCAGCTATGGGAGATGGAGTGAGATGAAGTGAGATGTGTGAGAACAACTTATTTTTGATAGGGCACTGGACTTGAATTAGGAAGACCCAAGTTTATATCCTTCCTCAGTCAGCTGTGTGAACCTGGACAACCTGTCTACTGTCACATAAATTCTAAGTGTCTAAGGTTGGATTTGAATTCAGGTCTTCCTGACTCCAAGTATCCAATGTACCACCTTGTTACTGAAGTGTGCTCTTAGCACTCATAGCAAGAGCTATAATTTTTGCATATTTGCTTGGAATAACGTCCATTCTTAAAAACCACGGAATTAAAACACAGCAAAGGCAATCAAGGAAATGCAAAGAGAGCATACCATACATAGCTTTGGCATGAAATCTAGCCCTCAGCTGACAGAGAGCTGTCTAAAGGTGGTGAAATAACTAATGGTGATGGAGTTGGCTCAGTCAGGCTTTATCTGGTCCAGATTGGACATTCGGAGCCAGCTTAGTGTCAGTGTTAGTCACAAAATGAGACCACATCAAAATTACTGCTTTCCCAAGTCATTTACATGCTATTTATATAGATTTTGGGTTATGCACAAAGAATGATGCTTGAGAAAGGCTAAAGGAAAAAGAGAAGAGCGTCTAAGAAAGCCCTGGGTATACACACAGTGGGTAAGTCCCAGATGTGAAGAAAGCTGAGAGGTAGAGGACAGACAGGGAGGAAGGGCTGTAAAGAGTGTACAGAAGGAAAAGGTCTTCAAATATTGTAGAGGTCAAGAAGGATGAGGATTAAAGGAAAAAACTATTAGATCTGACAAATCACTGGACACTTTGGGGAGAATTTGGCACAAATATAAGTTTTATGGTGGAGGGAGGGGAGAGTTTCCGTGTTAAGAAACAAATTTCAACACCGTTTATCAGTTGTTTTTTCTCGTCAAATACTTTCTGTCCTATTGTCATGAATGGAAATTTAAATTCTGACTTTCTCTTTATTTCCCCTCCTCCACTCTCAAGTGGGAAAATGAATTTTTTTTTTAGCATGCACTGCTTCTCACCTGTAAGAATTTTGATTCTGATCCACATTAAGAAATTGGCCATTCTTCTTCCAACTTATTGATGGTCTTGGGATTCCAGTAGCTTCACATGGCAGAGTGGTTTGAACATTTACAGTAACAGTAATATTGGTAGGTCCAGGAGCAACAGATGGAGGGACTAAAAAAAGTGTCATCAAATAAGGAACAAATCTAACAGGATATATTCTGTCACATCCATGTGACATACATATATTAATATACATGTACGTGTATGTATTCAAACTTACTTTAAATCTGTAATACTTTAAATACTTCATTTGTAGCTTTTCTTATTTTTTAGCTAGTCATGTAATAAGGTTCTCTAAGTTTACTTACTTGGCTCATGGTACTAACCACAGCAGGAAAACAAAGACCCTTGATTATTTATTATAAAATGTAATGTACTCAAATAACCCGGAATGTCAGAGTCTTCATGAAAACTATCAGCACAAAATATCAACAACTAACTTAAATCCTTGAAGTTTTCTGACCCTACTTCCAATTCCTGGGTGTTTATAAATATATATTTACCATGCACTTGTAAATCGATTCGCTTGCGTTCTGTTCCAGCAGCATTGGTGGCCATGCATAAATACCTCCCAGTGTCACTGACATGTGCTGAGCGAATATGAAGGAATCCATTCTCTGAGACAGAATATCTAAAATAAAGGCCATATACAAAGCTTGTTTCATTCATAACATGCTGAGGAAAATAAGCACCAAGTCTCCTCACTTAGTCTCACATAATTTCCCTTATTTTTAAAGAGTTTGTTTAGTTAAATTTCTCCTAGTCCTGACTCCTTTTCTAAGTTGGGTAAATCTACAATAATTTAATAGAATTAAGCAAATAGATTACCAAATCTCACAGCAATGTGAGGATCTAAAACATGACATTCATTGTTAAGCTCTGGCCATCCATCTTAAATATATTCACAGTCCTACACATAGTTCTCCACTATAATTTCACCATTAATATGTTAGACTAAGTAGGACAGTGGCTGTTCCAAATACACAGTAGTCTAAAAATAATGCACCAGACAAAGGTTCAAGAATTCATACTCAGTCTCATGGCACATTTCATTCCTCTAAAGAATATTTACCCAACTGAAGACTAGCTTATTTAAAACTAATTATTTCTCCCAATATTACCTGGCATTATTCCCAGTCAGAATAGCTCCATCTTTTCTCCAGGTAATCCTTGGGGTTGGTACCCCTTCAACTATGCATTCCAATATAGCTGATTCATTCAAATGAACAGTAAGACTCTGAGGGCCACCTTTTATGGTTGGAGAAACTGAATACAAAACATTCAGTTAATACTATAATACTACAAGCACATCTTCACTTGTAAAGGTTAGCACAAGGTAAACTTTGGGTTAAATACGTAGATTTGCCTATAACTGATTTGTGTTAAGAGAAACAGAATCAGCTTATAGTTCCAAAAGTTAAGGATTACATTATTCAAGATACTTTGTGTTCAATAGAAAGGAGAAACTTTAAACTCTGCTATCATGTGAGAAATCTAGTTCCTTGCAAGAAATTTCAATAAAAATCAGATTTGGTCTGATGCAAATTAAAGATGATATTTCATGTTCCTGCTTGGCCAAAAGAATAGTTTGAAAATGTTGACACTGGCACAGCTTTTCTTTAAATGAAGAACAGAAGGTGGGATTTTAAAGAAACACATCTGTGATCAATCTTACCAGTCTCAGTGCAGTTCACTTTATTACACACTGAGTTCATCTGGGAACAGAAAACCTGAATTTGAATGTTGGCCTTAGTGACATGAGCTGTGTTGGTCATTTACCAAAATTTACCAAAATAATTGTACAGCTTACACATTTAAGTGATATTTTTGGGAGAAAATCTGAAATATTCTTCTTGAAAGTTAGCAAATCTTAGTCTTTGGATTTTATCTACTAGATATGATTATCTCTAACCAAAAAATTTCTAGTTCCAAGCCACAATCAATATAGGTAAGGTGAAAAATAGGTTGGACTGATGAATGAATTATTAGGTGCATGCTTTCTTCAAACATTTTGTTCGGAATGACAACAGGCATTAAGAATTCTAGGGATGTTCCTAAGAGCAGTATTCTTTATAATGTCCTTTGGGATTGGGTCACAGCTTAGACAACACACTCCTACTTATGATTTTCACTACATTTAACTCACATGAAATATGACCATTATATAGATACAAAATAATCTTTGGTTTTAAAGCAATTAACTTCAGTGATTTATCTTATAAGATGTTATTTAGCATCAAATGTCATTTAGCATTTAGCATGTAAAATGTTGAAATAAATCTCTACTTTTAATTATTATGGAAATATTTGGCTACATTTTAAAAATGTGCCAAGTGAATGCTTTTTTCTTACCATTTACAGTCAGAACAAATTCCCTAGTAGTCTTTCCTGCAATATTACTTGCAACACAGGTGTAGCTGGCTGCATCTCCTAGGTCTGCATTGTTGATCTGTAAGTATCGCCCACCAGATAGGATACGAATTCGTGGAGTTGCCTAAATTAAATAAGTGAAACATATAGTTATGATAATTTATGAAATGTGCAAATATGGTCATTTTTAACACATCAAAAAGCTCAAGATTAGGTCAGATAATGTTAGTTTACCATAAACGCTTTCTCCCAAATGAAACATGAAAAACTTGTGAGTTTAATCTGTGATTTCGGGCCACTGAAAGCTACTTCTCCTGAGAGAGATAAGTTGCTTTGGGAGGTTAAGTGAATTACCCATAATTGCACAGCTAGGATGTGGCAGACGTTGGACATGAACCCAGGCCTTCTTGACTTTGAGATTAGCACTCTACTATGCCTGTGACTATGGGGCAGCTAGATGTTACAGTGGATAGAGTACCAGGCCTTGAGTCAGGAGGACCTGAGTCCAAATCTGACCTCAGATACTTACTAGCTGTGTGACCAGGGACAAGTCACTTCATCCTGTTTCCTCATCTGTCAAATGAACTGGAGAAAGAAATGGCAAACCACTCCAGTATCTTTGCCAAGAAAACCCTAAAAGGGGGTCACAAAGAGTCAGACATGACTGAATAAAGACTGCATGTGACCCCCTCTCATAGGTGTTACTTTACTAAATCACTCTAAGGAGAGGGGCAGATATTATGTATTTCACACATAGATTTATTTATGGTGACTCGACCAATTATCGTCTAAATGGGAATTAGAATCCAGACCTCCTAAACCCCTGTCTATGATTCTTTTCATCAAATGAAACTGCCTCTTTTTCTTTCTGTCCAGTAGACCTTTCAGCATAGCACCAAGAGGATTTAGAAAAGAGTATCATATTCTGTTTGAACCAAACAGACTCTAAAAAGTCGCGTGGATAATTTTAATGTCAATCAACTACTGGGTTATAGAGACACTAGAGAATTCAGGATATATATTTTCCTTTAGGGACTAGTATCTCAGTTCCATTGAGCCCAAGTTAGTTTTAAGGGCTTTGGGGATATTTTATTGAGTGATCCAAATCCAGGTCTGGGTCAAGGAAAGCATGCAGCTAACTAGAAAAGTCCAGTGTTAGGTTAGTCCCAGGGATCTAGAGAGTCCACCACATGTCATGTAAATTTTGGGGACCCTGAGAGCTTTCATCATCTCAGAGCCTTCTCTGATACAGTGGAATGACCAAATTCAAGCTTGTATCACAAAACACTCCGATATTTGGAACACTGATGTGTGGCATGGAGCTAAATAGTTTGGTCACGTTGGGTCCTAAACCAGCCATTCCAGTTACAGTCATTCTATAGCAGAAGAGTAAGACCAGTGCAATTTGTAGCCTGATTTTCTTTTCCTTAACAAAATGCCTATGAAGCTAAACTAAAATGAAATTTACCTGTAATTGCTCTCCATTTTTAAGCCAAGTAATTATGGGTGGGGGAACTGCATCTGATTTGCATTCCAGTGTAACTTGTCTGTTTTGTAACACAACGATGTCCTGGAGATCGCTGGTCCCAGCAATATTAGGTGGTACTGTGTATAACAACAAACCCATTAAAACCCTCATATGAAATAAAGCATATAAGGCAACTTAACAAAGCAATTTGTGCTCACTTGCAATGCCTTATATGCTTGGAGAACCCTTTTTAAATTTCAGGGCCTTTCCATACATATTAACTCAGGTGAGTCTTCAGCCACCTTGTGGAGCAGAATGGGTCTTACTATCCCACTTTCCAGATAAGGTACCTAAAGCACAAAGAGGGAGCAATTTGTCCAGGGTTCCACAATCCATGGCAGAACCAGGACAAGGCCAAAGTCTCCTAATTCTTTGTCATTCTTTTTTTCCACTAGACCAAGGGTTCTTAACTTAGAGTCTGTGATTTTGTTTCTTTAAAATATTTTGAAAACTATATTTCAATATAATTGTTTTCTCTTGTAATCCTATATATTTTATTTTAAGCATTTAAAAACATTACTGTGAAATAGTATCCATAGGATCCATGACAAGAAAAAGATTAAGAACATCTACACTAAAGGGATTCCAAATTACTCTCAGAAATCATTACATTACTTCTTGTTTGACTACAAAAATATTACTAGACTGAGGATTCTACCATTCAGTCAGTGGAAAAATACAAAAAAACTTATCAGAAGGCATCTCAGAACATATTAAATTACTGAAAGGACTTATTAAACATAAACTCTTGTTACTTATTTTCTCTAGGCATCATATGGTGTTTTTTAATATATAGAGTCAATATCTACTCATAAAAATGCATGTTGAAAAATATCTACTCACCTCTAATAACATGTCATATCTAATCATACTTAATTCTTTCTAACTCAACCAAACCTCAGATTAAGTGTGAAAATCAGTGTCTATTAGAGGCAGCACTTCATGATGCAAAGACAGCACCATAACCTGAAGCCAAGTCCATCTATCCTCCAGGTTGGTCATTAGGACCAAAAGTTATACACTGAAAGTAGAGAGTAACAGCTTGGCTCCAGTGTGACTGTTCAAATCCCCTTCCCATGTTTGTCATGTAGAAAAGTGCAGGGTGCAGGGAAGAATATGAGAATTAAACAAGCAAATAGAAAAGAAAAATTTTAAATATTAATATACCTAACAATGTGACATGTATTAAATTATATTTAGTAGCCTAATGAAGACATACAAAGATTGTAGAGCTTCCGGCCAAACTTACCATGCACCCTCACCAAATACTCTCTGTCATCATCTCCTGCAGGACTAGATGCCAAACATGTATATCTTCCTGTGTCTTCCACCTAAAAGAAAAATTGATTTCATCATGTATACAAAATGTGTCTATGACATATTAGCTTAATAATGAGCATAAAAACAGGAAGAGAATAACCCAAATCCCCAAAGACCTGTTGAAGAAAGCATATTCTCAAAAGATTAAGGAGTTCATCTTTTTGGGTTTCTGTTTCACATATAAAAATCCCTTTAAACCTCTGATGAGACACTTAGTTCTATTACATTGCGATACAGTTTCAATATTTCATCTCATAAATGTTTGTAATTTATATGCATCTGATAAGATTTTTTTATAGTTTATAATATAACTTTATAAAGTCTGTTGGGAGATTTCCTGAATAAAAAGAAATAAATTTGGAAAGTAGCAGTACAGGTCATTAAAATGAAACACAATAATAAAATGCATATATATATATACATATAGCATTCATAATACATGTACATACATATTGGAACAAAGAGGTCTGTTTTAACTTAATGTCTTTGACAGGATATTAGTCCAGTAAAAACTATACTATGCAATGCCAGACATTTAAATAAAAGCTGAAAACTTCCATTAAAAAAGAGTGATTTTGATGGTAAGTTAAACATCCAGATTTTTCATTAACTTTTCCAGTTCTAATTCATATGGTGTTTGCATATATGTAATAAATGCCTCCAAAGAGCCATTCCCTTCTCAGTGAATAATTTATGTTGAATAAGTAGCGAATACTGCTTTCATTTACTACCTGAGCACCCCCTCGGGATAGTGGGTATTTTTTGTCCTTATATTCAAAGTTCATGTATTTAAGAAAGAAGTACTTGGGTAAGCTTGCATCTTCAGAGAGTATGAGAGCTATAAGAGTGGGATTTGGGCAATTGTTTAGATGGAGTTTTAGAATAAGTTGCCTATTACCAAGTCACTTGACTACATTGGCTCTCTTGTATCCATGGAATAAATCACAAGGGTGCTCCATAAATGGGCCTTATCTACCTATTTTGTTTGTACTGCTATACAAACAGGTTGTCAATGCACAGTCTATGCTTATTCTCATCTTTCTGCCTTTCCTTTCATACTTCTCTTACCTATTATAGCCTTCTTTTGACTTTTCCAAGTTCTACTACCTTAAGTCCTATGTCCTACATGAAACTATTCCTAATAGCTCCAGCAAATGTTATTTCTTACCTGATCTCCCCTTATTCCCTGCTACCCTGGATGGCACTTTGGCACCCAGCTATACAACTTTGTATAATTCCTTAACTGTTTGACATATGAATTTTTCCTTGGAGAAGTCTTATTTCCACTAAAAGAATATAAGCTCCTTGAGTATATCACTTTAGCATTGTGCTGGGCATATAGTATATGTTCAGTAAATGCTTGTAGAATTGAAATGCAGAAGTTTCAAGTTTTATAATTTTACAGAATGTTAGCAAAATCCTACAATATCAGACACTGTGAAAGTTCCAAGTTGTTTTGCTTTAAGAAAATCAAATATTGTTGTAACAGATATATTACCAAAATTCCCCCTATGAATAATAGTAGCATGATATGGAGGTGACCCTGGATTCTTACAAGTTATACTAACAAAACACAAACTAGAAAATTCTACTATTCTGGAAAAACTTTGAGTTAGGTCTTAGACACAGACGATATTAGCTCTCTGAGAGCCAGCTTAGTTGATCAAGAGGCTCATCACCAGCAGACAGATCACTTGATGACTGATTCCTTTACCATGGCAACCAATAAGAAAAAAGAAAACGTCAAAATGGCCTCTAGTCCTGGGTGGCGCTCTACCACTTCGACCATAAGACTGGCAGAGTGGAACAAAAGCGAATAGGGGATAAATGAATGTATAAGCAGACGACATAGAATGACTTTGCCAGTACACTGAACGTGAGAGATAGCATCCAGTGAGCTGACTCATTACCGGAGGAATCAAATAAATGAATTCTGACATTCTGATTATAAATAAAACTAAAAAAATAATTTATAGCTAAACAGAAGGACAGCTCACATGCTTTCCTTGGAGAGGAAAGTATGAATTGGTTTCATTTTGTTGCCAAAGGCAGTAAAGAAAATAGAATCATCGATGTGGAGCTGGAACAGACCTTGGAGATCGTTCAGTCCCACTCTCATTTTGCAGATAAGGAAACAAATTATTTACTTCAAGACACATAGGTAAGTAATAGAGCAGACAGAAAATCTAGTGTTCAGAGTGTTCATTAACACATCACTGAAGGTGAAAACTGTGGGGGGAGATGGGCTCAAGAGAATGAGCAGAAAGGTTAGCCTTGACGAGAGGGCCACATGGTAGATAAAACCCACTAGGACAATAAAGCAAAAGATTAGGTGGTGATTGATAGTAAATGGTTGAATTAGTCAACCATAGGCTTGAGATTGTGATAGGAAGAAAGAGAGCCCAGACTAGCATAGAGGGACCCTTCATGAGTTTGAAGTATTAGGGTTAGGAAGGTGAAGTCACGGGGAGAAATGGAAGGATAGGAGACTATGATCACAAAGAAATTTCAGGCTTCTGGATGATGGTGGTAGATGATGGTTAGATCAACTTTCATTATCTCTGTGTGGCTGAGGTGGCATATAGATGAAGGTTACTAAAGTTAGGAGATCAGTGAACCAGAGGCTAGAGCATCTGAGGAAATATTGACAAGAATGTTAAGAACCCCAAATATGAGGCCAACGGGGGGAGTAGGGTTGGACTATAAGCTGAAGAGAGATGATGTGAACCTCAAAGGAAGAGGGGCTACTGAATGATGATAGCAAAGGGACATTAAGGAACTGGAAATGAGAAGCAAAGAATATATTTATTCTTCCTTCTGGCCTAATGCTTTGGGAGGCATGAGAAAAGGAGGAAACTTAGAGATGCAGTGTCTTCTGAAGAAAGCCATGTTTCTGACAGCCTGATAAAATGTAGAGTATGAAGTGATAAGATATAGGATAAAAAGGAGGATTTCAGATAATGCAATGGAATGGGAGGGAAGAGGATGTAGGCTGTGGAGGGATAGTATTGAGGTAGATGGGGATGAATACAGGGAAAGAAAAAGTGGAGAGGATGTATATAACTTAATACATGTAAATATAAATGTATGTATGCATGTGTGTGTGTATATATATACATATATATATACATATATATACATATATATGTATAAATGTATGCATGTATAAATAATTTTTTTTTTCTTAGCAAACACTGATTCTGCCATGCTGGGAACTCAAATAGCTTGGGAAATGACTAGGTAGATGGGAGTAGCCACCTTCTAGGGATTTTGTGACGACTGAGTGAGGAACTGGTGTGGCTCCTTCCTGCCTCTGACTCTCTTGTTTTGAGATCTCAGAAGCTGAGGAAGAATAAAGGGACAATTACTAGATCCTTGGGGGCTAAGCTGATTTTATGCTTTGCACCCACCCAGTCTCTTCCAAAGATGGTGGACTATAAGGACAATGAAGGATATACCTTGTTCCTCAAAAATAAAGTCTGTGAGGGCAGCCATAGCAGACATTTCTGTCCCTGTAGTGCCTAGTATTAATGCCTTTCATTAGCAGTGCTTCAATAAATATTTACTGGTTAACTGATTGTAGTATAGTGTTGTTTTGATTAAGCTGGCAACTTAATAGTTTAAGCAGATTTTTTTTTGTCCAGAGTAAACAGGATGTTAGAAAAGGGGAAAAGTCTGAGAATTTGGAGAGTATTTGCTATACGATGACAGGAAAAAAACCCAAAACTTTAAAGAGTTCAACTAAGCTTTCTTTCCCCCTTTTCCAATTACAATGAAAAAAGCATATGAACATGTAATTTCACTAGGAAATGTGTCTATTAACTGAGCAGGGACAAAAGAAAGACATTGCTGTCTGGGATTATTTATTACTTCAAGAGCTAAAAGGTATCATAATATTCCATCTGCCAACATATGAAAAAGTCTAAATATTTCTGTTTACATGTGATAGCAATTCTATTACAGTTAATTTTGAGGGAACATTCAACTGTATTTCTCAAATTAGAATTTTTGAATTGAATGTTATAAAATTGAACCATCTCAATTCGAAATTGTGCATGTATTTGTCTAAACAATTTGAAGTAGCTTTCATAAGCAAAATATTTATTAAAATTTCATTAGATTATTAATCCACTTCACTGGCACAAATTTAGTAATTTAGGAATTAACTTATTCAGCATGATGAGAGGCAGTATACAATGGTGTAGTAAAAATAATACTTGTAAATGCATTTGTCATCAGAGGATTTAGGTTTAAATTTCAGCCCTGCTTCTTAATAATAGCAGTAGTTGTAATTAGATTTACATAGTGCTTTAAGGATTGCAAAGCACTTTACATATGTTATCTCAATCCTAGCTGCTATTTTATCCCCATTTCACACATGAGGAAACTGAAGCAGACAGGTTAAGTAACTTGCTCAGGGTCAGACACCTAGTGAGTATCTGAGGCAGGAGTTGTACTCTGATCTTCCTGACTCCAAGTTCAGTACTCTTATCCATTGTGCTGCCTATCTTACTGATGTAACCTTAGGTAACTCACTTCGACTTTGCCTCAGCTGGGGTACCGAGTTAGAAACAGATGTGCATGTTAACTAGTTAGGATTTGAGTGCAGTATCTATAAGAGAAGTTAGACTAAGTGATTAGATAATTCTGAGACAACTTGTCCTTCCACAAGTGACCTTTAACCTGAGAAGTCTGGCTAGAATTTTCCCACAAAAGCTGTTGGGTACACATATTTCCCCTTTCCTGCCAGAGCAAAAAGGTGCAACACGAAAGAGGATGGGGGTGGGGAGTTGAAAATTCAGGCTGTAACAGAAACATATAGTGTTATTCTCATTGCTCAGATATTAATACTTTTCTTATATGATGACTGAGTGGTTTCTTTGGGTTATATGCTAAGGAGACAAAAGAGAGTAGGATCCAAATGGGTGGTAGCCTAAAAAATGAGAAAATCATCAGTTATTTTTAGACTCTCCATCCCCATAGATAGGTACTTGCAACCTGGAAAGAGAGTACATAGAGGCTGGAAGATGCTGGAAGATTCATGCCTTGTGGAAATACAATGACACGGCAAGTGTCCAGTACCAGTTGGTAGCTATGCAGAGAGGGAACCCCAAGGAGCCACTTGAGGCCAAAATCCCTAGTGATCTAACAAAACGCTGCCCTCCTGGGACACAAGTCCTTCACGTAAATAAAGAGACACTAAAAATTACTTAGATCTTTTATAAAAATAAAATTCAAAGCTATTTTAATGTTTCCTCAGACTACTAATTCCTAGCCTTTCTACATTTTTTTACAGATGAGAAGTCTAAAGTAAGGGGAAAATGCATTTGCAACATTCTAACACAATACCTGAGCACTAGGAAGTCGAAGGACCTCTCCTCCTCCAAGAATCTGAATGTCATCCATCTGTGGTAGGGGCCGTCCATCTTTCATCCATGTAATTTTGGGAGTGGGAATACCAGAAGCCATGCAGAAAAGTTCAAGGAGATTATTAACAACTACAGATATCTCTTCTGGATGATCTGATCCATTGATATGAGGTGGCTCTATTTAAGGAAGAGAAAATCTAAGTTTTAAACAACATTAATGAGTAAAAACCCCAAGTAAACCTCCCTCAAATTCATACTTAAAAGAAAAAATAATTATCAGTTGGTTACGATAAGGCATTTGGAAATATAGTTCTTTTATGATATTCTTTATTGACACTGACATTAATTTACAAAGGATAAATCAGTACGTCAAGCCTATAAAATCCACATTGAAATGGAGGGCTATTATGTGATGAATAGTGGGAACGGGAATTGGATAACTGAGATAGTTGTGGTTATAAAGACTCAGTTTTATGTTGTTTTTATAAGCTGGTATATGTTTGAAATGAAAAGAACTGATCCCACAATTTCTGAATCTTACTTAAAACAGCAGTAGCTTAAAAATAGGCCACTCCAGTTCTGTTGTAAGCTACTCAAAAGAAGAGGCTTTTTTTCCCCCAAATTTGTAGCTTTCTGGCCCAGCACAGTGTCTTGAACTAACTAGGTGCTCCAACACACAAAGAAGGCCATACCCCTAATCTTGCCATTACCCACAATTGTACCACCTCTGCATTTAAGAACTCTGAAATTCCCTTAGCTGACCATAATCCATTGCTTTCCACCTCTCCCTCTGCCTTCCTATACTCGCTATCTACACTGTGACCTTCAATTCTTTGACCCCTCAGTTCTCTGCTAGGTGATCATCCCTAGAGTAGCTACACTTTTCTCCTTTCCCTATATTGATCCTCTGCCGGACCAGTTCAGCTTTACCCTGTTCTCTTTTCTTGGGTCCCTGGCCCTCCTATCATATTGCTGATTGTACTTACCAAGCCTCAGCTTTGGACCATTCCTACTAGCCTTATATCCTACTCACATATTGCTAAATCAAGGTGGAGAAAATCATGCAACCATTCTGACAGGGTCTACTACAAACTTATGTTACACAACCTCAACTGTGCTGTTACTACTGCTAGGGAATTCTCCTATACCTGCCTTATCGATGTATTATCACATTCTCCACAGGAGTTCTTTCAATTTCTTTTCCCTCCTTATTAAATCTCCCATGGTTTCCCTTTAAGCTACCCTCTCAGATGAGAGCCTTGCCTCATATTTTACTGAAAAATTCTCCCTCTTTTCCTGTCTTCCTCATCTCATGTTACTTAGATGCCTTCTGCCACTCTCCTTTGTCTGTTTTTGACATGAAGAGGAGGAATTACTCCTTGGCCAGGCAAATGCCTCTACCTATACAAACAATCCTGTTCTATCTCATCTCCTCCAACATCTGCCTCTTCTGTGATCCCCACTCTTATCTTCAGTCTCTCCCTGACTATTAGCTCATTATCTAATGCCTTCAAACATTCTCATGTTTCCCTCATCCTCAAAATAACCCTCACTTGATCCTTCTAGCCAACTATCATTCTATATTTTGTCTGCCCTTTGTGGCCAGACTCCTTGAAAAGACGGTCTATAATGGGGTGCATCCACCTTCTCTCCTCTCTCTTGCCCTACAGGCTGAGTTCCAACCTCATCATTCCATGGAAACTCCTTTCTCCAAAGATACCAATGGAGTTCCAATCACCAAATCCAGTAGCCGGTTCTCAGTCCTCATTCTTCTTGACTTCTCTGCAGCCCTTGATACTTTTGATCACCCTCTTCTCCCTGGTACTCTCTTTTCTCTAGATTTTTGAGACCTCGCTCTTTGCTGGTTCTTCTCCTACTTATCTGACCGCTTCTCAGTTTCTTTTGCTGATCCTCATCTAGTTGACTTCCTCTGACCATGGGTGTCCCATAGGGCTCTATTCTAGACCCTCCTTCTCCCTCTGTGCCATTTCAGTTGCTGATCTCATTAGCTCCCAAGGATTTAATTATCATCTCTGTGCTGATGATTCTCAAATGTATCTATCCAGCTCTAAACACATTGCTGACCTCCAGTCTTGTATCTCCAACAGTCTTACAGATATTTCAAACAGGATGTCCAGTTAACATTTTAAACTCAATGTGTCCCAAACTGAACTCACTAAACTTTCCCCCCTTTCCAAATCTCCTCATTACTATCAAGGACACCGCTATCCTCCTAGATATCAAGCTTAAAATCTAGATGTCATCCTCAACTCCACTCTCACTTCCAATATCCAATCTGTTGTCAAGGCCTGTTGATTTCAGCTTTGTACCATCTCTTGAACATGCTCCCTTTTATCTTCTGATATCACCATCATCCTAGTGCAGGCCTTCATCTCCTCATGCCTAGACTTTTGAAATAGCCTGCTGGTTGGTTTGCCTGCTACAAGTCTCTTCTCACTCCAGAACATCCTCCACTCAGCTGCCAAAGTGATTTTCCTAAAGTTCAGGTCTGACTATGTTACATCCCCTCACCACACTGCCTCCCTGCTCCCCCTGGCCCTGCTGCTGCTGCCATATTCAGTAAACTCCAGTGGTTGTCTATCATCTCCATGATCAAATACAAAATCCTCAGTTTAACATTCAAAGCTCTTCATAACCAAGGACCCCTCCCCGCCACCTCTCCTCATTCTCTTTGATCTAATGACACTAGCTTCCTTGTTATTCCCTGAATAAAACATTGCATTTCTTGGCATCTTCTCTATCTGTTTCGCATACCTGGAATGTTCCTCCTTATCTCTGCCTACTGGCTTCTCTAGCTTCTTTCAAGTCTCAAATAAAATCTTACCTTCATTAGGAAATCTTTCCCAATCCCTCTTAATTCTAGTGTTTTTCCTTCATTAATTATTTCTTATATTTGTTTGCTTGCTGTCTCCTCCATTAGCTTGTGAGCTTTTTGAGGACTGTCTTTTTCCTCTATGTCACAGTGCCTGGCACATTGTAAGCTCTTAATAAATGTTTGCTGACTACTCAAAAAAGTTTGTTAAATTGAAATTTTAGAAGCATCTTTTATAAGATTTCCAGTTAAAATAGCTGTAAAGAATGGGACTTTCATATGTGTACTCTAGCAATGACATAAAAAAGCACACGACTGAATTTTTTTTTGTATTTTGTATTCTCTATTCTGTAAATCACCCATGTATCTGTAAAGGAATGGTCTGCTGTAGGACATCACTTTAAAAATCTGCCTAATATATTTTCATTAAAGATAACTCTGATGAAACTTTAGATTGTTTTCATAAAACTCTTGTATATCTGGAAACAGGTGTATGGTTCAGCAGTTACCATAATCTCTCAGTTGCCTTCCTTTTCATAAAAAATGACCAAGATTTTTTCTATGCTGTATGTTTTTCTATTTTGTGTTTTTATCTCTTTTAGATAATTTGAAAATCAGCCTCTCAGCAGCTTCAAAATTGTGGTTTAAATATACCTGGTCTACTCAAGTGCTTTTCCCATCTTTGTTTATTTCAGTGCAACTGCCACATCCTCATATAGTATATCTGGGACTATGATAGTCAACTCCAAACTTGGTCAGTCACTCTCTGCTCTTGATGGATGGTGAAAAAATTATTTAAAAAATTTTTTTAGCAGTTTTTTCCATTTTTAGTCTATTTGTTGTCCTTCTTCCAAAGTCATCTTTAAATGCACTCAGGATGGCTCTAGTTAGTTTATTATCTCTTGCTAAGTTTTCTTTACATTTTTTCTCCCTCTGCTGCTTCTTACTGTTTCAAAGGCCATACTAGTCATAATCTCCTATCATCCCTCTTCATACATTATTCCTCTTTACAGCTGAATAGAACTATTCTATTTACTCTCCCTTGTGTCTCTGCACATGTGGTTCCTCATGTCTGGAATATACTTTCTCCTCCAAAAGATTTTACAAATGAATTCATATTTTTAACTGATATTGTCCTCAACTTCCATATCTCTTTTCTTTACAAGGTCAAATGTTAGATGGCTGAGGATTTTATGGGATGCTTTGGTCTTAATTGGTGTTTATGGAAGTTCCTTTAGCAATTTTCCATTTTGGGGTCACTAATACCTCATGTAAAGAACTGTTTAATAATTCTAAATTTTTGCCAAGAATTTAAGTAAAGCACATTAGCCTAAATTTTGTAGACTTCCCCCCCCCACCTCTCTCTCTCCCTCTCTCCCCTCCTTATCCCTCTCACTGTCCTTTTCTCTCTCCCTCTCTGGAAATACAGACAATATTTCTCCTTTCCAATAGTGTGGTACCTTTCCCTCTCCCCAAAATCTTTCAAAGATCTCTCACAGTGGGCTTAGATTTCACGATTCCTTTCATGTCGGAGGATTTTGTTCCTCTGTCAGGCGATGAACTCAACAAGGGCATCTGGGTACTTTCCTCTTACGATGAGTATCAATTTCTTGTTAGCTATTTTTGCTCTGCCCTTTCCACTCAAAAGATCATTCTCTCTAGTGAGAAAATAGGCTTAAAATAAGAATTAAGCAGCTTTACCTTTTCTCTTTCATCACTTATTTTTGTCACATTCATTCTAAGCCATGGTCACATGTCTTTTAGAAAATGCCAGCAAGAGTCCTATTTTCTTCAGCAGAGTTAAAAGAAAAAATTCCTTTTTGCTGATTTTAGTTTTCCTCACCAGCCTCAATTCATTTTGAGCTTTAGTATTCTTGTCACTTTTAAAAGGACCATGCTACATTTTTGTATTCATTTACTTATCCTTGATTACATATTCTTTACATTACTTTTTTTAAAAAAATCTAAGATTGTAACTCCTCTCTACCCTTACCCTTTTTCAGAACTGGTTTTTCCTCCTCATTAGAACTAATGTATACATTATTATACAATATAATGTTATTGTATTTGAACAGACATACTTACATTTATTTATCCTTAGTCCCTGGGAAAAGTTCAGAAACTTGCCTAATAATTAACTGTACAACTTTCAACATGAATAATGCTGCACTGGTCAGGATACAAAAACAACAAAGGAATAGTCCCTTCCCTCAAGAAACTTCTAGTCTATTGTGAGGATACAACACAAGCACAGATAAGGGCAGACAAAATATATACAAAGTTATATAAATTTCAAGAGAGAGCAGGCACTAACAACTGGGGGAATCAAAAAATCCTCTTGTAGGAGAAAGCAAATTAATTGTCCTTTGAAGTATTTCTTTGAGGCCAGTTGAAGAGGATGGCCGTTCTAAACATATAAAGGCATGGAAGTTTGAATAGATTCTGTGTCAATGAAACTAATATAAAATAAGCCTGGAAAAGTATACTAAGAGTCACACTGTAGAGGGCTCTTAAGGAATGTGCATTTTAACTTAGTAGTACAATAAATAGCTATTGAAGGTATCTGAGTAGGAGAGTGATGTGGTCATGTTTTAGGACTATTGATCTGGCAATATGGAAGACAGAACAGAGGAGGGAAAGACTAGAGGCAAGGAGATCAACTAGGACTAAGGGACTAAGAAGAGACAGAGAAGTCAGAAAATGGAAACAATTGTTGATGATTTCTTGGAGTTTAGCTCTTAAAGATAGAATAAATAGAAAATGGCATCTTTATACACACACACATATATGTAAAATTTTTCACTGGGGTTTTCTTACTATTATCTTTTTATAAAGTATACTGACTTCCTGATAATTTTTTAGTGTGTTAAAAAATTAACATACCCAGAACTTTTAGGACAAAATTCTTCTTGACTTCCCCAGCTTCATTGGAGGCAATACATGTGTATCTTCCAGAATCTTCAATCTCTGCTTCAATAAACTGAAGGACCATTCCTTGGTTACTCATTTTCAAATAGGTGTCCAGCTCCAGAGGTTGACTCTCTTTAAGCCATGAGATAGTGGGAATTGGGATTCCATCAGTAAAGCACGTTAGTGAGGTGGGACTGCCTTTTATAATTGTTATTTCCTCAGTTCCAGCTGCATTGTCCATGCTTGGTGGTACTATGTAGGGGAGAATAGAAATTACATCATACATTTTAATCTTTCACCGATGGACTTCGGAGAGATGGCAGTTGAGTACAGAGGTAAATGGGGCTGCCTCTATTTGTGAAGTGCCCCCTTTTCCAATTTGGTAGAATACACCCACCAGAG
This sequence comes from Phalanger gymnotis, assembly GCA_028646595.1. Lineage (NCBI taxonomy): Eukaryota > Metazoa > Chordata > Mammalia > Diprotodontia > Phalangeridae > Phalanger > Phalanger gymnotis. Next base: position 272,353,286 of record CM053626.1, read on the forward strand.
CTTGTGCTCTCTCAGCATAGTCTTAAGAACTCAGCTGCAATCAGGTACTGGAGGAGAACCTCAGTGCACCAGCAATAATTAATAATAATAATAATAATAATAATAATGATAATGACAACATAGAGAAGAAAGCTGAATGCAAAATATAAGCCAGCACATTTCTTCTATTTATGAATTCTCAATATTTCTGAGAATGGTGAATTTAATACTATAAGCATTTATATAATTATATATGTATGTGTATACATATAGAGATGGACATATATGTTATATATACAATAATTATAATTATAACCTGTCATTATGAGAAAAATCTTAACTTTCTTTTGCGATGAGAAAGAATGCCTTCATGCCTGGAGAGAAATATAATTATTTGAACTTTGTACTTGGAACAATATGAAAATCAAGGTCAAACTAGGGTAAAAAAAGTCCTTGGCAGAAACATAGACAAAGGGGCCCCACTGACAGGGTCCTAGACTGTAGGAAAACTTCTATTCCCTATACTTAAGGGACTCATTGTGTAAATCCCTTCTTGACCTGTAAGTTAATTCATTCCTGACTACAAAATATGATACTTTACAAATTAAATGCATCAATCAATGGGGAGAAATGGTGAGGAAATTAAAGACAGATTATGTCCATAGTATTTCACTATGAAACTGATATAAAAAAATAAAAATAGAAATATTTCCCTTACTTTGAAAAAGTCATTAAGTATAAGATTTCATATTACTCAAGATGACTTACCAAAAACTTGCAGACTGTAATGTTTATTATCTACCCCAGCTCTGTTAGAGGCCACACAAGTGTATATTCCAACATCAGACACCTGAGCTCTCACAATTCTGGGGAAAAAAGTACAAAACAAATATTAAATTCCTAACAAATCCACAAATCATTGTTATTTCTACACAGTACTGACACGAATCAGGAAGATATGAAAAAAGAAGACATTCCATTCTAAATTATTATATAATGCATAATATATCATAGCTAACCTAAGACAAGCAAAACTAATATAACTACAACTATGAAACATTCTTTACAGAAATTAAGACTTAAATAATTGGAAAGATATTGAACACTTGTGGCTGGGTTGTGCCAAAATAATAAAAATGGCAAAGCTACTAACTTAATTTATACATTTAGTGCAGCCAGATTAGCAAGGGAATAACTTATGGAACTAAGTAAACAACATTAAAATTTATTAAGAGGAAATAAGGGTTAGGATCTCAAAGAAAATGAGAAAAGGTTTGAAGGAACGGATTCAGTTATCAGACCTCAAACTGTATATTTTAAAGTAGTAGTTTTCAAAAGCATCTAACATTGGTTAAAAGCAGATAAGTAGATAGCGGAACAGACTAGATAAGTAGGAAATGGGAACAATAAAAATAGTAGGCCAGCATTTAGTAAAAACAAGAGCATAAATGATAAGGGAGAAGGAACCCCCTTTTTGACATAAATTTCTGGGAAAATTAGAAAGTTTGGCAGAAAAAAAGATTTCGAACAATATCTTAAACCATGTTCCATAATAAACTCAAAAGAGTTACATGACCTGAATATAAAAAGTGGTACCTTACAAAAATTAGAAGAAAACAGAGATGAAGTACTTTTTATAACTGTGGTTAGAGGGAGAATTCTTAACCAAGCAGATCATATGGAGCATCATAAAAGATAAAAGAGATAATTTTGTATATGTAAAATTTAAAACAGCTTTTACATGAATGAAGATAGGCATAATAAACAAGCATGAAGAAATGATATTAAAGTGGGAAAAATATTTGCTCCAAATATGAATAGCAAAAGTCAAATATCCACAACGCATAGCAAAATGACATGACATCAAGTACCATTTCCTAATAGATAATTGGTCAAATGATATAAACAAAAAGTTTTCAAAAGAAGAAGTGCAAACTACATATGAACATGTGAAAATATATTCCAAATCACTAATAGAGAAATACAAATTTAAGCCACTCAGATTTTATTTCTTATGATGCAGATTGAAAAAGATGGAAAAAATAGTTGGGATAGTCAAAGTTCTGGGGGATATAAGGAGACAGGCACATTATTGTACAATATGTGGAGCTGTGAATTGGTTCAATTAGTGTGGATGTTGAACATGCATATATGACTTTTTCATTTTTTAAATGTGTGATTAGAATGTATGTAAAATATTTGTACTAATATACATGCATTAATAATATGATGTTGAAATGGAACTTAACATCCATTTCTGTAATTATTTTTAACAAATATATTTTTAAGATAAGAAAACATTGTTCAGTGTTTGGATCATATAGCTTCATCAAAAAATTAGATGCATCTGCAGCAGATGAACAAACATGACTAAAGTCACTGTTAGAGGGACTGCAGAAAGCAAAGAATTAGTAACTTTGCATGTGGAGCTGTGAATTGGTCCAACCATTCTATTAAACTAGTTGGAATTTCATTTTTTAAAAAAGTGACTAAAATTTCTATATCTTTTGAACCTGATACCCATCAGGAAAAAGATCCCATACACAGAAAAAGTGAATACGAAGAATTCAGATAAGCATATGATGACTTATATGAACTGATATGAGATTAAACAATATATAACCAGGAAAACAGTATATAAAACAACTATACCAATGCAAACTATGATAACAATAAAATGAAGCTGGATGCTCTGTAATTATAATGACCAAATTGAGACCCAGATGAGAGTTGAAGAAAATATGCCTCCTTACCGTCATTGTAGGAATGAAGGGCTATGGGTATGGGATATAGCATATATTTAAAAACGTGGTTGATGTTCAGTTTTACAGAACTTTTTTTTCTTCTATTTTAATTTAAGGTACAAAGATGTTGCTTGGCAGTGAAAGCGGGAAGCGATAAAGGAAGTAAAAGTAATGTAAAAACAAAAGATATCAATAAAAGAATTTGGTTAGAATCTAAAGGAAAGGTCCATAAAATACAACCATTCATTTAAAAATATAATATTTAAAAAGCTGACCTGATCACTTGCCCTGCAGCCAGCAATCGGATTTGGGATGAGATAGGCAGAGGGAGTCCATTCTTTAGCCAATTTATCTGTGGTGGTGGAATTCCAGTGGCTGTACATTCAATGTTTATCGAAGTATCCAACAAGGCCATTAACTTCTCTGCTTCCTCCTTGTTACCCACAATTGCAGGTGAAACTATAGTTTGCAGCAATACAAGAAGAAAACCATGAAAATGACTAGTCAAAACTATCCCAATTACAGACTTACCCTTCTGTTATGCATCCCAAATGCTAGCAATGCTGGCATTTTGACCAGAGAGGATTTTTTCCCAGAAAACCTGCTATTGGAGATTCATTTCTCTTGATGTATTCCTAAGGTAATAAAACTATAATATGTGGGAACTGAATGTGTCACAATTTAAAACTCACCGTAGACATTCAAGTTAAAAATTCGGTCTTCTTCTCCTGCAGGATTAGTAGCTACACAAGTGTATTTCCCCATGTCAGATGTAAGAGCTCCGAAAATGTTTAGCGTGCTGCCATCTGGAGTCACTCTATGGAAAAGGTCATAGGTAGAATGTACTGAGCTGATTTATGTGGTCCTACGATCTGGAAAACTAACTCTTCTTGTAGTTTTAAGAGGTAATTATTGTGTTCTTAAACATCCCTTCCCATCATAAATCGATCATTTCCTTTCATTATACTCTAAGTTGTTTCTTATGTCTCTTCTTCTAGAAGTCCTAGAGGGAAATGTGGTGCAGTGGTAAAAAAAAATGCTGTATTTGAAGAGGAATTGGGTTAGAACTCCGGCTCTGTTAGTATCTGAATGATGTTAGCCAAGTCACAGAACTTGTTTCCTTGACTGTAAAATAAAGGGGTTATACTAGATGACCTCTAACATTCTTACTACTTCTAAATCTATGATCCCACTAGTCATATATCATAAAATTGTTGTGAATTCTACACACATAACTAAAAATCTGATGTCTTGGGCTTCAGTATTGCAAATCTTAATCTTCACGTCTCAAAAGGAAAAGTAAGTGAATCAAATTTGACAGCTAACTCAGAAGCAAAGTTAATTTTTCTTACTCAGAATATTACGTTTGCGAATCTTAACACAATCTGTGAACTAAATGAAAAGTGGATAAAAGTTCTGTAATGAAAATTTATGGAAATATTTCAACAATGAAACATCCAAATGATTGAATATTAAATTTAGGCTTGGAATAATATTTTTAATACCATATAATTCACGCAGCTCATCTGTGTAATAAAAAAATTCTGTAGAACATGTGGGTAATTTTTTTTCACTGGGTAAGTTATATTAATAGATAAAATCGATAAATTGTTAAAGTATTTTAGTGTAATATATTGTATAATTTAGTAATACATATACTCTGAAAGTTATTTTTACTTATCAATGTTAAATGATTTTCACCAAGTAAAATTGCTTATGATTTTATTTAGCGAAGCTTAAAAATAAATATAATTTTGATTGCAGTGACTTCAGATTGCTTCTCTCAACTTTTAAATGATTCATTGCTATTCCTAGTTTACTTATAGCTGTTATTATGATCTATTCTTTCAGTAAAATAGAAGATTGATTATTATAGTCTATTCTTTCATTAAAATGGAAGATTAGTGAGAATTCTAATATTATTGCCACATTACAAATCTAGGATTTGTATTTATGCCAATGTTTTCATTATTATTATCATTACTATTATTATTAACAAGTAAAATAAAGTTCATGTAGCACTTTAATAGATTATTTAATTTGATATGTTGTTTTTCAAAATAAATGTTTAGTATTTAACAGAAAGTCTGACCATTAACAATCAAAATGAGGCGAGATGAAACTATGTGGTAGTTCCCTGTAATTGAATGATTGATTTAGATAATTGACTCAAAGCACCATTTTGCTTTTCTCTACAAACTAGTACATAGGATGGAACAACAAATATATAATGTTACATATAGAATGTTTTAAAAAATCATAGGAAGATAACATATCGTAAAGAAGGTGAAAGACAGCAAATTTCACTTGAGTATGAATCATGTCTGTCTTACACTTTTTTGCATCCTTTTTTTTTCATTTTCTCAAGAAATACTTATTGATTATTAGGTGGGTAGCAGTATTCCTAGGCCTCTCCTGAACCTCTATTTTTTATTATTTCATTCCTTCCTCTCCAGCCACTTCCTCTTTAGTCCCCTTGACCATCCATCATGCCTTTCTCCCACCTCTCTCCAATTTTTGAGCCACGAGCAAATCAACTTTGCAAGTGTTCTTGGAAAGGGTGTATCAATTTACTCCCTGATGACCCCATTCATCATCCTGGTAACTTTCCTAAGTGTTTTCTTGGCCAACAATTTGTTTTAATTTCCCCATTAAAATATAATCTCCTTGAGATAGTATACTGTCTTTGCTAATGTAGTTGTGTTATGAGCACTTAGCACAGTGCTTGGCGTGTAGCAAATACTTAGTAAACTCAACATGTTTCAAAGAGAATGCCTTATCATTCCACCCAAACACTGTCCTCTTCCCAAATTTTCTGTTACTGTCTAGAGCCCAGCCTTTCTCCCAGTCAGCCAGGTTTGCAACATAGTCATCTTTAACTCCTCACTTGTACTTGTCTCACATCCATTCTCTTGCCAGATTTTGTTTCTCCTTTAACAATATGTCTCCTGTGTATCTCTTTCTCTCCCCACTGGCATAGGCCTTTATCACCTTTCACCTGTACTACTTCAAGTCTTCTAAGTGATCTCACTGCTCCAAGTCTCTCCCCACTCCAATCCATCCCCCACTCAGCTGACAAAATGATTTTCCCAGCTCAGGTGTCTGACTCTATTGCTCCTCTCCCCCCAGTCAACTCCAGTAGCTGCTAATTACTTTCAGCACCAAATATGAAATATGTTGGCATTTAAAACTCCTCACAATCTGGTCTCTTCCTACTTTTCTAGTTTTCTTGTATCTTACTTCCCTCCAGAGACTCTATGCTTCAGCTTCACTCTCTTTCTTGCTGTTCCTTCTCCCAAATCTAGACATTTTTAGTTGGCTGTCCCCTATACCTAAAATTCTCTCCCACCTCACTTCCAACTCCTGACTTCATTGGCCTCCTTCAAGACTCAACTCAGAGTACCACTCCCTTTAGGAGGCCTTTCCAAGTCCTCCCTGTCCCTTTCTCCTTCCCTTTCCAATTCATTCTTTCTGAGATTACCTTTTTTTTTTTTTTACAACATAAAGGCTATATATTTATTTGGATGTTGTCTTTCCCATTGTAATGTAAGCTCCTATATGGCAGAGACATGTTTTTGACTTTCTTTGTATCCTCAGCGTTTAGAACAGTGCCTAGCATACAATGAGTACTTAGTAAATGCTTGTTGATATTATTCAAAATAATTCAGTTAAAAAGAAAAGTGGGAAAATGACCAACTTTAAATGATCCATTTTACTAAGTAAAATAGTTGTTCCTTTTTCATATTAATTAAGTCTGTTGAATTAAGTTAAGAGCATGCCTCGTAGTTTATTATTAGAAGTATCAAAGAAACATCTGTTTCACTGTTTTGCCTATAATATTGTATCATGGCTCACAGTCTGACAACGGTATTAAAATGAACTACCAGGGTATTAGTTTAAGGAACATTTTAGTGTATTTTGTTCATCTGCATTGACTGTCTGCTGAGAAATTGGAGTTGTATATGGCAAATATGGTTGCTTTAGGTTCCTACATCCTTTCTAAGAAGGTAGATGGCAAAGTTGGCAATTTGCTTGAAAAAACAAATTAGAAAGGATGAAATAAAGACAGGCCAAATTAATGACTTTTTTTAAGGAAAAAGACTATTTCTTTTTTTTCCTCATACCAAACTAGTAGAGCCTATTACTTTGATGTCATTTATCTGAGGAGCATTTACTAAGTCATATTTCTTGAAATTTATCTTTCATCTTTTGAAAAAAACTGAATTTAAAGACAAAAGGGTAAAAATGTGGAGACAAGCCATCATCTTTACTGATGTTCTAGAAGCGATAAAGTTCTTTCAACTTCTGATACAGTTCACCAGAAACTAGTAAAATCATTCTACAAATTTTAAAATAAGCATATATTGAAAAAGATGACCATTATGTAACATTCTAAGCAGTTAATACATAAGATATTATATGTATAGAATAATTTACAATGTGCAATTATAAAAATAGAAGTTAATATTTATAGTGGTCTATAGTGTATCATGCAGTATTCAGTTTGTGGAAATAATAAAATCCCTATTTTAAAGATGTGGAATCTGAGGTCAGAAGGATTAAATTGACTTACCCTCAATTATTAAATGTTGGTGCCAGGACTTAAACCAAAGTATAGTTCTTTTTCCATTACTTCTTAATGCACAATTTTGAAAAACATTGTTTGCATTCTAAGGTTAATTCCAAAGTTCACATTTAAACATACCGTATTCTTTCCATTTCACCACTGGTTATGGGTTTTCCATTTTTCAGCCACTGTAGAACAGGTCTTGGAATTCCATTGGCATTGCAGACCAGATGAATATTTTCTCCCAGCAGGACACTGACTTCACTTGGCATCTCAGAACCAACAATATTTGGAGGAACTTTGGAGAAATAATTATAACTTTCATCAATGAGAGTGACTGCCTCCAAAACATTAAACTATTTGATATCTGTGTTTAGACATATACAAAGAACTTTAGACTTGGAAGAAAACTTAGAGATTATATAGTTAAACTACCATTTTAAAAATCTGTTACAAATTTATAAGATACACTTACGGAAAGGGTGTCAGTGTAATATGAGCATATAAACCACATACCCTCCCCACCATCCTGAAGGTCTGACACTTGTCCAGCAGGCCTTGGGAAATGAAGAGTGTTGGGGTCTAGCAGTTACTCCCAGGATGCCATATAGACAGCCTGTTCACACCTTAATCCTAAACTAGGCAAGTGTTCCTGGGGAATCCTCTCCAGGGTTCTTTCTCCTATATACCCCCAAAGCGCCAAGGATACAGGGAATGAAAAGAGAAAAGTAAACCTCTACTGACTTCTCTTTCCTCTCTTCAGAGTCCATAGCTTTACTTTTATTTTGTTTCATGTCCCTTTCTGTCAGAGGAGTGGGATTTCAGGAGGGAAAGAGTTGTTAATTCTAGCGTGTCTCTTTCACCTCCTCTTGGGTCTAGGATACTTGGATGTATTGGAATGAAGGCAACAAAGCACTGTCCAAGTCTTTTGATACAAGGTGTGACAGTCCATGGCTGGGAATTGTGGGAGCAGGATATGAGTGGAGCACAATACTAAGTCAAGTTTCACATGGAGCAGTTATAAAGTGTCCTCTTCTGTTTCACTTATGCTAAGAACTTTAAAAAATTTATCTCCTATGAGCTCAGATTATAAAAGGACAGGTTATAGAAATGCTGCAAGTTATAATAGAACCAGAACTAATTACATTCAGGATTAAAAAAATCAGGATAGTTTAAAAACATTCATTTTGTGTGCAGGTGACAATTTCAACAAATACTTTCCACAATAATGGAAGCTGAACAGCTATGAGTAACAGATTACTTTGATACTGGTAAATATGGAAAGGGTTAATGAAAATGTTATGAAATAAGAGCTTTTTCATGAAGTAACTATATTTTGCACTATTTGCAAATTTACTTTAATGTTAGGCCTATTTCTTGTTGTTAATGAAAGATAACCTTATTTGTATCCAGTGTACCAACACATACCTTGAATGGAAAGAAGGTAATTTTTCTGAGCTTTTCCTTCTGTATTTGATGCAATACAAGTATATGTTCCACTGTCTGAATGTTGAGACCGTGCAATCTGTAGCTTGCTTCCACCGGACAAAACATGGATCTCAAGTGAATCAGAATTTTCTATAGATACATAAATTGTTTTTTAAAAAACATGATAATGTGTTCTTTTTGTAATGAGAAATTACTATAATTTCCCACAATACTGTAACGCTTAAAATATAGAACAATTCATTTTCCTCCATATAGTAATATTCTTGAAAAGTATACTTTAGCTTTAAGAGAAAGAACCCTATTGTAAATGTAGAAATTTAAAGGAACCTGGTAATGAATTCTGTCACCCTTTAATCTTCATAAGTCTGAATTTCATACTATTGAGTTTTCTTGAAAAAGGACTCATACAAACATGGAAACATTCCAAAGAAGTGATTTAAAATCATATTTACAGTATATGTGATATTATATCATCTACCTGCCATAACATATCAATTTTATTCTACCTTAACTTAAACTAGATCAGTAAAATAAAATAAAACAGATCAGTAAAATACTATTTATGGTTATGAAGTAATTTCAAATATATCTTCTCAATTGATCTGCATAATAATCTGGTGAGATTGATAGTGTATTAATGACTCCATTTTGAAGAAAAGTAATTCTGAAAAAGATTAAATAACTTTCAAAATTAAATGATGACTGCTGTGACAGAATATATGATAAAGACCTAATATAGCTCTTACAGATCCAAGGGCAGCGTTCTTCTACAAAATGTTGCCTTATTGAAAAGTAAATGTTTAACAAAACAAAAAAAAACTAGTTTAAAAATAACAAAATTGGTAAACCATTTGTTAACTTTTAAAAGTTTAAAACCAAACTGCCAAAATAAAAAATGAAGAGAGAATTATTAATAACTATTGTAGCAGCAATTGTATGCTAGAAACATTGAGAATTTAAAGAAAGTAGAGGAATACCTACAAAAATATAAATTATCCAAGTTAATAAGAGTGAGTAGAAATACTAAATAACTAATACTTATTGAAATGTCAAACTACAAGGGGGTACACTTTATAAAACTAGACAAAATACTAATAAAATTCATTTGAAGAAATAAAAGCTCAAGAACTTAAAAGGGAATAATAAAAAAAGAAATGAAACGAAATTGTTTTAACCAGATCTCAAATTACATTGTAAAGCAGTAATTAATTGCCAAAATTATTTATTAGAGGCTAAAAGTATTTTTTAAAATAATCAATAGCCAGACATGGTGATATATTTCTGTATTCCCCACTACTAGAGAGTCTCAGGCTGGTAACTTCCTTGAGCTCAGGAGTTCTGAATAGTAGATTAAACCAACTGAGTGTCTGCAGTAAGTTTAGCATCACTATGGTCAGCTGCAAGGAAGAGGGAGCCACCAAATTGTGTAAGAAGGGGCAAACTGTCCCAAGTTGGAAACAAAGTAGTTCACAGCTCCCATGCTAATCAGAATAGGACTTAGCCTGTTAGAACACACTGAATTTCAGTCTAAGCAACATAGGGAGACCTAGTCTATTAAAAAAAGAATCAGTGGGATAGATAAAAGTATCATAGATTCCTTTGTAAATTACAAATTGTTTATTAATATAAAGTTATTTTCTATTCTTAAGGATTTCTTCTCTTAAATTAGGTAAAATGTTTTTCTGCTCATTTTAAATCATAATTTAGACTTACTAAAAATAACCTCAGTATTATATTTTTCCTTTGTCATTCAACAAACATTCATTAATTAGGTACATTGGATGTGATATGATAGGCGTAAGGGAAGACAGAAATAAATAAGGTATGTTTTCTGCCCACAAGAAGCTTGCATATATGGTATGGATATTTGATCTACAATTTTTGAAATATGGGAAATATTATCTATAGCATCATCATCTGACAATATTTAATTTTAAAATTGAGTATAACAATTATCTCTTACTGATAGCTAAAGGTGTACTGTATATTGCAACTTTCTACATGAATGGATCATTGTGCATGTATATGGAAATATACACACACACATACATATATTCTACAACAGTGTGACCTCTGGAATTCTGGAAAATGGCTTAAATTACAGAGGTTACAGACTCTACTCAGGGATGGAGCTGGTAAGAATGTATTTGCCTATGATCTTGCAAATCAAATCAAGAGGGTATTAAACTGAAAAGAATGGAGAAAATGCATGTTTTTTCTGCTACCAAATTAGTCCCCACAGAGAAGTACTACAGTGAAGGAAGAAGAATGTGACTTGAGACACCCATAAGTTCCTAGGAAACAAAAACCTAAGAAAGGAATCAGTAGCAAAACCAATGGTCTTAAATGTCCATATGAAAATGTCTGTAGTTTAGGCTACAAGAGAAACTAGACATCCTAACTGAAAGATGCAAATTTGACTGCTCGGTATCACTGAGATTTGGTGGGATCAAGCGCATGACTTAAATATGGCTATTTTATTCACAAAAAAGGCTGGGTAAGAGGTGGAGTGGGTAGAATTGCATATTAAGGAGGCATATTCACATGAGGAACTCTAGAAATCAGAAGTCCAAAGCACAGCAAAAAGCATGTAGGAGAAGGTAAAAGGAGGAAGAAACAGAAGTGATTTTGTCATCAGAGACCACCAGAATAGAAAGAGGGAGTATATGAGCAGTCAGAGAAACCTGGCAACACAGATGCATTACATGGTAATAAAGGAGACTTTATCCAGATTTCTGTTGGAGAGCTCTCTCTGCCCAAAGGAGAAAAGCTGTAAAAATTTCATGACTTCATTTATTGATAATTTCATCCTTCCTAGAGTCAGGAAGCCCTGAGTTCAAATCAGGTCACAGATACTTATTAGCTTCATGACCCTGGGCAAGTCACTTCACCTCTTTTGGCTTCGGTTTCTTCAATTATAAAATGGAAATAATAAAAACATCTAGTTCATAGGGTTGTCATGAGGATTAAATAAAATTCTTAGAATGGTGGCTGGCAGGTATTAGGAACTTAATAAATACTTATTCCTTTTCCCTTCTCCTTCAAAAGGTGAAAGAACCAATAAGGGGATATCTTATTCTGCTTCTAATTTTCTACAATACATTTCTAGGGTGAAAATGATGGGAACACCGAGACAGAGGGAATAACTACTTCTTCCTAGAATTTGTGATAGAGAATCTTGGTTGTGCACCCTAAATTTTGGGAAAGCAAAGAGGTTTCAAAGGGTTCGGAGGAAAGGTATGCAGGATACTATGAACTAAAATTCTATATGGGGAATTATTCTTGGAGAGATAGAAAACTGTCAAGAGAGATTCTTTAGAAACAAAAGGAAACAATCCCAATAAGGAAAAACAGGAGTTGCCAGAAGACATTGATGTAGATTAATCACCTGCTAAGTGAGAGCTCATTATCCAACTCAGATTTTTAAAAGATATGTAAACAAGATGAAAGCAAGGTCAGGAAGAAAAGGATGCACATCACAGTTCGGCATCTTTCTATTAAAATAATGTTAAAAGTACTAAAGCTCAGAATGGGTTGAGACTAGTGAAAAAAAGCTAAGGGCAACAACAAAAAAGGGTTAGCTTTTTTTGAAAAGCCAAGATAAGACAGTGGATGATCAAAGAAGGCACAGAACCATTGTTCGTTATCAGTTATAGTCATTTAATTCAAAGTCAAAGCACAGCTATTCTTATTTTATTTGTTTTCTCAAAGAGAATGAGCATGAGCATGGCAGTGACAGACCAAAAATGGGGGATAGAGATTTGATATACAAGATAAGGAAGGATATTGCAGGAAAGGATCTACTTGCTTTTGATGAGTTCAAGTCACCTGGACCAGACGTACTACATCCTTGTGTACTGAAGGAGATGGTAGATGCTGATTTATAAGTCAGTATTAGTGATACTTAAAGAAGCATGGAAAAATGGAAAACACATTGCTGGATTGGAAAAGGCCAAATGTCTTGATTTTCATAAAAGGAGAGAAAAGAGCTTACAATCTATGGGCCAGTAAACTCAACTCGAATTCCTGGAGAAAATTCTAAAATGAATCCTTAAAGAAATGGTTAGTGAAAACCAAGAAAAAGAAGTAAGAATTATAAAGAGCCATTTATGAAGAAATTGCCCTTTTTTTTAAATAATACATTTGGTAGAGTATCTAATACTGTTCTTATGGAAAAGTTGAAGGCATATGAACTAGGTGATAATTCAATTAGATGAATTCAGAACTAGTTGAATAGCCAGACTCAAAGAATTGTCATTATTAGTTCAATGTTAATTTGGTGAATCATCTCTAGAGAAGCTTATCAGGAATCTTTGATTGGATCTGCGCTATTTATCACTTTTATCAGTGACTTGGATAAAGGTTTGCTGGCCAAATTTGCAGATGACACAAAATTGAGAGGGAAGGTTAGTACATGGATGACAGTGTTTGGTTCCAAAAGGGATCCTGATGGGCTAGATCACTGGGCTAAATTTAATATGATCCAATTGAATGGGAATAAATATAAAGTCTTATATTTGGTTTTTTAAATCAACTTTTCAAATACCAGATGGGAGAGGAATGGTATAATAGAAGTTTATGGGAAAAAAGGCCTAGTGGTTTTAGTGGCTTAAAGTACTGTAAACATGAGTGAGCAGTGTGATGTGGCATTCAAAAATTCAGTACAAAGTTGGGCTGAATTAAGATGTACAAAACTTTCAGGAATAAGAATATAATAGATCTGCACTCTGCTCTGGTAAGGTCACATTTGGAATATGGTGTTCAGTTCTGGGCCCCACAGTTTAAACAAGGATATTGATAAGCTGGAATGTTCGGAAAAGGTCAATCTGGATTATGAAGGGTTTTGAGTCTATGGCATATGAAGACTGGTAGAAAGAATTGGAAATGTTTATTACTTGGAGGGGAAAAGATGCAGTGTAGAAAAGACAAGTATGTTTAAGTACCTGACATGTGAAAGAGCTATAAGACTTGGTGCTAGAAGAGAGAACCAGGAGCAATGAGCAGAAGTTTCAAAAAGACCAATTTAGGCTTGATGCTGGGAAATTTTTCCTAATAATTAGAACTGGCCAAGAGTGGAACGGGATAACTTTGGAAGTAGAGGGTTTGCCCTTAATGAAAGTTTTCGAATACAAACTGCATGACCAATGTTGGATATATTATACTGGGGATTCCTTTCAGGTTTTGTTTGGTCCAAGTGCCTGCTAAGTTCTAACACTAAAATTCTATAATTCATTGAGGTAGTATGTCAAACTTTCCCCCTTGTAATACATTTAAGAAATATTGGTTAGTTGGTTGATTAACTGGTAAGTATATAAGTTGATGAATTGGTTAATAATGATAATTACTGCAGAACATATATGTATTTATACATATACTAACACCTGGGTTTTTGAAAGCAATGAAAGGGAACTTAATCTCTGGCAGATTCTATGAAGTTGGGTAGGCTTCACACAAACGATGGTAATATGGGTCAGATGACAGTGTTGATAGTGCAATCTTCAGTTTGCATTGGTATTAGGAGTAATCACATTGAGATTACCATTTGTTACCTTTATAGACATCGAGGGTGGGCAACTGTTAAACTTAAATATTACTGTGAGAGGAAGGCATAATCTTGAATCAAGGTATGGTCATCGAATTTCAGTGACAAAAATTGGGAAGGAGAGATCCTGAAAGGCTAGAGTAGTGGGCTCAATCTAAAACTGTGAAATTCTGTAGGGATACATTTTATGCACTAACATTGAAAATTCGCAATTTTGTCTATCAATACAAGTAAAAGCAAACGAAGTTTAGTGTTCACAGTTATATTACCTATTGGCTTTCTGTTCTTCAACCACACCAGAGTAGGCGGAGGGATTCCAGTAGCATCACATGCAAGAGTCACAGGATTGCTGATAGTCTCAACAGCCTCCTCTTCCTGGGGTCCTTCTATCCTAGGTGGTACTGTAATGACAAAGAAGTATTATATAATGTATGTGTTCACTGCATTAATTTCAGCAAAACTGTCTTCTTATCTTAGAAAAAATAGTAATTCAATACAGATACTTACCATAAACACTAAGATGGAAATTTTTATCATCTTGCCCCGCTACATTTCTAGCTCTGCATACGTATTGGCCTGTGTCAGACACCTAAAATAACAAAAATGATTGTTTAATGCTTTCCATTCAGTTATGAATGATCACATTGTGTATGGTGCAATTTCTAGATATTTTATGCGCTTTAAGAGATCCAGGCTTTATTCTGTTTCAGTTGCCAAATCTATTTTCTGTGAGAAACAAATTTATTCAAGTTAAAGGGCTTC
>CM053626.1:272368828-272384464 GCA_028646595.1 Phalanger gymnotis
CATACGTATTGGCCTGTGTCAGACACCTAAAATAACAAAAATGATTGTTTAATGCTTTCCATTCAGTTATGAATGATCACATTGTGTATGGTGCAATTTCTAGATATTTTATGCGCTTTAAGAGATCCAGGCTTTATTCTGTTTCAGTTGCCAAATCTATTTTCTGTGAGAAACAAATTTATTCAAGTTAAAGGGCTTCGAAGTTACAACACCAAAGCAACAGAAGAATAGAATCATACTTGAATAAATGTGTGATCTCATAGGTGTGGATAATTCCTTTAGACAGCTCTCTATCTAATCTTCTAATTGTATAGATGAAGAAACTGGGGTCCAAAGTACTCAAGTCAATGAGAGAGCTTGATCCAAAACCCAAGTTATCTGACGACGCTACTCTGCTTTTATGAAAATTATATTCGTTATAGAAAAGGATCACGGGGCCGCCACTTTCCCTTCCTTCATTCCAACAAGAAATGCCATGCAGAGGAGAACAATGTACCTCAGCCCCCTTGATGTGTAGCATTTGTCCATCACCTAAAATCTCCAAGTTAGCAGATTCCACGATCATTCGCCCATTCTTATACCAGGTTATGACTGGAGGTGGAACAGCATTTGACTCACACTCCAATGACACTGGAGATCCTTCTCGTACATTAATTACAGAAACAGATTCACTGCCATGATCCTTAATGCTTGGGGGAACTGAAGGAAGACAAAAAAAGCAAAGTTTTAAAATTAATTTGGATGAAAAACTTCCTTATAGATTCAATAATGGGTAAATTTTTGAAGTACAGTGAAAACAGACCATAGACAGTCAGGGAAATTTTTTTCTTGCTTTCACCAGCTTGGTTCATTGCTATACACGTGTATTCCCCACCATCAGATATTTTGGCCCGTATAATTTGAAGACTTCTGCCACCTGAATTGTATCAGAAGGAAAAAAAAATCAAAGGCAGTACAAGGATCAATCTGGTTATTACATTAATTTGGTAGGTATTTTTAAATGACCCATTTTTAAGTTATAATAGACAAAGAAGGGTTTTAACGATTAAAAGGAAGGAATTCTCTATTATCTCCCTATTTCTATCATCGCCTCGCCTACAAGTGACATAATTCACAGGATTTTCTTTCTTATATGATGGAGAGAAATCTGAACTATATAATTTAAGTACTGATGAGCAACCAGTAATTATAATTTTCTAAAGTTTTTTAAATAAATATTGAGTTTAAATCTTTGCCTTTAGTCTACTCACATAGAGGAAGAGGCTCTGCAGACAGCAAATTCAGTATAAAGTAGCCTGCAACCCTAAGGATCTTACAATCTTATTTCCCAACTTTAAGCTTATTGGTGTTGATCAAATACGTTGCCTTTTTAAAAAAATCTTGTCAACTTGGACTGGCCAGTAATTGAGCAAACCTTTCAAAAATCACACTTGGATCTTGAAGCTAAAATTGACCACGAAGTGAAGAAGGTATCAAGTGACCTAGTTCTAACATTTGGGTCTCATGCTATTCCTTCCCTGCTCCCTATACTCTTCCCCACCAAGAGTTCAGTGATGTGACAATGCACTGCATATCTGAAGTTCGATACAATTTGATTTTTTAATGCAATATTGCCTACAAACCAAAGAATAACACCTTTTTAAAATGATCTTCCTCGTCTCCCAAGTTGATTTTCAAATTCTTTGAAACGTTTCGAAATTGCTGATTCAACCTCACCTCACCTTTTCCTTATTCTATATTGTAACATTATAATATTGTAAATATGTTGTAATTAAAAGGCTTATTCAATAAAATCACTGCCTACTTTTCTATCATTTTCATAAGAAGTTTAATGCAGTTCGATTCTCAGATTTGAAAACCACAATAGTAAGAAGGGACAAGGATTGTATCTGTGACTTTGTATATGGAACTCCCAAGAAATTATTGGCACCTTCTCAGGAACTTAGACTTTTAGAGTTGTCTAGAGAGTTGAGAAGTTACATAACTTACCTAGGATCACACAAGTAATATGTTAGATTTGTTTCCTTAACCCAGGTTGTCCTGGTTCCAAAACCAATTCTATTTGCTACCTACTCTATCCACTCTAATATGCCACCTCTCTTACCAAAGTAAGAAAAAGTAAAAATTGCTATATAAATGAAAGTTATTGTTATTACTACTGCAAACTAGAATTTATGTTAAGGTTTGCAAAGTGCTTTTCACATACATAATTTTATCCCCTCCACTTCTTTAAGAGGTAAGTGCTATTTACTATCTTCATTTTAGAGATGAAGAAACTGAAGAAGACATTAGGTGGAGTGACTTGCCCAAGGTCACACAGACAGTAACTGTCTGAGCTGGGATTTGAACACTAGTCTAGGACATTATCCGTTAAGATACCTACTATGGGTTTAGAAAAGTTATTCGATTTAATTTTTTTAAGTGGAGATCATCAAGCATTTAAAAAGCAGTGTGTTAAATTTTCATTCTTGTTAAGATAAATAGAAGGGGAGAAAGTTTTCCCCAGGTTATCAGAAAAAAAGCTTCCTTACCAGGCACAATGAGAGCATTATTGCTCAAGCTGATGGATTTTCCATTCTTGAGCCAGCTGAGATCAGGAGGTGGAAAACCAGTGGCCTCACAGGCCAAAGAGATGAAATTATTCACCACCACAGTCAGATTTTCAGAATTAGTACCAATGATACTTGGAGGAACTACAACAGTAAATACATTAAAAATTTCATCCAACAATGTCAGCAATAAGTACTCCCCAATTTCCCGCCACAAGTCCAGCCACCATATGCTGCCAAAGCACCAAAGAAAGCACATTGTTTGTATTTAGGAACTGGTCCACTGGTTTCTGCAGGGATCTAAAAATTGCGTGATGAAACCGATCCAGCTGTCATCCTTCCTATTTAGAATCCTCTAATGCCTCCACCAATTTCATCTCCAGCTTCTTTCCTACATGGGGGTTTGGCAGAATAATTCTTCCCCAATAGCAAGGAAGGACAAGAATTTCTAAAGCTAAACAGAACTATGCTACAGTGTATTTATATTGAGAAACTGGCTTTGTTTAAGGCTGTTGTCAAGGTACAGAGTTATACAATCTTTTTGTTTCTTTCCTGCAGATGTTCATTCTTCCTCTATATCTTCATTCAAAATTCCTTTTTCTCCATTCCTAGAGTGAAAGAACTACATAACTTTATGACTCCATGATGTCAGTAAGTCATTTATTCATTCACTTAGTAAACACTTATTAACTTTCTCTGTGTACTCTGAGTGTGATATAAAGTCTAGAGGACACTAAGCTATACTTGAATATAATTTAAGAAAAATGGTTTCAATATTAGTTGCCAAATTCTTTTTAACACAATAAGTTTGCTGAACAATAATAAAATGGAACTCAAAGGTGAAATCTAAGTAAAAGACCTCAAACCAACCAGAAAATTCATTATTCTTCAGTAGCTAAGAGAAGGTATAGTTTTAGGGGAGTTAATTTTTTCCCATTTAAATAGGAATTTTAAAATGTACAGGTAGATAATTCAGTTCTTCCTAATTGGTAATAAGGGATTAGAGAGATCACTGACTGGTTAAAGAAAAAAGAAGTCATATTTTTGAAATTCTAACCTTCAAAGTTAAAAAGTAAGTTTTTAGACTCTCTTCATTACCTATCATTCAAAGCCACCTAATCTAGATCCTTCTCCCTATGCCTACTGGCTGGCCAAATAGATCGACAGGAAGAAAGTGTCTAAAATCCTAGAAAAAGCAAAAATAAATTTTACCTTTCAAATTAAATGCCATGCTTAACCAAAAGATCTCAAATATCTTTAAAATAAAATTCCAAATTTACAGGTACAAAATTCTCCCATGTATGATTTTGTTGTTGTTCAGTTGTTTTCAGTTGTGTCCAACTCTTTGTGATCCCATTTTGGGGTTTTCTTGGCAAAGACTCTAGAGTGGTTTTCCATTTCCTTCTCCAGCTCATTTTACAGATGAAGAACTGAGGCAAATGGGGTTAAGTGACTTGGCCAGGGTCACATAGCTAGTATCCCAGGATCATACAATGTCTGAGGCTGTATTTGAACTCACGAAGATGAATCTTCCTGATTCCAAGCCCAGTGCTCTATCCACTGCACCACCTAGCTGCTCCATCCTGTATGCTTACCCAAAATAAATTTCTATCATACTTAATAGAAATCCTTTGCCAGATAAAATTTCCCCCAAACTACTGTTCACTAAAATTCACAAGCTAGTTTCTATTTTAACCATCTTATATTTGGGTGGGAGGTTATTTATTTTTTAAAAAACATTATAAGCAATGGTCTAGAGAGCGCTAATTTTAAAATCCAGAAGAAACTGCTACATAGAAACAAGTTTTTCTTATACCTTCCTTTGTCTTTTTATTACTAACAGAATACTAAATAGTAATCAAGTGCATAAAGAATATAACAGCTCTCAAAGCATATAATTTGCTACCATATATTCTTTCTCTACAGCTAGGTTGTGCAGCCCTAGGTTCAATGTGTGACATGTCATATCAACCCATATACTCTTTCTTTGCTTAAGTCTGTATCCAGGCCATGGCATAGATACACCATTGGTATACAAGAAAATCACAGGCAGCCATAGAGAGACCATCACTGAGGAGCTATTACATTCTACTTAGAGATTTATCAGTTACCTGTCTCCATACCCTCCTACATACTTTATAGTAAATTCAGCCAATTTGATAAGCTTTTTGCAATGCTATCGCACTCAAATACTATCTCACTTGAGTATAAATGAAGCTATCCTAATTTATCCCAAGAATAATGATCTGGGGGCATATTTCTCCAGTTCCATCATCATTTCTACCACATTCCAGGGAGTCCACTGCTACTGCTATGCTGCAGTAGTACAGAGAAAACTTATAAGCAGGAGTTAACAATGTATTTTGTGATTTTAGAAGCCATGAACTAATATCAAACTCATTTTGTAGCCTTCGAGATTTCAATCCTGGTCATGGGTACATTTGCAAAGGAATAACCACTTTCTCTTGAGCTATTGACACAACAGGCAAGTGCCTACCCTGCCTGTGAGATGTGAAATCTGTATCGCTTGCTAGTTGGATGGGAAACAGCATTACTGAGGGTATTCATATTAAAAAGGGAGAGATGCTAACATGAAGATCATGGGATAAAACACAAACAGTGCCAAAAATTCAGAAACATGGTTTCCTGATTTGCCAAGCATAAAGTAGTAGGTATTTTAGAAGTGATATCTTACCATGTACATTTAGGTTAAAATATTTTTTGGTACTTCCAGCTATGTTCTCTGCAACACACATATACCTTCCAATATCTGCTATTTGGGAATTTAGTATCTAAGGAAAAAGAAGATACTCCAAATGAAATAATTTAGGAGGATATTACATAAGCACATGTTTAATATTTGCCTTCAATGTAATGTTTTCAAGACTGACCAGTACCTTTCCTTTCCAGTTATCATAAGAACATGGGGGAAGTGAACATTTATATAGCACCTACTATCTATTGCCAGGGACTTAAACAAGCATTACCTCTTGGATCCTCACAACAATCCTGTGAGGTAGGTGCTATTATTATCTCTGCTTTACAGTTGAGGAAACTGAGTCAAAAAGAGGAAAAGTAACTTGCCTAGAGTTAGTTAGTAAGTGTCTGAGGCTAGATTTGAACTCAGGCCTTCTTGAACCCAGATCCAGTAATCACTATACCACTATCCTCTGTAAAGGAGGAGAAAAAGGCTTCTGCAGGTCATCCAGATCACCTTAATTCTGTGGATAGTTAGGTATCTATTCTTTAATTTTAGGAAAGAAGATCCCATCCATAACTAGTTTCACCTGAGGTATCTTTCCATGTAGAAGCTTCTGTATACATAGATTTCTAGGACTCTGTTCTCTGTACTAGGTAAAGGGTCATCGATTTGGGGTTTTAGAGGATGGTTTAAGAATTCAAAGCAATTTTCAGGTACTGAACTTGATACCCCTCATGTAAAAACAACTCCCAAGGAATATGTTAGGCATTTTTAATGATATGCTAATAGTTTCAGGCCATGTTATTATGTTGAACTCCTAAGTAACACATTCAGTGGTGCCTCAGTGGGGCTAGTTAATTTGTGAATGGACACAATATTTCTGAAAATAATGATGTGGACAAAGACAAATGTGGACTACAGAATTTGTAATCTATAGCAATGTTCCTCAGAGTTCAGTGGAACCTTGGCATAACACTTCCAATTTTTCAAAAGCAAAATTGGGTTAATTCTATAGACTTTTATTAACTATCACTATGTTCAAGACACTTTTGTTTTTAAAGAGAAAATATACGTCTCTCTCCAACGGGTTTATATTTTATATATTCTCTTAATCTAGTATGTCTACTTTAGGATTCAAGGGCTTTGTTACTAAAAATATCATTGTAATATGATATTTTCCTCTCGTGTGATACAGAACCTGAAGGTAGCATTCTAGCAAAGCTCAAGTGTGTCAAATTCCTTTCTGATTTTCAGTAGTACAAATAGAAATAAATGACAGGTAATTTCCAAGTGAGGTAGTTCCTTTTTCCTTGTAAAGTTCTCCTGCTTGGTAGCAATTGTCTTTTACCTGTAAAGTTCTCCCATTGGATAGAAATATATGGCGGTCATCTTCTACTAAGGACTGTCCATCCTTTTGCCAGGAATTGCTTGGTACTGGACTGCCACTTGACACACATTCCATCAGCGCAGTCATGTTGACCAGCACAGTGACCTCTTCAGGTAAATCAATGTCAGCTCCTTTAATGGATGGTGGTACTAATAGGAGAGTGCAATAAAGATTTTAACAATGGGAAGGCAAGTCTTTTTCAAATATTCTAGTTCTTGTGCAGGTTTAGAGGAATTCTGTGTGATTTTTGAGAAAAAGAAATTATACATGTGCACACAGACTCTCAGACGAGAGTATATAGACTACCAGTCAGAGTTTAAATCCAAAGGTGCCTAGATTTTTATTGAGGCTTAACTACTGGGTAGGGATTTTACTCCGTATCCCCAAAGCACTTACAACCATACGTCAGTGGAGCAGGATATAAATCTCTATGGACAACTATATTAGGGTAGGTTTTTTTTAATCCTACAGAAATTCAGAACTTGTCAGTGCTATTTCTAAACTAATTTCTAAGTGTTACTGAAATATAACACTCAGTTAAAATGGTACTATAAAATTGAGTTGTAAATTATTACCCTTACTTTAAAGAGACATACTTGGAAAGTTCGTATATTTCAGGTTTTTTTGGCAAAGATTATGTGGTAAATATACTAGGAGAGCTAGCTATTAAAAGAAAACCCATGTTGAATTCTTTTGTAGAGTGAAAATACTTTAAAAAAAATCAAACAATAATTATTTAATTTGTTTGCAAGCTTTCATTGTTTACAGTATTTATCCTTGGCAGACAGTAGACTGCCTTTGTGATATACAAATGATATGGCAAAATCTTGGCAAGAATAATGAATGATGTAGGACAAAAATAAACAGAATATCAATATACTCTGTTGGGCTGAAAATACACAATATTAAAATTTATATTGCTTATAATATTCTTTAGATCAGGGCTCCAAACTGTGGCCCATGGGCTAAATCCAACCAGTGAGTTAAGAATGATTTATTACATTTTAAATTAAAGTTTTATTGTATCTAAAATGTAAAAAAAAAACACATTCTCACCTCAAAACTGCACATGGCGTGCTAGATTTGGCCCCTGGGCCCCTAGTTTGTGGACCTTTGCTTTACATTATAGTACTAAATGCATGCAAAATGAATAATTTATTTTGTATGCATAATAAACTGAAGTGTCAAAGTCAAAAGAGTGAGTGAAAAATTCACTCAAACCATTGGTTTGGTTTCATATAGCCATATCTGAAGACCTGAGTTAATGACATTCTTCCTGTGAGATCACTTTAACTCAGAAACTCACACCTCCTCAGAAACCTCGTCTCTGGGGCCCATCCATCTCTTTGACTGGAGAACAGGATGTTTGGACAGCAGAAAGTTCCTTCCAGATTATCTATTTAAGGAAGGGGCCCAGGGTAGTAACTTCATAATTTCCCACCAGACTGCAGGACTTCATCAAGCTGGGTACCCTCTTCCTCCCTCTGTCCCTTTTTAGTTGTTTACATATTTTTATTTTCCCCCATTAGATTGAGCTCCTTGAAAACAAGGATTACCTTTTCCAGTTCTTTTTATCCCCAGCACTTGGTGCCTGGTACTCAGTAGGCACTAGAGTATTTATTGACTGACACTAGTACTCTCAAAGACAGGATCACAGAATCAAAGCACCATAGGATTTAGAGTTGGTAGAGACCTCAGAGACCATCAAGAGTAAAGGCCTTTTATAGATGAGAAAAGTGAGGCCTAGAAAGACTAAGTGACTTGCCCAAGGTCGCACAGGTAGTAAATGGCAAAGCTAGAATTTGAATTCGGGTCCTCTGACTCTTGACTCAGTATTCTTTCCTCCATGCCAGAAAAAGGAACGGTACGACAAACTCACAGAGCACACGGATGTCATACTGAAGGGAATCTTCTCCAGCCTCATTCACAGCAACACAAGTGTATCGACCAGCATCTTCCACTTGGGCCCGGGGAATCTGTAACACTCGTCCTCCTGAGGAAAAAACAAACAAAAATAACAACAAAAACATGTTCTGAAGTTAGAAACTATTTCATAATGTCTCATTCTCCCAAATCTGTGTGTTTAGTTAAGTTTTTACACCAAGTAATTACAGTAAATATTTTTTCAGTCTTCTTTTCTCAACTACAAATTGAGTCTTAATGCCCAATTAGCCTAAAAATCTCTATCAACAACAATTTCAACCAATACTTTATTTCTCTGTAAACATACTGGATAACAGTGATAGTACTCATCTTGCTAAACAACCAGTATGCATTGGAAAGCTTCCACTCTCCCTGCCAACCAAGCAAATGATAAAAGCACCAGTTGGTGATAAAAAAGAAACCCCCTCTAAAATGGCAAACTTACCAAAAATACCAATATTAAAAAGCCAATACGCACATAGTCAGAACTGTAACTCTGATAGGTGGTGTGGGCTTTCTTCAAAGGCACCGAATTTTAAAGGGCTTTGACAGCATTTATACTTTTTCAGTAGAACAGAAACAACTGATTGTGGCACATGATTAGCAAGCATAATTAATTAAAATAGGAAGTTAAAAGACAATGTGGTTCTTATCGATAAGACACCAAGATCTCTATCACTCCCTGATAGAGGGGCTAATTTTTGCTTCTCCACTTTTGGGGAATGTGGAGATAGGGAAAGTCAGAAAATCAGCATCAAGTTAAGAGAAAGACTGATATAAAACATTATCTCTCGTTCCCCAACAGTGCTTTGGGTACCAGATTTTCCTCAAGTGAATTTTTCTTAAAAATTTGATTTCAGAGTGCCTTTTCTATTTGCCACATTTTGTGTTTACCTACCTTGGGTGACAAAATTGCTAGTGACAACTTTGCATAAAGTAAATCCAATTTGTGAACTTTTGTGTTGTGTCTTTTAACCAAAGAAACATGCAAGAAATGAAATATTGGAAATAATATTCTTTGATTTGATTTGATTTGATGCTTGCTGTCTTTGAACTGGTTAATAATAATTTTCAAATTCCTTTCAAAATTTGCAATTAATAATATGAAGAAGTAAGTCTGATCATCTCATTATATTTATAGAGTAATAAAGACACAAATAAGTGAATAGAGTAGCCTGAAAGTAGAGCCAGAAGGAAATCTAGTCAACATCCTACAACAACTAGTTTAATTCTTGATCTTAATTCTGACTGCCCAGACTCTACATGGGTATACATAGCATCTAATAACCCCACTAAGAAGCTTATCAATCCAACACATCTAATAAATAAATGTGAATCGGTATGACAGACATTCAGATTCTTACATGATCTCTAACAACTGTTACCTGGTAATATTAGGACTTTATCACTAGAAGTCAAAGGATAACCATCTTTAAACCACGTAAGAGTGGGAGGGGGAACAGCGTTTGTTTCACAGTAAAGAGAAATGGGATTGTTGATTATCACATCTTTGGCTTCGCCACTTCGGCCGGTATCCAGCATATTTCCAATTTCCCAGAGTTTTTGAAAACTGGGTGGTACTATGGAGAGAAAGGAACACTTTAGACGCATATTTAAATCACACTAAATTTTAAGGGAGTATTATATCTGATAACAAAGGATACAAAAAGGTGTTTTGTGTGGTTTTTAAAGCTATATGGGGGGGGGTAGGAGAAGGATCAAAGAAATGATGACTAATGTCTTACATATATTGGGATAAAGATAATGGATGATGGTGAAACGGTTGAATATCTAAATGCTTACTTTGCTGCTATTTTGTTTTGTTTTGCTGGAAAGAATGGAACAAAAAGAGTCAACAGGGACTTGAAACTAAAGATAAATGAGGTGTTAGAAAAGAGTAGCTAGCTTCCTTCAATGATCTCAAGTCACAAAGCCTACATGAACTACATCCAAAGGGCCTGAAAAAAATTGGCAGATGTGATTACTGGTCTCTGTGATTTTTAAACATTTTGGACAGTGGGGAATGTGTTACAAAGGTGGTTGGAGCAATAAAAATGTCACGATTTTTTTTTAAAAGAGGAAGAAGCAAGAGTGAAAAATATAGGCTGGGGAACTTAATTACTATTTCTGGTAAAATTGTAGAAAACATTTATTAAATGGGTGGTTCAAAAGTATTTAGATAGTGAGGCAATGATTACTAAAAGCCAGCAAGGATCACTAAAAGCCAGCAATCTTGGCTTTTGCTAGACTAGCAGATCAGAAGAATTCTCCATATATCAAACAGCCAACAAACATTTACTAATATTCTGCTTTGCACAGCCATATGCTAGATGCTGGGGACACAGGCAGAATTAAATAGTCTCTGACTTCAAAAAGCTTACATTTCATCAGGAAAGCCAACATGTATGTAAATAAGTACATACAAAATGAATACAAGATTAATTTTTGTTGGTGAGAAGACTTGGAGCTGGGTGAGAGGTGGAGGGAGGGATCAGGAAAGGCTTCTGTAGAAGGGACCACATGAGCAGAATCATAAAGAAAACTAGAAATTCCAAGGGAGAGTACATTCCAGATACTTTCTGGATAGTCACAGTATGTTAAGATGTCTTAAATAAAACATTTGACAGAGTTTCTGGTAACATTCTTGTGGATATGACAGAAATATGTGAGGTAGATAATAATACATTTGGGCAGGTTAGTAAATGCTTAAATGATTATGTCTAAAGAAAAGTCATTAATGGACCACTACTAATTAAAGGGGAGGGTTTTAATAGAGTGTCCAAGAGATCTGTCAGTGGTCCTGTGCTGTAAATATATTCATTAATAACTTTGATTTGTGGATTATACAAAGCTGGAATAACATATTGGATGACAGAACACAAGAAGATTGCAACAGGATAAAATGATAGCCTGAAAGTAATAAGACCAAACATAACAGGAATAAAGGTAAAATTCAACATGGGCCAAGAAATCAATTTCATAGCAACAGAATAGGAAAGGAATGACAAAACAGTAGTTTGCATGAAAACAAACTGGGGGTTTTAGTTTGAGTAAACTCGATGTGAGTCAGTAGTGTGATATGTCCACCAAAAAGCAAGTGGCTGCATTATGGCTGCATTAAGAGAGGCCTAACTTCCAGAATTAGAGAAATGAGAGTACCTTCCTTGGTAAGGCCACTTAAAGAATATTGTGTTAATTTCAAGAACATTTTGAAAGGATTTTAATAAGTTGTAGAAAGTCTCTAACAGGGCTGCCAAAATGGCGAAGGGCCTTAAATCCATGCTGTATGAAGACTGGTGAAGGAACTTGAACTGGTTAGCTTTGATAAAGAAAGGCTCAAAGAGAATCTGATTGCTTCCTTCAAGTATCTGAAGGCCCATTTTGCAGAAGAGAAGTAATTTGTTCACCCAAGAATAAGGAGCAAGGGATGATAGATCCTTTCAAAGAGGCACATTTAGGCTTAACCTCAGGAAAAAGCATCCTAATAATCAAACTACCCCAAAAGGGGAATGTGCTGATGCAGCAAGTAGTACAGTATTCCTCACTCGATGTCTTCAAGAAGAATCTGGATGAATACTTGTTGGGTATATTGTAGTGGGAATTCTTGTTTGGATATGATTAACCTGGAGGGCCACTGGATTCTCTTCCTACTCTGAAATTCTCTAATTCTATGATTCCCTGATATGTTTCTACTGAAACACTAGTGATTGGGATGAGAGATATTTCTAAGAAATGAGTTTTCTAAGGGGCAACTAGGTAGTGCAGTGGATAGAGCACTGGCTCTGGAGTCAGGAGGCCCTGAGTTCAAATCTAGTCTTAGACAATTAGCTGTGTGACCCTGGGGCAGTCACTTAACCCCATTTGCCTCCAGAAAAAAGAAATGTTTTCAAATTGGATTTAACACGTTTATTGACTGGTTCCTATGTACAAAACACTCTGGTAGAGGTGGAAGGATATACACATATAAATAAAGTCCTTGACCTTAGGAGTCTTGCAATTTAATTATCCACGAAAAATAATAGGTCACTAATAAAGGAAGTCAATCAATCAGCCAACTAACAAGAAAATATTTATGATGCACTTAGCAAGTGCCAGGCACTGCGCCAAGCTCCGTTGATACAAAGACAAACAGAAACAGTCTATACCCTTAAAAAAGCTTACATTCTGTTAGGTACAATAGCAAATTAAATACAGAGCAGTTGGGGAGACACTAACAGTTTGGGGCATCAAGAAAAGCCTCATGTGGGATGTGATACTTGAGCTAAGCTTTGAAAGAAACTAGGAAGTCTAAGAGGAAGAACTGAGAAGGTCATACAATTCAGGCACAAGGGATATTCCTATGTATAGCAGTGGAGACAGGAGATGGAATGGCAAGTAGGGCAATTTATTGGGATTAGGAGTGCATGACTGGAAATAATGTGAAAATCAGTCAGATAAGATATGCTGTGGCCAAATTGTAAAGGGATTTCAATAGTAAACAAAGGGACAGGGGCTGGACCTGAGATGGCTATTAGTATAGGGAATTCCCAGTGCAGGTTAGCATTTTTCAGCAATTACGGACTCTGAGAGTTTCCTAGATCAATTAGAAGAAGTGTTATAGTAAACTCGAAATGATTTTGTGCTTGATTAAATATGGGAGGAACTGAAGATGACTTTGACGTCGTGATCCTGAGTGACCGGTAGGATGCTGCTGCCCTCAACAGAAATAAAGTCTGGAAGAAGAGGGGGTTTGTGGGGAAAGATCACAAGCTCAGTTTCAGACATGCTGAGTTTGACATGCAAGAGGATTAATGTGGGTCTGGCGCCCAGGAACAGAGACTTGGGTTTAAATCTTAAAGTCAGTTCTATTGAGATGATAACTGAACCTGTATCTGAACATTGTAAATATCTGAACCATGTAAGTTTTGTTAACAAGGCTCAGACATTCCCCTATTTTCTTGTTACCTTGTATATTCACATCAAATTCCAATTCATCCTCTCCAGCGATGTTAGATGCTACACATGTATATCGGCCAGTGTCTGATACTTGAGCCTCTTTTATCTGAAGTGTGCGTCCGTTGACAGCAATATTGACATGATCATCTGATTTAAGGGGCTGTGATGTAATTCAAACAATGTCAGCATGAGGCACCACACAATCACCTTATTTTATAGATGCTATATTGTCTTCCCCATTTTTCTGATAGATCACCTAATCATTTTTAAAGAAAATATGGAAATAATAGTTTGAATTTCTACACTTTCAAATCAGTTGTTTCATTTAATATTTATTACAATCCTCTGAGGTAGGTATTACAAGTAGTGGTATTCTCATTTTATAGATGAGGAAACTGAAGCTCAGAGAAGTTTAAGTTCAAGGTCAGAGTGTTGTCACTGTCAGGGTGAGGACTGGAATGCAGATGGTTTTGTTTTTTGCTTTAAATTCAATACTCTTTCCATCTTACTATGCTTTATTTAATATTTTAAGGCAGTATTCTCTGAAAAGTTTATTAACCAGTTTCCTTCGCATAAGGAAAAAAACTATCTGTTCTTCTAATAAAGAGCTCCCTATGTTTTTCTTTAAGGTGAATTTTAGTTACTGTAGTTTGTCTTGAATTTTTTTTCAGAAAAGCTATGGCAATGGAAATCATTTTGAAATGTGTTTGAAGTAAATTGATAAATACAGCATTTCTTTGTGATAAAATTTAATTCTTAGGAATTATCACCATGTTGGAAAAGAAACATTAGAATTGTTTCAGATGGAATTGCCAATTAATCTCACTTTTCAGTAAAATTAATTGGACAAACCAATGTTGCAAAGGAAGATTTTTGAAAGAACACATTGAGTTTATACCAAATTCAACATTCTTCTCTAGCAAGTACACCAGAGTTCCTCATTGGTGACTGAAAATTTCCAGCTCTGGTATGCTTTTATAAGTACATCTGTGACTTGGTGTCCTATCAGTAACACTACTTAAAACTAATATATTAATTCTTGCCCTTAAGGAGTTTTGTTACAACACTTCTCATGTGTGTTTAAATGTTAGCAGTTCTTTTCTAAATCTTTTGAAAGTTGACAAGGGCTAAACAAGTTGTGGTATATGAATGTAATGGAATACTATTGTGCTATAAGAAATAGGGAAGATATGGACTTCATAATAATCTGGAAAGAACTACGTGATCTGATGCTGAGTGAGGGAAGCAGAACCAGGAGAATATTATACACAATTACAGACACATGGTATCTGTGATGACTAACTTTGATAGACTTGGCCCTTCTCAGCTTGAATGCAAGGTTCTAAGACAGCCCCAAAAACTCATGATGGAAAAAGCAATCCACATCCAGAGAAAGAATTAAGAAGTCTGAATGCAGATGGAAGGAAACTATTGGGGGGGGGTTGTTTCTCCTTTCTCATGGTTCATTCCATTGCTTATAATTCTTCTTTAAAAACTGACTATTGTGAAAATAAATTTAACGTGAAGGTATGTGTAGAACCTATATCAGATTACATGCAGTCTTGGGGGGAGGGGGCAGGAGAGACAGGGGGAGAAAATTTGGAACTCAGAAACTTGTGGAACAGAGCGTTGTAAACTAAAAATAAATTTAAAAAATAAAAAAGGAAGTTGACAAGGTATAGTTAAATTTCATTTATTTGTGCCAACAGGGAAAAATGAGACCATGAATGAATGAGACTACCATATAATCTCCAACCTCATATGCCAGTACATGAAATTTTTGTGGGAATTGTTAACAAGCAACTATATTCAACAGTCTCTTGCTTCCTGTTTTACTCTTCTAGAGATGGTTAGTAGCAGAAAGAAAAAACAGATTAGTAACTTGGCAGTTCAAGATTTTATTATATTATTGTGTCTACTTAAAGAGAGGGGGAAAGAGCCAGAAATAGAATGCCTTAATAGAAGTTGTATATAGGAGTCAAATTTAGAGCTTAGATTTAAAGATAAAGCTACCAAACAAAAATAACTGCTTTTCCCAGTAAAAGATCTCTTCTTGGGGCAGCTAGGTGGTGCAGTGAATAGAGCACCAGCCCTGGAGTCAGGAGGACCTGAGTTCAAATTTGGCCTCAGACACTTGACAC
>CM053626.1:272392240-272404852 GCA_028646595.1 Phalanger gymnotis
AAAGAGAGAAGAGAGATGGAGGGAGGAAAATTATTACATTTAAACTGGTCTGAGATAGAATGTTGGTGAGAAGGGAGGGTTGGGTCCCTGTAGAAGTTTTATAGTGCATTCTGGGTCTCAGAGTCAGGCATCAACTTCATGGAACTAAGAATTCAGATTGAACCTAGAGGATGAATGTCTCTTTAGGAACTTAGCGTAACTGTGAAAAGGGCTTTTGAGAAGGGCATTGGGATGGTGTTAGAGATTTCTGGAGAGAGAGTTTCAACATCAACTGTGGGCAGAGTGGTAGGCAATTCTATACATATAATACTTTATATTACTTTGTGTTATGAAGACATGATATATATATATATATATCCAACAGATTATAATGAATTTCATTGTAATGGATTATTAGAGAAAGAACAAAATTTGCCTATAAGTTTAATGAAAAGAGAGGGTAAATTAAACTATGATCCTAATGCATTAATAATTTTCCAGTATATCAACAAAATACAATAACACTATTTTAGTCCAGGGATTAGAGAGGTCACATAACATTTTTGATGGTATGTAAAAAGAAAGATTTCTCTCAAAGTAAAAGACCAGTTCTGATCTTTACCAGTATACAGAGGAACACAACAGATAGTAGTTGCCATAGGAGAGAAGAATAAGGAGAACGAATTTTAAAAGTCACATTGAATCATAATCAGCTATTGGAAACTATTGTTAAAGTTTCAAAACCACTGGCAACAAATCAGGCACTAAGCAGTACTCTGGAGAAACAGCAGGCCACAGAAAGCTCTTATGGCAAGACCAACAAGCAGGAAGACTTGGCTATCAAGATATTCTTATCTAAGTGTGACAGCATTGGGAACAAAGAAAAGGAAACAGAATTATACAATCAATCAGGAAAAACATTTCTACTTTGCTCCCAAAATGGTCAAGGGCCACTTAGAAGAAGGTTTCTGATGCAACCTATTTTCTAAGTGCCCAAGTTGGATGGATTATCTACTTACCTAACACAGAGAGCCCAAAGGTTCGCCTTTTTTCACCAGCCGCATTCCTTACAATACAAGTGTACTGGCCAGCATCTTCCACTCTGGCCTGCATCAGCCGTAGCATCCTTCCTCCTGGGTAGATAAATCACCAGATAAAGTTCATAATTAATGGATTGAGAGCAGGAAGAGCTCTTAGAGGTCATCTAGCCTAGCACCTTCATTTTATAGGTAAAGAAACTAAAATCCATAGAGATCAAGCAAATTACTCGAGGTGACAGACGGTAAAAGAAACAGACAATATTTGAACCTAATTCTTCTGTTTTCCTCCTTATGGCAGAGTGATTTTCAGCAATACCAGTTAAAATTCATTGAGAGAATTTGGCCACTCCAATGAGATCTGGTGTGATAGTATTTAATTTCAGTTCAATTGAGGGGGAACTCAATACTTCTTAGGGGAACCCATTCTACATTAGAACACTTGTAATTTCTTTTTAGAAATGTTTTCCTTATATTAAACATAAATTTGCCTCTTTGTATAGCATTTGGCTCATAAAATACATTGTTCCTTGTTTTTTCCACAACCCTGACTCTCTTTTTTTCACATGATAAATAGCCCTTCAAACACTTCAAAAGTGCTATCATGTCTATTCACCTCCAGGCTAAACAATCTCAGTTCCTACATTTAATTCTCCCCCACTGTCACTATCCTGACAATACTCTTCTGGATGAGTTTCCACTTGTTTACTGTTCTGCAAACTTTGAAGCATTACATAAATTACTATTCTTCTCTTATGCAGCCTAGGAAAGCTGGAGTATTTTGAGGGTATAGTGGTGTAATCTTAACACCTAACTTTGTCAATGCTAATTCATCTTTAATCATTTTGGCTTATCTTTATAACATTCTTCTTGAAAGAGAAATCATGTCATGACTGTCCATCGATATCAATCAGCAAGCATTCATTAAAGACCTACTAGGCAGTATCTTTAACAAATGCTTGTTAACTGGTACAAAATGGGAAGTAATGAGAGAACTTGACACAGTCCCTTTCCTCAGAGTTTATGGCCTATCAGAGGATATACCTATAAAAACGAAATGCTTTCTTTTAACGAGACCTATGCTTTTAAAGTAGCAGAGAGCTTCCAGGGAGGAACTTCCTCTACCACAAAAGAGGGCCATCTCTTTTGCAATTTATAATTCTAGAGCCTGGAGCTATGAAAGTCGAAGTGACTTGCCTATGCCATGCATCTAGTGTATGTCATTGCTGAATCCAGGCCTTCCTGACTCTGAAGCCAGCTTTCTTTTGGCCAGGGTTACTTCTCAAAATAAACCCATGGTAATTTCTGGTCGGGGAAATACTAAGAATTGGAGGGATCAGGAATGGTCTCATTTGGAAGTGATATTGGGCTAAGCTTTGAAAAAAAATGAGGAATTCTAAAAAGTGGAGATGAGAAGGGGGCTAATTCAAGGAATGACTAGGAACTAACTGCCCATGCAGAAGTACAGAGATGGGAGATAGATTGCTGGGTGGGACACATAGCGAGAAGGCCAGGGCAGCTGGAACAAAGACTGAATGAAGGAGAGCGATGCAGAAAAGGAAGTGATGTTCAAAAGAAAGGTGGTAGCTAGATTGCAAAGGACTTTTAAGTGCCAAAGGGAGGAGGGTGTATTTGATCTCTGGGTTAACCAGTAGTCACTGGAGCTTAATGAATAGAGGAATGGCATGATCAGACTTGTGCTTTAGGCATAACCCTTTGGCAGCTGTCTTCTTCAAGTACCGGCCTAAACCTGTGGTGATCTTTTGCTCAATAGAGTTTAAAAAGCTTTTGTTCCTACGTCTTCACAGCAGGCTCAGTTCATTCTAGGGTTTAGTGTTTCTGATACTATCATTATAGAATCATGCTACTCTTTTGCAGTTATTTTGAGTGACCTGAACAGAATTTATATTATCTTATGATATACTCCAGGTTGTCTAGACAGAAAGAAGAAATATATGAGGTCAGGAAAGAGCTTACGTGCTTGGCACCGAGGTGTGGTTTTGTAGGAAGGCAGCTTTTCAATGAAATCATCCACCAAGGTACCCTGACTTGCACCCATGGGCAGGTAAGCCCAAGGTAAGCCATAGGAATAGCAGCACCTTCTAGGCCACCAAGTCTGCTACCAGCCTGACCCTACAGCCACTATGCAGGGGATCAAACTTTGTGGAAATCCAATCTGGAAATTGCCTCTACATGTGTGTTAGGGTTCGGTCTCTTGGAAGCCACAGCTATGGAAGACTCAGGAAATTCTCACCGCCAGAGTACTTGGCATATTCAACATCAAAAAGAGTTATTGTTTTACTAATGCAAATATTATTTGCATTAATGAAGATGTAGTAGCATCTGCTTTACTGTTATACCCTAAGGACTACAGGGCTCCTCTACCCCACTTACAGCTGAAACTTGCGGGAATAAGCTTTATTTTACACTCACACATCTCTCCTCAGACATCTTCCCATTCCCCACCTGGCTGCACTCATTTTGGACTTCTCTGGTGCTTGTTTTGAATGTTTTCAAGTTCTCTGCCAGGCTCCTGCACTGGGTACTTCCCCTCTCCTATGCCTACCCTCTCTCTTCAGCTTTCTTTTGTGTGTTGTCTTCACCAATTAGATTGTAAGCTCTTTGAGGACATGGACTTTCTTTTTTGTTTTTGAATCCTAAGCACTTAGCAAAGTGCCTGGCACACAGTAGGTGCTGAATAAATGCTTAATGACTGAATACTGACCCTCATGAATAGGGGAAAAGGGGTGGATTTTGAGCTAACTGAGGAAACTGAGAAGAAACAGACAACTAGGAGCATGACAAGTATCCCCAACAGTTAAGACAGTGCCTGGCACATATTAAGGGCTTAAGTCATGCTTGTTGTTTGATAGAAGGATTAGTAGAACAACATGGAAAGAGCAGTGTCATTAAAACCCAGAAAGGTAGAACAGGAAAATGTTAAATTTTCTTCAGAAGTCTCTAGTTTACTTTCTGTCATTTTAAGCACAAAATATCATTAAAGTTGTGTCTATATGACATCAAAACAATCAGCTAAAATAATTTAATCATTTCTCCAACACATATTTGTTTAGAGTCCAGACTGTGCTAGTTGATAGGATAATAACTGACATTAAGTTGACTTCCAAAAGGCTCATTGCCTAAATTCATGAGTTTTGTTTTTAACTGACATCAGTCAAATCAGTTATTACATACAGACAGACTAAATATGAGAAGGAAAATATCTAATATCAGGAAAGGCTTCAGCAGCTTAATCCTAGTTTGGGTGACATTTCATTCCTTCATAGGATCATAGACTTAGATTTGGAAGAGGCCATCATTTAGTCTAACTTCGTTTTACAAATGAGTACACTGAGGTACACAACAGATAAGCACCTTGCCCATTGCCATTAACCTAAGAAAAGGCAAAACCTGGTTTCGAACCTCAGGCTTCTAAATCCAGACCCAGCACTTCTTCTACTGTATAATGCTGCCTCCAAATTTCAAGTTAGGGATATCTGAGCAACCAAAAACACATGAAGTCATCCACACCCTACAAAATACCACCACTTAAAACTCGGGACAATTATTTCTTGGTGTTTACAGGTCTCTCATTTAACCCAAATGGAAATCAAAAAGATTCTGAAAGCAAATTTTATTTATGTGGAGTTATTTCACTTTGTCTAGCAGTTATCTTTGGTCCACTTAATAATGATGGTAAGGTTGTCACCAAATCCATTACTGTTTTCAAAATAGCTGTACTTTAAAACCCTCAGGAGGAAAGATTTTTACTGAGCCAGAAGCACGCTGCAAACTGGGCAAAGGCTGAATGTCAACAAGTCATGTGCCATTCATCTGATATTCATTCATCTCTTGTGCAAGGCAAAGGTTCAGATTTTGTTACTGAACGACTTCTTTGGCAGAACCTCAGGGTGAAATAGTTTGAATCTGTTAGCTCATGGATCTCCAGCAGCTGTTCAAGCAAAACAAAAGAAAACAAAAAACCCACTCTTTCAAGTCAACCAAAAAACCTGAGTTCATCTCTCTGCTCAGCTTCTAACTATCCCACAGGGCTCTGGTTTGGCTGTTAAGTGTTCCCACTTTTCATCAATAGGGATTTGGTTATTTGCTGTACTCTTCTGGGGAGAGGGGAAGGTAGTGGAAGGGAAGAAGGGAGGGGCACCTTACAGATTAGTGCATAAGCTCTTTGATGACCATAAAACACTATGTGCAATGTTCCGCAACCAACATTTAGCAATCATTTTTTAAACTTTTAGTACATTCCTAAAGTCAACAGAGACTAGAAGCACGCTTAAAATGATGGAAGTGGGAGCCACGCAAGAGGAAATAGGTCCCAAAACAGAAATAACAAAGCTCTTAAAAGATTGTTCCTTCCAATAATATAGTTAATGCCATTGCAATATCCTTTTCCAGCTCCTACAATATATAGACTTGAATCATATAACTTTAGAGCTGGAAGAGACCTTGGAGACCATCTACTTGCAATATCCTTGATCTTAGAATCTTAGAATGTTAGAGCTGGAAGGGACTCTTGGGGATGACACACAGTGTGTGGTACAGTGGGAAGAGCATTGGATTTACGGTCAAAGAAATTAGGTTCAAATCCTGACTCTGCTGCTTGTTACCAAACGACGTTGCAGCAAGTCACTTAATTCCAACAGGTCTCAGTTTCCTCATGTGCGAAATGAGGCAGTTAGATAAAATACCCAAACTGCTTCATCTTTTAGATGAAGAAACGGAGACTCAAAGAAGTCCAATGACTTAGCTAATATCTGTGAAATTAAATTGTAGCAGAGTTGGATTTAAAAGCTAGTTCTCCTAAGCCCCATTCTTAGGAGATGCTAACATCCTTGACAGATGCTTATTCAGTCTCTATCTGTACGTTATTGGTAATAGAGAAGTAACTACCTATCAAGTCCCTGTGGACCCCTTCTCCCATTGGTGAGTTCATTATGGAACCTCCATTTTGAGGAACAGCCCCGAGGAGCCATGCTTCACTCTTCAAACTTTGCCAGTATACTTCAGCTGTATTCTCTCACAGCCCCCTTCTTTCATTGCTGAGTTCTTCCTGCAACCTCCATTTTGAGGAAAGACCCAGACCAGTCATGCTTCGCTCTCTGGACTTCCCAGCCCACTTTTCTCTTCAGCACCTTTCCCACCAATAGAATGTAAGCTTCTTTGAGGATAGGGTCTGGATTCCTCTTTGCTTCTATTTGTACACCCAGTGTCTGCCACACTGTAAGTGCTTAATAAATGCTTGTTAACTTGATTTGATTAAAGCAGATCATTCTACTTCTGAGTAACTTTAATTGTTAAAAATTTCCACCTTATTTTGAGTTCCAAGCTTTAACATCTGGAAAGACACAAAAGTTGATCCCTGTTCTACATGATAGCTTTTCAAATATTTGAAGACAGCTCAAATTTTTCCCTCTCTGGTCTACAAAAATGTCAGTGTGGACCTACCATGTCCTTTAACTACTTCCCTATCCCAAAGCAGCAATTGACTCTTAAATCCCTCACCCCCTTCTAGCCCAGACTCTCATGGAATCATTGGCTACGCGAGTACCTAAGATTTTCTTTTCCAGGAAATACCATCTCAGTTCCTTTAACTGCTTCTCAGTGACACTGATTCCAGACTTTTACCATCACACTTGCCCTCCCCTGAAGGGGTTCAAATTTGCTGATGTTTCTGCTATAATGTGGATAAAAATACTCCAGATGAACTCTGTTCAGTTTAGAGTCTAGTGGACTCTTATCTCTCTTGTTCTGGAAACTACATTTCCATTAGCCCAAGATTGTGCTAAAGCTGGTTTTCTGGTATTCAGGTCACATTCAAAATTAAATCTCCAGACAACCAAACCATCAAATTTTCCTCTTTTAAAATTTTTGACATTCTTTTCTTTTCCGACATTAGGGATTCTTAAACCTTTCCCCTCATGACCCCTTCAGAGCTTCTTAAACTGTGGGTCACAACCTTATATGGGTTGCTTCCCAACCCTTTCTCCCATGTTTGTATACTGCTTCTCAGACACCCCAGTTTTGAGAAACAGAGCAGACCTATATTACCCATATGGGGTCACAACCCACAGTTTAAGAAATGCTATCTACATCACTGCTATTTTCCTTATGGTTTTCTTCTTGTCCCTCCCCAACGCCCATAGGACCCTCCCTTGGAAAAAGTATAGCCAAGCAAAACAAATCAGCATATTATATTGGCCATGTCTGACATGCCTCATTCCACAGCTGTGGTCCACCAAGAGGTAGGAGGCTGCTAGTCCTGTGTCTTGCCTCTAGGTTTTTTTTCCACATAAACTATTAAAGTTGTCCCCTATTCTACACTTCAACTGTTAATATCATAAGCCTGCTTCACATTTATTTATGTAGCTCAGGGGCGAAATAGAGCATTAGAACTAAAATGTGGGAAATCTGAAGTTCCAAAGCTGGCCTTAGACACTAGCTGTGTGATCCTGGACAAGTCATTTTACCTCAGTCTTCCACTAGGTTCCTCCTCTGTAAAATGGGAATATTAATGGCATCTCCCTTCTAGGGTTGTTGTGAGGATCATATGAGATAATATTTGTAGAGCACTTTGTAAACATTAAAGCCTTATATAATTGCTGCCTGTTATTCCCATTTTAAATTTTATCACAGTAGTGTCAGCCCCTATTTCCACTTTATTGTGATGTTTTTGAATTCCAATGTCTTTTTCATCCATTTTTGTAGCTTTACTTCCCAGCATGCTGGCATACAAACATTTCAAAGGTATTTGAAAGTCATTTAGAGTCAGGAACGCCACAATTCTAATTCTGCCTCAGATACATGCTAGCTGTGTAATCCTTCCTCAGGATTTCCTCATTTATAAAGCAGGGACAATAATAGCACCTATTTCACATGACTTTTGTAAGAATCCCCTGTAATAACATGGGTCAAGTGCTTTGCAAACCTTCTAGCGCTATATAAATGCTGCTATCTTTAATGAGGTCAGGAGTCATTTCATTTTGGTCTTTGTATCACCAGTACTTGGCACAGTGTTTATCCCACAGAAGCCACTTAATAAATGTTAAATGGTATTCCTTCGAATATTGTTAATTAAGCTGCAAACTTCCTAAATAATCAAACTTCTAACATTTGATTCTTATGGTAAATCCTGGATCAAAATACCAAATACTGAATGTCAAGGCCTGGAGGAGAATTTGTGCCTAGCTGTGGCCACTTTGTGTTGTACCACCAATACTTCTGGTCTCTTTATGGAGGAGTCCAATGTACAT
The DNA here is from genome assembly GCA_028646595.1 of Phalanger gymnotis. Lineage (NCBI taxonomy): Eukaryota > Metazoa > Chordata > Mammalia > Diprotodontia > Phalangeridae > Phalanger > Phalanger gymnotis. The sequence goes on from CM053626.1 coordinate 272,400,525, forward strand.
AGTAGCATCTGAAAGCAATGTTATCTATTTTCCTGATACCTGAGAGAATTCTCATGGAACTACTTAGGGTAATGGGCCATCCATCCTTAAGCCAGGTTATTGAAGGAAGAGGAATTCCTGATGCTTCACAAGTCAATGTAACAGGATTCTTCTCCACCACACTTATGTTTTCAGGTACCTCCTGGTCTCCTACAATGCTTGGAGGGACTGTAACACAAAAGCAAATAAATCAATAGGAAACAAGTACTTGATGGAATCTGTTCTTTTGTCATATATTCTAATAAGTAAAAAAAAAAACAATAAAAATAATCCACTGACTTTTTCTCTCTTGGTATACAAGAATGGCAGTGTGGACCTACCATGTACTTTAACTACCTCCCCTCCCCCAAATGGCAACTGACTCTAAGTCACTCACACATTCTAGTCCAGACTCTCACGTAACTAGTGCTGTACATCTTCTAGACTAATGACTGCGGTTAATGGTACAATCTGTGATAATAGAGTAAGCTCAAATTCTAAGATTAGATTCATTAGAAACAAGGAAGGTAAAAGGGGCAGATAATTTTTAAAGCTATCCTTACATGAATCAGAAAAACACTGCTAACTTTTTCTCCTTTGTCTTTCCTTAAAAAGATGACTTGTAAGTACCTTTGTAATTTAATGCCTATTAGGTCTTAAAAGTTCACACTTTGTCTCCCCTAATATTGAATAGTAAAGCAAAGCTTTGTATATTTCTTCCCTGGCTTCCTGATACTGAGATGCTGATGTTATAATTCTTAAAGTCAATACTGTTCCCATGACATTTATGTATATGTTACACATGGGGCACATTTGTGCATACACATTTGTTTCTATTTCAATGAATATTTTTTTATTCCCTCCCTAGCATACAACCCTTTTTAGCTGCCTTAAAGAAAATCTGTTTACAGTTAAGGTTAAAAAGGCTGAAAGAATCATAATGGTGGAAGATATTAGTGTCTATTTTAGCCTAAGTAAGTATGTTAATCCTTTCTAGGTCCTTCTCTTTGGAAAGAATTAGTTCCAAATAGTTTGAAGCAAGTACATAATTTTACTATTTCATTTTTTCTGTTCAATTTCCTTTAAAAAGTGTCTTTTTCTTGATTTTAGCAAAAAAGAAAAAAATAAAAGAAAAAGAAAGAAAAGCCAGAAGGGGCTAGGATAGAAAATAATAGATTAATCTTGTATACATGAAGAATTGTAGGACTATACCAAGAGTGATCTTTCAGAAGATGGAAAGTAAGACATATTTAACTTTCAGGATGTTGGGTGTCAAACTGAAAAAAATGCTATAGTTAAAATTGTATATTTAATTTATTTTGTCCTTTTTACTCACCATGGACACTCAAGTCATATTTTTTATCAGTCATTCCTGCTACATTCACTGCCACACAAACATAACGGCCAGTGTCTGACACATGGATGTTTTTCAGTTGAAGGAGGTGTCCCTCATTCAGAATTTCCACTCCTCTTCCAGTAAGCAAGGGGCGGCCATCTTTCATCCAGGTTACCGATGGTTTAGGAATACCCTGTACTTCACATTCCAAAGTGATACTCTTCCCTCGGGTCACAGTGACTTCTGCAGGGTGATTACTGTTGCTAGATATGGTTGGACGAGCTAGAGAAGAAGGGAGACAAAGATGCTGTAAAATTCAACTCTATGCTTCAAGAATCACACAGGTATTTTCAGATAAGCAAGAAGAGAATGAATGAGGTCAACTCCGTGAAAGGAAATCCTAGGGCTGCAAGAACTAGTGGTGATAAACTGAAAGAGAAAACTCCAAATTAAGCCATAAAAGATGCAACATTTTTACAAAATGTAAGAAAGGATGGTGTGGTGTGGAAGAAATCATTTAAGAGGGCCTTACATAATGAGCCTCTTCTTATCTTCAATTTAAAATTTTCCAAGCAGTGGTTTTTTTTAAGTTTTTCTAATGAAAGTTTGTTTTAGACAAGCCCCAATTTGAAGCTCACACCCTTTGCACAGACTTATATACAACAAATATAATGAAACTTCCTGATCTAACTACATTACAGTTTGAGAACTGAAAACTGCCCTAGAGCAGATTTTATCCAACCCCTTCTTTTGAAAGATAGCGAAACTAAGGTTCCAAGACATGGATTGACTTTCCCAAGTTTTAGTGAAAGACCTTCTTTAAAAAAAACTTCAAAACTTATTAATACTATTAAACTTCTTATATGTACCATGGAATTAAATACAATGTTGTTTAAGTATTGCAAGATTCCTATAGATAGGATTCTAAAGCATTTTTAGCATCTTCCAGGAAAAATTATGAAATCAAAAAGTAGACTTTAAACTAAATTTTAAGATATGTGATAACTTTTAATGTACTTCAGTACTTTCAAGCATCTTTAGGCCATGGGTTCTTAGCCTTTTCTGTGTTATGGAACTTTTGGCCATCTGGGGAAGTCAGAAAAGTTTTTTAAAAACAAAAAATAAAGTAGATGGGATTACAAAGGAAACCAATTATATTAAAATACTTGTAAAAATATTTTTAAAAAGTTGGAAATCAAGGGGATGCCCATCAATTGGGGAATATCTAAACACATTGTGTATATGAGTGTAATGGAATACTATTGTGCTATAAGAAATGAGAGGCAGATGGACTTCATAAGAACCTGAAGAGTCTTATGTGATCTGATGATGAGTGAAGGGAGCAGAACCAGGAGAACATTGTACACAACCACAGACACATTGCTTCTGTGATGACTAACTTTGATAGAATTGGCTCTTCTTGATAATGTAAGGTTCTAAAACAGCTCCAAAGGATTCATGATGAAAGACTATTTACATTCAGAGAAAGAATTACGGAGTCTGAATGCAGATTGAACCATACTATTTGCTCCTTCTTTTTATTTTATTTTTGGTTTTGTTTTATCTTTCTCATAATTTATTTCATTGGTTATAAGTCTTCTTTATAACTTGATTATTGGGAAAATAAGTTTAACGTGAAGATATATGTAGAACTTACAGCATATCACATGCTGTCTTGGACAGGAGGAAGGGGGGGAGAAAATTTGGAACTCAAAAACTTGTGGAACTTAGTATTGTAAACTAAAAATAAAATAAACAATATATATCTGAAAAAAAAGTTCCCTGGATTAAGAAGGCTTGTTTTGGCTATCATTTTTTTTTCTCCTCAAAAAAATGTATTTTTTTTCCTGAAACAAAAGTATATCTTTTTTATTATGCCAATATTTTCTCAGTGATAATAGGGAGTACTATATGGATATGAAATATGGAATACTGTAACCTCTGGAGAATCAAAACTGTAAGTAACCCAAAAATCAACGGAGAAAAAGATGGTGGGAGCGATTAGATTGTGGCATTCGCCAATGATGATTTAGTGCACTCGAGAAGAGGCTTGAAATATAGGGTTGGAAAAAGAGACGGGCTGGTCATTGAAGGAGGGTATGAAACAACGAGTCTTCCTCATTCTTAAAAAACCCTCACTTGATTTCACCAATCAGATCAGCTATCGTCTTCTATCAATCCTCCCTTTCTCAGTTAAACTCCAGAGGTATCTACACTAAGTAGCTCCATTTCTCTTCCTTTAACTCTTCTAATTTTTCAAAAAATCTGGCTTCTGACCTCATAATTCAATTGAAACTGCTCTTTCTAAAGTAACCAATAATCTAATGGCCTAAATCTAAATCTAGATCTAAATCTAATGTTTTTCCCCCAGTCTCATCCTTCTCGACCTCTCTGCAGTGACTAAAGACTGCATGACTACAAAACTTTTCATTAGTTTAGATTTTTATCTACATGACACCACCATTTAAATGTTTCCAAATATTTAGAGATTACACTAATAGATTATTTGATAGTTGATTTAATTTTTCATTTTTCTACCAAACAGTTGAGTGTTGTGATACAGCTTTAGAGTTTTGATGGAGTCCTAACAGCAGCATAAAGAAAAAAGATAGTGATAAAGAAAAAGGAAAGTTAGTAAAAGACCGTTTGACTTACTGTAAACTTGCAAATTATATTTTTTCTCTGCATTCCCAGCAACATTTGATGCAATACATGTGTATAATCCTGCATCAGACCTTTCAGCCATCGAAATCTGCAGCTGTCTGCCTCCTGACAATATCCTGACTCTTCCTGTGGAATCGGTCGGCACTGGAGACCCTGAAAAGAATATCCAGTTTCAGAATTTGTACACATTACTTTGCTGGGTGTCATATGATAGTTTCTTTGTTCAAATAATCAAGAGGCAATGTGTCTGTCAAAAAAGATGAGTATTTAACAAAAGTTATCTTAGATTCATGTGGTGTAATTTCCCTCC
>CM053626.1:272405352-272433161 GCA_028646595.1 Phalanger gymnotis
CTAGTTCTTCTTAAGGAAGTTTACCAGATACTTCCCTAAGGGTAAGAAGATTTCTATAAACCTAAGTATTCTAGCAATATTTTTGGGCGAAGAAGAGGGAGAAAGATTATTGCCATACAGGGATTTTACAGACTTCTTTTTTGGACTCCCTTGAGCCCTGTATATTAGTGGCAATGTTTGTTTAACAGAAAGAGCGACTGTATTAGAGTCAAATGACTTGAGTTTGTGTCTTAACATGGCAGTTGGTTACACAGGAGATAGAGCCCTGGGCCTGGAGTCAGGAAGACCCGAGTTCAAATGTAGCTTTAGGCATTCACTAGCTGTGTAACTGTGGAGAAGTCACTTAACTGGTGTTTGCCTCAGTTTTTTCAACTATAAAACAGGAATCATGACAGCAACTACCCTGCAGGGTTGTTGTGAGGATCAGATAATATTTATAAGGCACTTAGCACAGAGACTGCCAGATAACAGGCACTATACAAATGCTTCTTCCCTTCCGTTCTCTTTCCCCCTTCTGACTCTGAAGTTACGTTATTTTTGGGAAGTTATTTGTGCTCTCTGAGCCTGTTTTCTTATCTGTAAAATAAGGACAAGAGTACTTTGGACTACATACAGCATCTCATAAATTTGATAAGAGAACTTTGAGAACCTTTAAAGCGCTATGGGAAAAGAAGCTGTTGTTGCTGCTGTTGGTATAGTTCCAAGATTATTACAAGCAGTATGATACAGTGAGGGCTGGATTCAGAATCATGAAGATGAGAATTCAGACTGCCTCTACTACTACTTATTAGTTTTGTCACTATGGTAAAATCAATTAACATCTGTGCCAATTCCCTAAACCTTAAAGAATAGTCATTAATGATTCAATTTCAACTTCATAGGAGGTCTACTCTCCAGTGGAGTGCCCCAGGGATCTATGTTTGGTCTTATACTCGCTAACATTTTTATCAATGACTGGGATCATTTATCAATGACACGGGATGCTCATTATGTTTGCAGCTGATACAAAAGCAGGGGGATTTGTTAACAAATTGTGCAACAGAGATCAGGATTTAAAAAACCTTGACAGATTAGAATGTTGGGTTGAATCTAGTAAGATGAAATTCAACCAGAATCAATGTCATAAATTATATTTGTGTTTTAAAAAAATCAGCCTCAGAAGTATAGAATAGAGGAGGCCTGGTTAGATAGAGTTTTGTCTGAAAAGATCTGGGAGCTTCAGGGGACTAAAAACAAAATAGGAGTCAGCAGTGTGGTGTTTGGGCAAAAAGTCACTGTTATTTTGTGCTACAATAAGACAGGCACAGCTTCCAGGAATAAGGAGATAATAGTCCCCCTGTTTGCTTTCCTGGTGAGGTCACAGTTGAAGCTCTGTGTTCAGTTCTGGGCACCAGACTAATAAAGGCATGAATAAGTTGAAGTGCATCCAGAGAAGAGCAAGCAGGATAATAAAGGGCCTTGAGATCATGTCATATGAGAATTAGTCAAAAACAATGTAAAAAACATGACAAACCTAAAACCTCATGAACTGAGACTAACAATAGGGAAATAACTATGATGCATTAGTGACATGTAGGATTAATGAACATTTTTAGAGAAACATATCTTTATTACATTCTAGTACATAGAATGTAATCTAGGCCCTACTAAACTAAGTTAACAAAGATTTGGCAAACAAAGGTCTTCAGAGATCTACTCCTTGGTGATGATGATATATTCCTGAAGGTTACCAGAAATGAGAGTAATAATGTGATAAATATTCTCCATTAGTGGTTTTTAGGCAATGGAAGAGTCTATCTCATTTTTGAGGCAAAGTAAGAAAAACAAACTTAAAAGACTGTTTCCTTTGTTAATTCTTAGTATCCCAGGATTTTTTGAGTTATCACAGTCACTGGGCAGCTAGGTGGCACAGTGGATAGAACAGCAGGCCTAGAGTCAGAAAGACCTGAGTTCAATTGAGACACTTGCTAGCTGTGTGGCCCTGAGCCAGTCACTTAACTCTGCTTGCCTCAGTTTCCTCATCTGTAAAATGACCTAGAGAAGGAAATGGCACACCATGCCAGTATCTTTGCCAAGAAAACCTCAAATGGGGTCACAAAGAGCTGGACGCAACTAAACAACAACAACATAGTCACTGGGAAACAAGAGAGACATACATAGTAAAGATGTAGCTAGTTTTACTAGCTCAATTACAAGTTTAATTAAAGTAATTGATCCCTTATGACATAATCTACTGTTTCAGAAAGATCTCATTGATGTGGGTACAATGAATATCTCAATATTCAAGTCTAATCCTCCTATGCTAATATGGTCCATATTGACCTATAAGTCTTCCACGGAAGGGACCACCCAACATGTTGGGGGACATTCCTCCAGATCTCTTGAAATTGAATGGATATTTATGGAGCACATAGGCTGCCCATTTGTTACCAGTCACTTTCTATGTGACCAGTTCTTCTTTTTCAAGCATGCATTTTGATTACATCTTTTTTTTCTCTTTCTCTTACATAATTACTTTGCTTGTAATATACTTTAGCCTGATCACACTACCATGTACCTCTCTACTGCCATTTGGGTGGTCCTCAGCTTCCCTTATTTAGGACACTGTATTATTCCATGACTCTCAGATATACAACATTGGCCATGTCACTTCATTATTGAATAAATTCAGGTGATTCCACATTACTTCAAGGATCAAACATAAACTCCTGTTTGACATTTAAAATTGTTGGCAAACTGGCTACCTTCTTCCTTTTTCTCTAAGGATCAAATACGTCAGATGGAAGCACTGAGCTGGACTTGCAGCTCAAAAATGTGGCCAGTCCCTGTTTTGGTCCCAGAGTATGAACAGGGAATATAATTCTAAAGTAGAAGCCATAAATTGCTTTTACAGAACACTTTTGTTTTTTCTAGTTGATGGTCAAGATGAAGAAATATGAAGCTAAGTGAGATAAAAATAGCTTTCCTATTAACTGAAAAATGATATTAGAATGTTCTTTACATTAATATGAAAGATAGAAGCAAACTTAATCAGGCTTATAAACAAATGTTTCCCTCATTTTGTTTTTGGAATATACTTTGAAGTATGTTAGAATACAATAAAATATGAAATATTTTAGAACTTGCCTTGTGGCCATCTAAAAAGAGAAAATTACACAATTTGCATAGTCCTGGAATAAAGGTTGAAATATTAGTTCTTTGTAGTAAATGAGAAAGAGCAAAATTGACATCTCAGATCCTGGAAGAGGCCATCTATCTCATGCAGATGAACATTCATGGGTATTTTCCTGTTCCCACTCTCACCATGAGGAAAAGTAACTGACATAATGTGAAGAACCAAGTCCATTAATGGTTAAATTTAGAATAAATTTCCCAATATTTAGACTATGGAGCATTTAAGTACTGCCCTGATATTTTCTTCCCCTCTATTTAAATAATTTCTTTACCAAAAGTGATTTTTTAAAAGTATATGAACACAAAATAAAGGAAAAGAAATGTACTTTTTATTGATTTCTATGTTCTTGTATAAAATTAATCTCTATTATAAAGCATTTATTTTAAAGAAATTTTGATTGTTCTTACATGCAACTGGGAAATAAGATATACAGGCAATGAGGTAGAGAAATCTATCTTTCCCTACAGGAAAATAGAAGGGAAGGGGTAGTAAGAATGCATGCTGTCTTAGGGTGGGGGGAGGGAAGAGATAGGGAAAAAATTTGGAACTCAAAATCTTGTGGAAGTGAATGTTGAAAACTAAAAATAAATTAATTAATTACAAAAAAAGAAATTTTGCTCATTTTTTTGAAGTGAAAATGCATTGACTTAAAGAGATGGCATTGACAAGAACTGGTGGCATTGACAAGAACTATAGCCACTGCAATGAAAACAGGCTATCCTGTGAGAATATTTTGAGCTTTAAGGACACTGTGTGATAAATAATGATGCTTCTATACTTGCTAAGGTTATGATTGTGTTCATATCACTTAAACTCTCTGAACCTGCCAGGTTCAGCGATAAGCCTACACATGCAATTCTTGCTACTAGGAAGTTGAGACTGGCAGATCTCTGAGTTTCTGAACTGCTGTAAGCTAAGCCAATTGAGATGTGTCCACCCTAGGTTTGGGGTTAATATGATTGCCTAAGGAAGGGTGAAGCAGCTCAGGTCAGAAAAGGAGTAGGGTTTCTGTGTCAGTCAGAGCAGACACTGGCTCACGAGTAGCCTTTATACTTCTGACCCAAGTGGGAGATAGAGAGACTCAGATTTAAAAAAAAAAAACAAAACCAAAACAAATCTCTGAACCTCAGTTTTCTCTATCTAAAAGAGAAAGGAACCTGTAGAACCCATTTAATCAAGTTGTTGCGAGTCAACTATAATAAGGTATAAAAGGGTTTTGCAAACCTCAAAGTGCTTTATAGTTGCTAGATGTTTTATCACTAATTATTATTAGGTACTTATTATCATGATACTTGATTGGGAAAAAATAGAAACACTCCTGAGACAAGTCATTATTCTGCTATTATTCTTCTTTTATATTTAAAGCTCTATAGACTATTGCATAAGTAAATAAAATGAATGCATTTTGTAATTGAATAAAGGATTCAGGCTATAAGCTCATCTCCTATAAGAACCCTGACAGCATCCTTGGTATCTCTGAAGTGTGTGTGTGTGTGTGTGTGTGTGTGTGTATGTATATATATATATATATATATGTATGTGTGTGTATGTATATATATACACTTCAGATATAACATATATATATATACTTCAGAAATATACATATTTATATATGTACACACACAGATATATAATGACCAACAATCTGAACTAGTATGATAGTCTATAATAGTTCCTATGATTGGTTTTGGAGTTCTCCAGGATATTTTGAGGTCTGTGTATATAGTACAGGGAGATTTGTTCTCTATCAGTCCACAGAAGATAGTGAGCTACTGATATATCATTTTTAGCCACAAAGTCATATCATATTAGGTATTCAGTAAGAGCTATTCTTTTATATTCTGTTGAGATACGTTGTACAATTTTGAGTGTTTCCTTGAACGATCATTACATCTGGGCTCCTTAAGATAATCCTCCTGTAATTTTCAGTAACAACAGTTTAGTCATGAAAGGCCATTGATAATGCAATTATTGTATCACCATATATCTACTCTTAAAATCATATAACTTATCCTCAAATCTGATACACTTTGGTACATTTAATCATTACCTTAAAGCAATGATTATGTATTCGTATTTGTAGGTACAGATCAATGGAATTGGGCAACCTTTGTTATCTGCCCTCTAGAAATTCATAGATAAGAATAAATTAATAAGTAGCCAGACTTGTATTTTGCTTTTCTTGGACCAGTATAGATCACTCTTACCCCAAATGTTAACATTGTAATTCTTCTCAGTTTTCCCAGCAATATTTGTTGCTTCACAAGTGTAGCGTCCAGTGTCTTGAATCTGTGCTCCTTCAATCTGAAAAGAAAATTATGATCTAAATTAAATAATTTAAAGTTGAAAAGGTTTGGGATTTCATATCTAATCTAAGTTTTTTTCATATTAACCTAGTTTGTTACACACTTAAAAACTATCAAACATTCCTTTTTCTCCAAGTACACGCCAAGGCCAAATTATACAGTAATGGATCCTCTTACTGCCTTAAGACCCAGAAAGTTTTTCTAAATTACAGTTAGATATTTCATATAACTAATACGTGCTATTTCCACTAAAACTCAAGAAACTCTGATGGTGAGTGGGGGGCTAGGTAAAGCATGGGAGGTAACGTTATACTTTGAAAGGCCACAAATCAAATTTAGGGGAGGAGACAATTAGGAGAACTTGAGGACAAACCAGAGAAAGCTATTTCAATCTAAATGAGGGCTAAATTTGAAAGAAGACTCACTTTAAAGGAAGAAAACGAATTTTTAAGTGGTAGGATGTAAAGAGAGGACTCAAGGAAGAGATGATAGTTAAGAAGGCAAGGGAAATTAGAAGAGGTAAGTAAAGCCAAGTACTGAAACAAAAAATCAGTGATAAAAAGGAAAGGATTTAGTATGTGGATGTAAATTTGTGGAGATGACAAAATAGAAATGAGATATAGCTGTCAAGTTTTTAAGAGGCGATATTGGCTATAAAAGTCTTAAGGAGTAATTAGCAATTGGGGCATAAACATACATGAGTGGTTAGAAATACACTTGATTAAATATTCTAATGAATACTCATGTGAAGAAAGCCAAAAGCAGAACAAGGAAGCGCAGTGGAGAGCATCTGGGTGAAGATCGGTTGAGGGAGAAACAAAAGTGACTTTGTAATTGGGCTATACGATAGACCACCAGGACAGAAAGAAATTTGAGAAACCGATCAAAAGCCTGCCATGCTATAGAAGTGATGGGGAGCTACACTTATCCAGACACCTGTTAGAGTGCTATCCAAAAGCAGAAGAGCCAATAAATTCTTGAATTTTCTTACCAACAATTTCATTTTTCAAAGGGTAGAGAAACCAATTCTATTGTGATTCTCAATAATAAGTGATCATTCAGCCAGCATTTACAAAGTTCGCAATATATGCCAGGTGCTTTGAAAGGTGTCAGGGATAAAAAGAAAAATCAAACAGTCCCTGTAATCAAAGTGATTGCATTCAAAGAGACAACATGTACTCCAATTATGTGCATACAAATAAATAGGAAACAAAAGAAAAGGGAAGCACATTAGAAGCTGGGGAAATATGAAAGTCTATGTATAGAACATGGCATTTGAGTGGAAATTTAAAAAAAAACTAAAGGTTTTATGCAGCAAGAGGATGTTCTAATCATAGGAGTCAGCATGTACAGAAACTGGAGATGGAATGTTGTGTGTGTGAAACAGTCAAAAATTAGTTTGGCTGCACCGAAGAACGTGCAATGGGTAGTAATGTATCACAAAGCTGGAAAAGTAGACTGGGGCTAGACTTTAAAGGAAATGAAATGCCAAATCAATGAATTAATATTTGTTCATTTAAGTATAGGGAAGACCCTAGGATTTATTGACCATGGAAATGAAACAATTAGACTTGTGCTTTAGGAATATTACTTTGGCATCTGTATGAAATGTGCATTGGAGAAGGGAGAGAGAGGCAAGGCTACCAGTTAGAAGGCTTTTATTGTATTTCAGATGAGTAGTGCTGAGGTTACCACTAGGGTGGTAACCATGTCACGGAGAGAAGAGAGGGATGAAAAAGACACCATAGAAGTAGAACCACTAATACTCTTCAACTGATTTGATCTATGCAGTGAAGGGGAGTGAGAAGTTGGAAAACTATTTTGAGGTTTTGAACAGGGTATATAAAAGAACGATAGAGCCTTCAATAGAAATGGGGAAATTTAAGGCAAGAGTGGGTTTTTGGGGAAAAGATAACAAGTTTTGCTTTGAACTGAATTTGAGATGTCTATAGGATATCCAGTTTGAAATGTACAATAACAGTTGGTGACATGGTACTGAAGCTAAGGAGAAAGACTTTATTATAGATATGGGAGATTTATTGAAATCAGAAATGGAGTGTAAGGCACTAAGAATCACAGAGTTTTTAGACCTATAAACATTAATTGTTGATACTCTAAATGGGAAATTTTTGTCTAGCAATGAACAAGTTGACATAAAATAAGAGGAACTGAAACATAATGATACTGACATTATCTCTGTGAGAAATGATGAGGTCATTAAGAGTGAAATACAGAGGCGTAACAACAGTGCTGCTTGCAGCTGCTGTGGAAGTGTAAGGCCAATAACACCAGCACACAGGAGGGCTGCTAGCACAGGTTCTTTGATCTGCTTTTCTAAGGAAAGCAAATTTAAAGGGTCAGCAATCTTCTTTAATTACACATACATACATACACACACACACATATAATCATTCACTTACTTAGTTCAGGGGGAAAAGTCAGCACCCTGAACTTTGGAGAAAATACAAACAGAAATTATAAGCAGAGAAAATAACACAAATCAGCAGACAGGGCTTCTGTCTGTCCAGAGCAATACATACATAGTTACCACATTGAGAAGCACCAACATCTGGGTTTTCAAAGCCAGGAGGCTCCTTAAAAGCTACCCAGAGTCTCATCTGGCCAAATCACAGAAACACTCTTCCAATGAGTGAACCCCCAAAGAAAAATGCTAACCTCAGAGTATATATACTGTCTCTAATCAAGGACTCTTGATTCAATCAAAGACTCTTGATTCAAACAAAGGCAAGACTAAGTCAAAGGCATTTGATTGCCTTAGTCCTGAGAAGCACTCCAAAAGAAAAAAAAAACAGCAAAAAGTCCCACTTTGCTTTCCATTATAGGAGGAAAGAGGGTCCAAGAAAGAGCCTTGGGGTACACCTAGGATATGGCTACTGGTGTGGAAATGAGAACTTTGAAAAAAATTACCTCTCCCTCCAAGAGTTTGGAACAGAAAAAGAAAAGCCAGATACAGTGTGACAAATATAGCCTAGATTTTGGAGAGCTGATTTCATTCAGAAGAAGTACGAATATAATCCTATGGACTAGAATTCTACAGGGAAGTAAGGCCAAGTAGGTTAAGAAACTTTCAAGAATGAAATCCTGAATACACAAAGGGAAAAAAATTTATAAGGAGTAAAAAGAGAAGGACATGAAAAGATTAACATGAATTTGTAGGGTACTCAACATCAAACTTGGATTTTTTTTAAAGACTGGGTCTTCCTACCTCATTCAGGCTGGAAGTACAGGGACTACTCACTAGCCCAATACCACTCCTGATGGGCATGGGACTTTTGATCTCCTCTTTTTTTTAACCTGGACTGTTTTGCCCTTCCTTAGGCAACATCATTCCCCCTGCTCCCGGAAAATAATCATATTAATGCTGAACTTGAAAGGAAACATGTGTAGCCCACTACAGTTTATAAAACTTGAGCTCAAGAGATCCACCAATCTCAGCTTCCCTGGTAGCTGGAATTATTGGCATGCACCACCACATCTGAAGGAACTTAGATTAAAAGTAAAGATACAAGATTAGGAAGTAAAGATACAAGGCAAGGTAATAGAGGATGACTAGAAAAGTGTGTAAAAGTTTTATCACAACAGTTTTAGGAGAGATAAGGCTCGGAACAGGATGAGTTTCATGAAGAAAGCAAAGGACAACATAAAATACCTTACTCTTTACTCTCTACAACAGACATTGGTACCTAAGTTACAACTATTTTCTCTTTTAACCTTTATTGAAAATCTTTTGTTTTTACATCACCTTCATTTCTTCTCCATCCAGAGGCCACAAATTGTTTCAAGAGATAAAAAGAGAGAAAAACAAAGTAGTTCAGCAAAAACCAACCATAGCCCAACCAGAGTCTCTCATCTCTGCAAAGGAGGGAGGGAAGTGTATTTTCTCATCTCTTTTTTTCAGGGTCATTATAACTACAGAGTTCAGTTTGAGTTTTTATTGTTGTTTTTTCCATTTACGTTTCTGTAGTTATTGTATATTTTCTTGATTTTCCTTACTTTGAGTTGCAACAGTCTCTATTTCTCTGTATTCTTCATATTCACCATTTCTTATGGCATGGTAAGCCACTCTCATGGTGATCTTTATACTAATTATGAACAGGGTTGGGTGAAATGACCAAATATCCCATTAAATTGTGTTTCATACCTCCTTTCTAAATGTCTTTCTCTTGAGCTCTTTCCATTGAGCCCTAACTTCTTTTTTAAAATTCTTATTTATTTTTAATTTATGGACTAAAACAAGCATTTCTATAACATAGTATAATAAACAAGATGATTGCACAAGAAACTGCAAATCTATTATGTATAGCTTGCTATTCCTTTTGAATATGTGATAAAGTTAATGTGTAAATTTCTTTTTTCCTTTTTTTTTCTTCCTAAATGCCCTGACCTAGAGAGGGCTATCATTAGACACAAAAAGGGGTGTATGTGTGTGTATGTAAAATTATTCTACATATACTCTATTTATCAGTTCTTTCTCTGGATACAGATAACATCTTTCTTCACATATCCGTTAATTTGGGTACTTATAATAGTCAAAATGACGTATTTGCTCAAAGTCATTCTTAAAACAATATTGCTGTTACTATATAAGATGTTCTCTTGGTTCTGCTCATTTTGCTCTTCATTATTTTATGTGAGTCTTTCCGTGTTTTTCTAAGATCATTCAGCTCATCACAATCATGCACCACAAGGAATTCAGTTCATACACCTAACTTCTTTATGGTTTCTGGTTTTCTTTACAGTGATAATATCAGTATCAATATGGTTCAGTTCCTCTCATTGCATAACAACTTGGTTGCTAGACAAAGATTTCCTATTTAGGGTATCAACAGTTAAATTAATATTTATAGGTCTGAAAACATTGTGATTCTTAATGCTCTCTGATCCATTTCTGATATTCCAACATCATCACTTCGGATGTGAAAGGGTGTTGAACAGGACAGAGCCATTTTCTAGTTTTCTTTGTTTCATGGGTACCAGGGCCAAAGAATTCATCATTTTGACCTTGAACTGCAGTTGCATTTGGTCACCACAATCATATGTGATGACTTTACAGCTTGGTAGAATCTACCAAAATTTGCTTGTAATATATTGGCATAGCTTTCAGCATGCTTACCTCCATGCTTCAGTGAGGTAGGCAACACACACACACACGCACACACATGCACACACATACATATATGTATATATGTACAAAATTTAAAATGCATTTTAAAATATAAAAATTTATGCATACATATAGAGAAATAAAGAACCAGCATATTTTTCTTACTGAGTCTTACAACAAATTTCACTAATTTGATTTAAAAAAAAACTTGGCTTCTTACATTCATTTATAAAACAATTAAATAGGAATAATTGTTTTAAACATTTTATTTCTTTTTTTAAAATTTTATTTCAACAACTGAAGTTTATTTTCTAATTCTTAATGTTTTGAATTTGATGCCGAAAAAAATCTCTGCTGGACTTTGTGCTTTTATTTCAGAGCACATTTTCACAAATGACAGAAAGTAAAGCTATTTAACTAGATTGTCAGCTCTTTGAAAGCAGAAATCAGGTCTTCTTTGTGATTCTAAAGAATCTAAAATAATTTTGCATAGTATTTTCCAAAGCATGTGCTTAATGAATATTTGTTGACTGACTGAAGATGAAACTATAAGTCTCTGGTAACATACGCTTAAAGATTCCAAAGTAAATATCAAAAAGGGTTATGGTTTAAAAATAGATGATTTAATACTTACATCTATTTAAACATGAGATGTAAGAATCTCATATTATCCCTGAAATGAGATTTGGACTTTTCTAGGAAAAAATTAATAGCATTTTGATAAAATTCAGTAAATTTTAATAGCAGCTACTAATTGAATTACAAACTTGGAAAAAGCATAAGGTAGAGTAAATATATGAAATTTACCTTCAAAACACTTCCATTTTCAGAGATACTGAGGCCTGATTTCTTTAGCAGGGGTCGACCATCTTTTAACCAAGTCAAAATGGGTGGGGGGATAGCATTGCCCTGACAGTGTAGCTCCACAGCTTGGTTAATGAAGACAGAAACATTCTGCTCTTCTCCCATAATATTTGGCGGAACTAAACAAAAGATGAAAAGAGATTTTTCTCAGAAAGGAAGAGGCCAGTGCATGTTTAATCTTTATTAATCATCATGAGATGCCACGAAGTATCTTGTTAGTTATCATAAATGATTTTTCTGCAGGCAGTCTGGCACACTGCCTTGTCTCATCTTAAGAAAGTTGGCCTACAATCCAGCATAAATAAGTCATAGATTAAATCTGTTCATTTTGAACAGATATTCCTTACTAAGGGCTCATCTTTAAAACTTCCAGAAAGAAGGGTAGTGCTAACATGTCTCAAAGATATAGTCAATAGAAATGACCCATTATCAAAAATTTAGATTTTAATGATGGAGATTATAATAAAGATGCTAAAAATGGGGAGAAGGAAACCTATTCATTAGTGAAAGAGAAGCAAATTCATCTACAAAATGTGTGGTTTGTAAAGTAACATAATGCTACATAGTAGAATTATCAAACTTTAGGGTTATATTGGATATTAGAGACTATCTATTTTAGTCCTTACTCCATACATAACCATTATATATAATCCCTATTATATCTTATTTTTTAAATGAGGAAATTAAGACTTAAAGGAGTTAAATGACCAGCAAAAAGGTTCCATTTAGAGGCCGATATGGAACCAGAACCCAGTTCGATGTTCTTACTATTTCATACTCCTTTCTTAATTACATGTTAACTAAATTCAGTGGGGCTAAAACTACAAAATTAAGAAAAGATACAAGTAACTTAGTGACTGGCTATTCACTATTATCACAATTATAGTACAAGAGGTAAGGCACTAAATTTAATATTAGAATTTTCTGATATTAAGGGCTGTCAGATACTGAAATGGTTTCCTGATGAAGGCTGTAAAAATGTCCTCCCTAAATATGGTAAAAAGTAGAGAAAATGACTCTTTCTCTTTGGTGGTATAAGTTGAAATTATACCAGGAACAAAGTAGAAATGAGAGAGCAGACTGAATAACTTCTTAAGGACTCTTTTTGCAGTTACATAGTAATTAAAATAAAAACTAATAAAGAAGTTGAACCTGCTATAAAAGGGCCACCCTGAGGAGTTGCTTGTACTCCAGCAATTCTTCCTATGAGTTTTTATACTTGGAAGAATTTTTTTAAATCTTTGTAAACAATAAAGATACTAAAACAAAACCATTTACCAATACAAAATAGGGAATCACATACCATTTGAATAAATTCATCTCTAAGAAACTTTCTAAGCTCTTTGTTTAAAATGGAATTTTATTTGCATCAAATATTGCTCCAATAGTAGGGTATTGTCCGGGGTTTGGAAACATTTTTGCTACATAGAAATTTCATTGTAACAATATTTGTTGTAACAGGAGATGATCTGTAGAGTACAGTATTGTTGCAGTTATTCAAATATTGTCATTTTTGCCTGTAGAAGTTACCATAAGGAAAAAAGGGCAAAATTTAAACATGAATTGACATTAGAAATCCTCACACTGAGATAACCCCATCTGCCTTCCTTCTCTATGTGTCACTAATATGTAATGGATTCTGGGTATCAGCTTTTCCAGAGGTATTTCTGCTCTTGGAAAATGTACACTGCACAATGACTTAAGCAGACCCTTTTGGGTACTGGAGTAAATACATGTTGCATTGATTTGTGACGCTTTTTTTCTTTTTTTTTTAAATAAAATTTAACACAAATATCTGGCATGAGATTACGTTTCAAGTAATCTTTTGGAGGGAGGAGAAAAAGAGATAGACCGGAAACGTAATTGTGTTTGAGAAAGACCACAGTTCTGTCATAGATAAAAGATGATCAATAAGCTTGTGGGACATTAAAATTGCATTCGTAGTCGTACTACCAGTACAGCTGGTGCCACTTTATAAGATGTCATACAAATATATACTTTCACTATATTTCCTTCTATTTTTCTTAGCACAGAAAGCACTAAGGAGAACAGCTGATTTCACAGTTTGGAAATAATTTAAGGGAAAGTCTGGTCTCTGTGGATAAGAAGAGCAGTACTAGTATAAAAATATGTTTATCTTTGTTTCTTTGTAGTATTCACAAAAGAGTCTGTACTCTTTATGGATGTTTATAGAACTAAGAGTTGGAAACAACCAAGAAAACCAGAATACTAATTTATTTCAAAATATTTTATCCTTCAATTACTTTTCTCCACAGTTAAGTGAATTGAACCAAATTGAAAAACAAACTAGCTTTTTAAAACCAAGAAGCAGACTGCAAAAACAATAGAGTATTTGTTTCTTGGGGAACATAAATTAAAATGAATCTAATTACTTTGAAGGATATATATTACCCAAATAAATATAGTTTATCTCTGTTGTCTCTTGCTCCCAACTTGCTGTTTAGTCTGGGGAAAAGAAGGTCCTGACCTTTCAGTTCCTCAGCTTTTTTCTATGTTATTCCTACTTTGCTTCCTGGTTATGTTTCTTGGGAAGACTTCACAGTAGAGTGGTTTTTCATTCTATGTATTATACTTGAAGAATGTAATTGCGAAGAGTCAGACGCCACAGTTATACTATCTGAGATCCTAATTTGTGATTCCTGGGAAACTCCGAGTTCTTTAAAGTAATGGAAATCTAAAATCATTGGTCTCAAGCTTCCTATTTTAGGTCCTCAGGGTGAGACAACATACACACCAAAGACTCAAAGCTACAAAGGAAAAGATTCTTACACTGGACTGATCCTATTCTAGGCAAAACTGAATTCTTGTGCCCTTAGGTAAAATATGCAGATGGCTCCCCTCTAAAGCTTAATTATACCTTAGGTTGCAATAAGGGATTTGGCTATTCGTTCCAATACTTCATTAATACTTCAAGGACTGGTGGTTTCTTTGGAATAGTTATTCCCTCTCCGGATACAGATTGTAACATCACTACATTTTTGTTGATGGTCTCTGAAAGTTGCTTTGACTGAAAAATATATTATCCTGATATCAAACTAGTAATAAATTAGAGGACCTGGGTTCAGATCTTGTATGTGACCCTACTATGTGTGGTTTTGGACAGGTCACTTAATCTCTCTGGGACTCAGTGTCGTCATTTGTAAAATGAGGGGGTTAAATTAGAGGGACTCAAGGTACCTTTTAGAACTATGAAACTACAAAGCTCTCCAAATTCAGCTAGGATGGTCCTCACTTGTTGCCAGGTCTGTATGTAAGGTACTTCCATATTGATCGAACCTGACAGAATTTGTGCTCTGCAAGTAAGAGCCCAAGGTCACTTGTATGCTTTGATAGGGCATCAGTTTTAGAGGAAGAAAGAGGAGGAAGGGGGGGAGGAAGGGAAGAGGAAGAGAAGGGATGGGGAGGAGGAGGAGAAGAAAGAAGAGGGGGAGTGGGAAGAGGAGAACTAGAAAAAGCAGTGGCAGCGGCAATCCAAATTCTTGTATGCCCTCATCATTTCAATGCCCCCACTAGTTGCAAAATCCTGCTAGTTGGTCTTCCTGCCTCAAAAGCCCCCCACTCCAGTCTATCCTCTACTCAACTGTCAAACTGATCTTAAAGCACAGGTTTGACCAGGTTACATCCCTATTCAATAAACTCTACTGGCTCCCTATCACTTCCAGACCAAATATAAAATCTTCCTCAGGGCATCTAAAGCCACTCATAATCTGATGCCCTCCTATATTTCCAATCTTTTTATACCTTATTTACAACACCCCCTTCCCCCAGTGTTCTGCAATCCAGTGACGCTGGTCTTCTTTGATTTCCTTCACTCCAAACAGTCCATCTCTAAACTCTGGAAATTTTTGCTGGCCATCTCATATGTCTAGAATTCTCTCCTTCCTAATTTCTGCTGGCTGGCTTCCTTGGATTCATTCAAATGCTGGCTAAAATCCACTTTCTGCAGAAAGCCTTTCCCAATTCTGCCCTTCCCCGAGCCCTAAAGCCTTCTCTTCCCTCTGTTGGCTATCTCCAATTTACCCTGTCTATACCTTGTTTGTACACAGTTTTTTGCATGTTGTTTCCCCCATTAGAATGTGAGTGCCTCGGGAGCAGGGACTTCTTTGTACCTCCAGTATCCAGGCATAATGCCTAGCACACAGCAGGTACTTAATAAGTGCTCATTGATGGACTGACTAATGAAATAAAAATAGTTTTAGATAAAAAAGTACCATCTTAAATTTAGTTTTTATATCTACAATTACAAAGGAATATAATTTAGATGAAGCAGTTAGACAAGTATCGTATGCTCTGAGTATGGTAAAATATGGGCTATTACCAGGTATGAGGTTTAAGCGGAGATGAAAAGGTCCCAGATTCACTAGAGCAAGCTACACTCTTAGAGAGCCTAACAGAATCACAGGCATCTCTTGTCTTATCCTTATTATGATAGGCAATAATAATCATAAAACTATGAATTATATATATATTAATATTTGATAAAAGTATCTCAACAATAGTATGAATTCTTTGTTGATTGTTCTGAATGCGAATTAAGTCAAGACAGACAATATGGATGTGCCTTTGAGTGGCATAGGTGGAAGAGGCTGCTCTGATAGATTTATTCCTTTACAAATAGCAGAATTGCCGCTCACGTTCTTATTCTTCAAATATTCCTCTGTCGACATCAACCTCATATATTTTGAGCATGTTTCTTTTTGGTTCCAAGATTTAAAAAAATCAAAGGTAAAATTTATTAAAAAGCAAAACAAAACAAGCAACTTGGTACCAATTTGTGTTTTGAGTTGATTACATTAAATATCATTGCTACTTTTCATGACTATTTATTATCAACACTTCCTTTCCCTTTCATAATCTTATTGATACATATTCGCAATAGACCAGACAACTGATATTCCTCACCATATACTCTGAGGTCAATGTCCCTTTGTTTCTCCCCAGCAGCATTCACTGCCACACAGGTGTATTTTCCTGTATCACTGATCTGTGCACTAGTCAATGCTAGGACTCTGCCACCAAAAAGGACCTGTAAAAGAAAGAATAAGAAATAAAATTTTATAGAAGTTCTCTCTGGCACATTAGTTTAAGTAAATAATGATAATAATTATAGCTAGAGCATTTATATAGTGCTTTAAGGTTTGCAAAGAGCTTTACAAATATTTTATTGAATGCTCAGAACAACCCTGAGAGGTTGGTTCTATAATTTTCCTCATTTTGCAGATGAAGAAACTGAGGCAGACACCTAAGTGACTTGCCTAGCTAGGGTCAAAGATCTACTAAGTGTCTAAGGCAGAATCTGAACTCAGGTCTTTAACCTGAGTTAAGTACTGCATCACCCAATTGCCCAAAATTATGAAAGATGGGGATTTTTTTGTAATATATAGGAACTTTTTTCCTTCTAAGATTCCTGGAACATTTGAGTTAGAAGGGACCTTAGGAAGCACCTAATGTCATCTAATTAGACACATTTATTTTATAAACATTTATTTAATGAGGAAACCAAAATCCAGAAAATGAGGTATACTGACCTGCCCCAAATCATAGTGTCTTAGTGGGCAGAGTCAGTAACTCATCCCCAGATTTCTCAACTCCTGTTTTAGTACTCTTTCCACTAACCATGCTGCTTCCTATCTAGAGATAGCAACACTGACGAACTTTGTCCATAGGTGTCATCTTAATTATAGTGATTTCTAGTTTGCCTGAATGTGAAGCCACTGTCCATAGGAGCACAGATATACAGGATAAATAACAAAGATTAAACTGTGATAATACATACTCATAAAATTTCTCCATATTGAACCTGGTAGCAACTGCTAGCCCAGGGCTGCCATTTTTATGGAAAAAAAATTGTGTGTATGTGTGTGTGTGTGAAGGGGATATTGCAGGCAACACAATAGACAATCATTTAGTTTTGTAGAAGAGGAAAAAAGATGAAACCAAGAGAACTAAAAACTTGATTATTCCTTTTTCCAATTGTTAACTAATAAATTCTGTTAAATTAAACTTTAAAATGGGCATATTAATAAGTGACACTTCTGGCTATTTTTTATCTCAATAACCAATATTTACCTTCTATGAAGCCTTCAAAGGCTCTGGACAAGAAATGATTAAAGAAAGCCTGATGTATTGAAAGGAGAAAAAAACAAAAGAGGAAACTAAAATAATCGATTACTTGATTAAAAATACAAAGGTAAATTTTTGTTTTGATTTGATTCAAGTGGTTTTTCTCATCTTTTACTCAATAAAACTGAATCAGTATGAAGCTTTCCCTTTAGGTCCAAGCTCATATGCCACCTCACAGATTTTTGCAGAATCTTACAGTTGGAAGGGGCTTCAGAGGTCCTCTAACTTTCACTTGTGCCTGACTAAAAATCCCTTATAACATAAAGGGCAAATGGTCATCTGGCCAGTTCTTAAAGACCTCCTTGAAGAAGAGCCCACTATTTCCCAAAGCAGCCCCATTCTATTTTCCAAATTGGAGAGCTTCAACTATTAGGAAATTTTCCTTACATAAATCCTCAACTTGCCACTTATCTTTTCTGATTAAACATCTAAAAGGAAGAGTTAATCCAGGGAAATATATAGTAAAAGGTAGTTATTTTACACTTTAGCTGGAAACACAGAATCTGGCAAAAAAAAAAAAGCAACAGGAAAAAAACCCCTGAAAAATGAAAGAATTGGCTCACATAGCATTTTAAGGCATTCAGGTTTTGTTGTTGTTGTTGTTTTTTTGGTATTTTGGGTTTTTTTTATTGCCCTCCTTATTCAGTTTATCAACAGCTTTCCTTTAAAATGTGGCAACCAGCCAGAACCACTACCAATACTTAGAAACAATCTGACCAGAGCAGATGATGCTATGTCCTCAGAATCAACTTATATTTATTTTTATATAAGTATACTTTATTGTTATTGTTATTCAGTCATTTTCAGTTGTGTCCAACTCTTTGTGACCCCATTTGGGGTTTTCTTGACAGAGATACTGGAGTGATTTGCCATTTCCTTCTCTAGTTCATTTTGCAGATGAAGAAACTGAGGCAAATACAATCAAGTGACTTGCCTAGAGTCATATAGCTAGTAAGTGTCTTAGGCTGTATTTGAACTCAGGAAGATGAGTTTTCCTTACTTCAGGTCTGGCACTCTATCCACTACAGCGCCACCTAGCTTCCCCGCTTGTAGTTACACACCTAAAAATGGATCATCTAAAAATGGCAGAACTCAAACTTGGGTTCCCTGACTCCAAGGCCAGCCCTCTATGCAACTATCATCCTTTTCATAGATTTTTCTAGTGACCTATATTCTTCTCCTAATTTTATTTCTTGTCTCTTACCAATAGTTGATTTCTTTAGAATAGTGGCAGCAAGTACCTGAATTCCATCAGAGAAGCTGGAGACAGGGCTACCATCTTTTAGCCAGGTCAAACTTGGTGCAGGAATGCCTCTGGCTTCACACTCTAACCTTACCAGGTTATTAACAACCACTGACATCATGTCATTACTGCCAGAAATTGATGGGGGGACTAAAAGAGAGAAGAATTATGAAAAGGCCAGTCAATGTTTAAAATGATATAATTCAAAGATAAAGGCAAAAAAGGTGTAACAATAGAAATAGTGTTATATATAGTTCTACAACAGTTTTTTTAACTTTTTCAAAGATTTTATCTGTATTTTTCATTTTGTCCTCACAGTTACTCTGAGATATCCAAGGAAACTATTATTATC
Organism: Phalanger gymnotis; assembly: GCA_028646595.1. Classification (NCBI taxonomy): domain Eukaryota; kingdom Metazoa; phylum Chordata; class Mammalia; order Diprotodontia; family Phalangeridae; genus Phalanger; species Phalanger gymnotis. Next base: position 272,424,562 of record CM053626.1, read on the forward strand.
CAAGTTTTAAAGTTGAGGAAATGGAGACAAAGTGAAATATGCTGATTTTTCTAAGGTCATCAAGCTAGACATTGACAGAGCTGGGCCTAAAATTCTGATCTCTTTACTCCCAGAAAAGTGTCCTCTTCTGCTGAGGGAAATTTTTTTTTGGCTGAAACACTTGTGGGCTCAAGGAAGATTTATTAATAAATGTAATCATTATAACTGGCCAGTAAAATTTCTATGGCCTGTTAGAAAAACAATTTAAATATGTTCGAAGTCAAGCAGATATTAACATGTTCCAAAGAATAACAAATGTCACTATCCTTTAAATACTTTGGTCCCTAAACTGATAACATAATGTTTATATTAAAAGTTCAAGATATTTATTAGCTTTGAATGGTTTTTAATAAATTATTTCTTGCCCCTGCCCAGATTAATTTAGGATAGGTGATACTTACCATGAACCTGTAGACTGTAAAACAATTCAGCAGTTCCTGCCATATTGATGGCTACACATCTGTAAATGCCAGTGTCAGCTATCTGAGCACTATCAATCTCAATGATCTGTCCCCTTTTCAAGAAAGTAATACCCACAGCGCTTGACAGTGGATGATTATCTTTGTACCATGTAATAGCTGAAAGAGGAATATGGAGGAAGAAAAGTATGAAAAAATTCCTTTGGAATAGCTTCATTCACTGAGCTGCCACACAGCTGCCATCCAGGAAGTCACTTGGTCCCAAGCTCATGCTGATTCCCCAACTGGCTCTAGTCTCAAAACCTCTTAGGTGGTGGAAACTAGGTGTACAGTGAATAGCGCACTGGCCCTGGAGTCAGAAGGACCTGAGATCAAATCGGGCTTCAGACACTTGACACTTATTAGCTATATGACCTTGGACAAGTCACTTAGCCTCACCACCCCTCCAAAAAAAAAAAACAACCCAAAAGACAAAACAAAACAAAACCCTCTTAGGTGGTCATTTTTACAATGAAATGCTCTGTTGTATCTATGACCTCATCAACATGGGAGGTCCCTCCAATCATGCAGATTGTAACCCTTCCCATCCTGTGTGACTAATGCTCACATTCTCACAGAAGTTCATCAGAAGAGGTTCACCCCCAAAATGTAAGAATCCCTTCTTTCTCCCAATATAACAAATATATTAGTGGAACAGTTTGACTATTTCTCCACCTCTTATGGGGAGACATTTAAAAAATTATCTGTCCCTCTCTGAGCCTAAAGATAATTATTCATTAGATACCAAACATACTTACTTTATGCTATTTCTTTTTTTTTATTGAACTTCCCATCTAAAAAGATTGGCCTGGATCTTATCTTACATAATTTCAAGGCTCATTAACTGCTTACTTTCATAAGTGATTGATATAGTTTATCAATTTAGCAAATGTTGAAAATAAAATTTTTATCAGTAATAGCAGTTTAGCATGATAATCTATAGAGTATTTGGATGATGCTACTTTGTAGGGATAGGGAAAGGACTGAACACGTATATTGTGCTTATTATGTGCCAGATACTGCGCAAAGCGCAACCTCACAACAACACTGTGAGGGAGATGCTGTTATCCTCATTTTATAGCTGAGGTAACTACGTGAAACAGAAGTTAAATGATCACTCTGCTACTGTCTGAGGCTAGATTTTAACTCCGGCCTTCCTGACTCCAGACCCAGTGCTCCATGCACTATGCTACCAGATGCCTCAGTTGTGTATTCTTTATAACAGGAATAAGTGTCAAATGACTTGGAGGAGCAGTGTGGCATAGTGGGGAAAACTACTGGACTTTCAGTCAAAAATATTGTTTAGAATACTGCCTGTCATACTTATGAGCCTGTCTCAGCCTGTTTCTGCATCTGTAAAATGGGAATAATAACATTACCCAGATCAAATGAAATGATGCATGTAAAGGGTTTTGCAAAGTTTAAAGTGCTATGTGTCTCACATTTTATTATTATTAATAACAGTGTAGCTTACATGCAATAAACACATTTGTATAATTTGCATAATTGTATAACAATTGTATAACAATTGAGTGATTCATACGAATGTCTTTTTAATTAAAAGAAATCATAGAATCATATGTAATTAACAACAGCACCGTGAATACCAAAATTTCACTTTTTGACACTACTCATACCTAGGCTTTACTCCCTAGTAATCTTAGTAATTTTCTCGCTATTGTTCAGAAAGAAATGAATTTTCATGTACAGTTTTATGTTCCCTAGAATTGCTCAAAATGTGACAAGATACAACATATCAAAGCAAACAAACATACCAGGCAAAGGATTTCCAGATGCTCCACACTCAAGCTGAACTGGACTGTTAACTACGACTGTCTCATTTAACATTTTCCCAGCATTCTCAAGGTGAGGAGGTTCTAGAGGACAAACATTCTGAATGAGTCTGATAGAAATGCATATTCTGAGGCAGTTTGATCAGCAAAATTTGGGAGGTTTTTTTTTGTTTGTTTGTTAATAGATGGTGAGTAATTAAAAAAAAACCTAACAAATATAGAGAGGCAGAGAATGTGTTCACCTGAAATGGTACTTCTCTACATCAATGAAATTGAAAGGGTCTAGCCCTTTCCCTATCCCTACTGTTACTAAGACATTTTATATGAAGGTGACCTGTACCATTAGATATTAAACACAACAATTATTAAGCATCTCACTGTTCAAGGCACCGTAGATAAATCTTCAAAAATTTCTATGATCCCAAAATCTTCCTCTAGGAAGGAGCACAAAACACTATGTATGACTTATTATTCCAGACATGCAGTAGATATTACAGAAAATGCACAGCCCATGTTTTTAAATACTGGTTAAGCTGATATTTCTGAATATTTTGGTAAACCTCACCCAAAACTGAACAGTTTTCATATTGGGGATTTTCCCCTGCTAATCATCATTTCTCCCCAGGTGTCGCTTCTCTGGGCTTTTCTATCATGCCCTGTAAACCTCAGCCTGGATGATCCTTTTAGAAGAAGAATTTATACTTCTGGAGTACAATCCACTCCTGGGGTCCCTCCCTCTGGATGGCTCCTCCAAGAATCTCCACTTAAGAAAGGTGTCCAAGCCAGTCATCTCTTCATTCCCACCAGGCTGCACTCTTCCACATTCTTCCATTATGCCTCTGCATCAGGCACCTTCCCCATCACTGGCTCTGAAGCTTCCTCCTATGTGTTGTCTTCCTCACTGGAATGCAAGCTCTTTGGTGATGGTAGAGAACAAACAAGCATTTATTAAGTGCCTGCTTACAATGTGCCATATGTGGTGCTAAGGACTTTACAAATATTATCCCAAAGAATATCATTCTCGCTGCTTGTATTTGTGTCTTCCTGGCCCATGGTAAGTACTTCATAAATGCTCGTTGGACTGACTGAATGATTATTCTAAATATTGCAAGCTTCAGTTTAGTTTGTCATTGGGAGAGACACAACCCACGTGGAGAATTCACTTTAGGACAACAGATTTTTTTAATCCTGTAATCAGTTAGTGCCTTGCTTATACTCCTCAGCTTATATTCTGAAATTTCTTTTAAGTGGCTATGAATCTTACTAGCTAAATACAAGAGAGGGCTGTGGACCATTCAGACTGGTTTCTTAGGTGGAGCATCACATCCTTGTAGGTATCTGTCCATAGTTAGATTGGAATATATATTATCCAGGGCTGCAAACTACACAAACCTCAGAGGGGCCTTTAACACAGCGAATGACTGAACTGGGATTGAAAAAAGTGCTTGACAGGCTTGAATGTAAAGGGAAGAATGTAAAAAATTAAACTTAGGTTCCAATGATAAGCTCTACAATTATAGCATGAGGCAGAAGAAGCAAGATTAGACACAAGGGAATGCTGGAGATAGCTTGAAGTAGCTAGTAAGAGCTGACTGGAAAAAAATTTTAATAAGAGCACTTATAACTTGGGAATAGACAGACACTACAAATCATGGTTCGATTTATTGTTTTGTTGATTGGCTAGGTTTAAGAAAGTGATGGAGAAAAATGTTAACAAGAGCTGATTGGTAAGTATTTACCACCACACTCCTGGTTAAACAGCAGGTTTTCTAAAAAAACAAACAAACAGTGGTTTTAGTTAGTGGACTAAAACGATAATGTTGAGTCAATAGTTTTCATAGGCCGACTAGGGAAGCAAACGTGATCTTAGCATACATGATGAGAATGAATAAGAAAAGGCTAGGCTTAACTGTATTCTAAGCTAGTCAGAAAACAATGTGGTGAATCTCTTTCAATTCTGGACACCAGAGTTTAGGAAGGACAAGAATCCAGATTGCTGACAGGCCTCAAAATCGCACAACACTGATGAATTGAAGGAACTGGAAATGTATAGCCTGGGGAAGATAAGACTTAACAGAAACACCACAGATGTCTTCGAGTATCTGAAAGGTTGTCAACAAGAAAAATTAACTTGTCCTGCTTGGACCTAGAGCGTAGGGCTAAAAGTAATGGATGTATGTTGCAAAGACACAAATATTAGATTAATATAAGGAAAAACCTCCCAAGCATCAGAAGTCTGAAAGTAAAGTAGGTGGCCTCAAATGGTGGTGGCTATGCCTTCATTTGAAATCTTCCAAACAAGGTTGGATGACCATTCATCATGAATAATGTAGGAAGAGATTTCTTTTAGTTATGGATGAGATTAGATGGTTACTCAGTTCCCTTATGACTCTGAAATTTTCAATCCTACAGTCATTAAAGGAGGTAGGATCTAAGGCAAATTTCACATTATACTTCTGCCAGTTCCCAATATTTTCATGTAAAATCCAGTTAAAAAATATATATATATATGTATATCATGGGAAGACATGTAAAGGTGTTATAAAAGTAAGATATATAACCAAAGAATTCTGTGGAAAAGGAGTGAAACCATTTTTCCCTCTTTCTCTTAGTAATGGGTTGAGTCAGAGGGTTAGGATTTATAGTTCTTAGTTTATAATATATAAGCATATGTGCCTTGGGTCTTTTACAAACTCAGCAAGCAGAACTTCCTGATTCTCCCCCAACTTGCTCCTTCTCTGAATCAGAAACTTTTTAGCACAGGGGATACTCAACCTACCTGCCTACCTATCTATTAAAAATTAAAGTCCATTAAATTAAATTAATTAAAGATTAAACCCCATTAAAAATTAATGGACTAATCAATAGCAATATTGACCGCCAAATTCTCTCTCTCTCTCAAAAACAATTCATCAAGATTATATACTAATGTATAAACAGGCTACAATCGGCAACCTTTTTCGAAATACACACATGCAAACATATATATGTTTGTAGATATTAGTGCAATAGAAAATGGTGAAAACAGTAGTAGAATGACTAAAACAAAACATCACAGATGTGATCTTCGAGCAAGGGATGGAATTTTACATATTCTTGCTCAATTTCTCCATTTACAATGGGGAAAAAAATCACAAATGATATACAAAGGATGACACCAAAATTATCACACCTACTTTCTAGTAAGTGATGAGGCAGATTCAACCCTAGCATTTAAATCAGTCTGGAAGAATCAGTTGAGTTCTTAGGAAATTCTTTCAATGCTTCTTGGTTATTTTATTATAAGTATAGTTTATGCTATAATAATATCTTACTGGCCTAAAAGAGTTAAGATATATAGTAACTAAAGTGGGTAGTATGTGGGTACAAAGCTAAACTAGGTAGTAGTTGGAGCATGTGGCAATAATAGTGACATGGAAGAGTTAATGCCACTGAATTATCTAATTTGCCATCAAGAAATTGCAGTAATAGTGTCACAAATTCAAGTTATTCATAAATAAATGGAAAGCTGTTTCCCTAATCTTTTAATCTACACGTGTGAGGCCAAAAATAGCAGGGGAAGGATAAAGAAAAGTTTTCAACAATACTTGGTGCTGGCAAGTTTTTGGTAATAAATAAACACACACACACACACATATATATATATATACACGCACGATGTGTATGTAAACATGTATGGAGAGGCACACATATTTATATGTGTGTATACGTTAGGTAATTCAGTATCGCATACACGTATGGATGTATATGAAATCAGGGGGTTGTAACAATGACAAATATTTCTGCAGATGTTCCCACTAGACGATTATTAAAGTCCCCAGAGGGCCCTAGTGAACAATAGAGGCAGGGACTTTACAAATGTTTGTAAAAATGTTGGTGAAGTGAAAAGGGTCCCATATCAATGTTTGTTTTGCCAAAGCTGTTGAAAGCAGGGATGTTACTTTAACTCACGTTTTATGGAGAAATAAATACATGCAACTAAAAAACCATTTGCACTTTTAGCACCCCAAACAAAACATCTGTCTCAGTTGGCTAACATTTGCAATATAAAACAGCTTCATACTTTGGTCTAAAGAATAATAACTTCCAGCATTTTTAAAGTTTTAGAGGGAAAAGGGGGCTGATAGGGGCTCACACATTTCGTAAGAAGAAGAATTTTCCCAGAGAAGCCTCACAAGGATGTTTCTCTATTGGAAAAATAGGATCCATGTGTTTTTTTATGACTCAGTAAACTGTTTAAGTTCATTGTCAGCATCTTAGAAATGCCTTCTGATTTCCCTATGTGCAATAGAAGCATCTAAGAGTACTTGATAAGAAAGATACTAAGGAACTGTCATACTGAATTTTCTAGGAATAGATACTTTACCCCTAAGACAGCAAAGGATCCCAAATACAGTAGATACATAATCTGTTGAAAGAATCAGATACACAGTCTTCTGAGTAAAGATTAGAAGCCAAGACATTAAAAAGTAGTGTCTAAAAATAGTGAAAGGTTAGTCCTACTGGAATGAATGGAAATATAAAAAATCCCTAACTTATTAATGGATTGTTTATCCAAAAGTTTATCTGTAAATCAGTTGTTTAGAACTGGAAATACATTGTTCTCTAGAAACAATGTTTTAAATGTTGGTTTGATTCTTAAACAGATCCACAAAAATCCATGTAATGTTTTATGGCAGTGAAATGCTTTAAATTTTCTTTGAAAAAGAATAGAAAATATCTTTATAAAGCTTATTTTGCTGTTCCTTTTAATTGAATGTGTTTTGATTTGAAAATAATGTCATCTCTTGTTGTTCTGGTACAGGATAGGGAACCTGTGGCCTTGAAGCCTCATGTGGCCCTGTAGGTCCTCAAGTGCAGCCCTTTGACTGAATCTAAACCTCACAGTACAAATCCTAGAGGGTCACATGTGGCCTTGAGGTCACAGGTTCCCAACCCCTGGCTGATAAAAGGAGCATTACTGCAGAACTCCATTTAATTCTTTCATGATCGTTGTCTCTTTTAGAATGAGGAAAAGAGTCAGGAAAGCAAACATTGCTTCTGCATCTAGTAAATGTACCATGCAGGAAATAAAGGTGGAATCCACAAACTCTTTTTTCCTGGCTACTTTTCTCTCCTATGGTAGACGAGAAGCAATGGAGGAGGTGGGGCAGGGCTGTATATTCCCCAGCTCAATCAGTACTTGTCTGGAAATGGTGAAAGTAACAAATGAATGGAAATACATGAAGTCCTCAACATGCAAATGGGCTTGTGTCCAAACATTTTTAAATCGGGTTTTTGGAACTGGAAACAAATTTTCCTATAGAAACAATGTTGGTTACATTCCCGGGTTAGCTCATAAAAGCCAATTTAACCCCATCATGTAACTCAAAGACCACACTTGCTATAAAAATAGCACGAAACAATATTTTTGCAACAGCTAAGGGATAGAGAACAAAATGAGAAAACTGTTTCTACCTGGTATTGGGTCCAGAAAAAGGATTCTTTACATCAAAAATTATCAGAGAAAACATACCTTGCTATTACACATAAAGAGGCTACTGGAGTTTTGTACTTCTGGAAAACTTACTGATAATTATAGGAAATTGCCCCATCAGGGGAAAATGTGCTAAATTTCCCCTTTATATTCTTAAATCTCTGAGTACCTTTAAAAAATCTGTGTGGTGGGTCTTCTTTACCACACACACTTTATTCTGAGCCCCTTGAACAAGAGTCAGAGGAGATTAGGTATGACCAAGACTCAGTTATACTTTTTAGTTCCTTTTTATGTATAGGAACAACAATGATGATTTTTTATGCCTGAAAGAAATTAAACATTGTGGGTAGTTAGGTGGTACAGTGACTAGAGTACTGGGCATGGAATCAGGAAGACTCAACTTCCTGAGTTCAAATCTAGCCTCAAGCACCAACTACTTGAGGGACCCTGGGCAAGTCATTTAACTCTGCCTCAGTTTCCTCATCTGCAAAGTGAGCTGGAGAAGAAAAAGTCAAACCATTCCAGTATCTTTGCTAAGAAAACCCCAAATGGGATCACTGAGAGTCAGACAGGACTGAACAACGAAAAGAAACGAAAAATAAAAAATTACTAACTGCATCTTGCCCCTCCATTTTGGATAACTGGAATTCCGAGGGTGGTAATTAGCATTGGTGCCATAGAAGCAGAAAAAACTTGAAAGAAATTTTCTCAATCCAAAAATAACAGGGAAATGGGGAGAATTCAAAGGTGTCAAGTTTCATAAAACCAAAGGAATTCAAAAGGCAGACTTAAGACTAAGGATATCCACTGACTAGCCACCTGACTACTTTTTTT